>CM038219.1:6840236-7440236 GCA_021442155.1 Cymbidium sinense
TTTTTCAACGTCATTTTGTAGGTATTTTTTGAAACTCCTTTTTTTAAGTGAAAACCATTAAAGTGTTGATTATGTTAGTTTTAACATGTGATTACTTAGTTTATCATGATTAGTTTTAGGGTTTAGGCATGTGTTGTTGGATTTGATATTTTAGGACAAATATAAATTTTGCAAATAAATGAGGAACACATTTTTAGATTCAAATGTACATCTAATATTTTAGGAAAATGTTAATTTTGCAAAGAAATATAAGTTTTAGGTTTAGGCATGTGTTGTTGGATTTGATCTTTTAGGAAAAATATAAATTTTGCAAATAAATGAGGAACACGTTTTAGATTCAAATGTACATGATATTTTAGGGGAAATGTTAATTTTGCAAAGAAATGTAAGTTTTAGGGTTTAGGTATGTGTTGTTGGATATGTATGTTTAGGAGTATATTTATGTTTTATGTGTATTTATGTGTGTTTTATATATATTTTAAGTAACTTTTTTGTGTTTTAAATATTGAATATGAATGTATGTTTATTTGTTGTGTGTTGTTTTGTGCTCAAGGATAATTAGAAAAATTAATAGTTATATCAATTATTACAATTACTTACTAGCAGTAAGTAACTTTTTGGAGTGTATTTATGTTTTAAGGTTTAGGTATGTGTTGTTGGATATATATATATGTTTAGGAGTGTATTTATATTTTTATGTCTATTATGTGTGTTTTATGTGTATTTTAAGTGACTTTGTTTTAAATATTGAATTTGATTGTATGTTTATTTGTCGTTTGTTGTGTTGTGCTTATGGATGATTGAGAAATTAGTAGTTATCTCTGATCTTACAATTACTTATTAGCAAAATGACAGTTGTGAATAAATGATATTTTTTGGGTATGAAGACTACAAGGATTATAGATTAGATGTCAAAAATTGAAAATAAGATTTGGGGTTTGAGATTCAAGGTGTTATTTATTTTGGTTGTCTTTACTTTAACAGAAATTGAGTCTCAATGTTGTACTTTTTTACTCATCGAATTATGGTTAATTTTTTTTAGATAATTTGAGTCATTTTGTTAGAGTTAGGTGGTAATATACATCTACGCGGCGATCCATACAATTCTTATGAATCGATTGATTTAAGCAGTGTGTTATTGACTTTCTTGTCTCTAAACACATTTTAGATTTAAATATGAGTTCAGACACAATTTGTTTAGTATTATATTACGGCGGCCAACTCGGTGTTAGTGAGGATTTCGTCCCTACATACATTGGTGGAAAAAACCATCATATACAAGTTTTATGATGGACTGATTTTGCAAGCTTACAGAATCTAATCATGAGGTCACTGAAAGTTGGTTTACCAAATTTTAGAGTTAATCTCATATGTAGATTTCCTGTTGGTGCCAGTTTCATTACTTCTCCAATAAATGACGATGAAGTATGTGAGTCCATCATTAATGCAATATACAACCGTAATTGTATATAAGTTGAGTTGAAAGGAGGAGGATAAAGTGCATAATTTCACTTTGGAGTTGAATTTCATCCAACTAAAGCTATACACATGACTACTATCACAAGAACCATATCATACCGACCTCAACGAAGGTTTTGTAGATCATACATCAAAGTCATTATCCAATTAATCTTCTTCATTTTAATCGCATATACCGTGTCATAATTTGCGCACGATGAGAGATGTTATTGCACCTCCTAGTAGGGGTGAATACCATGACATCATGTAACACTTACCGGCGAAGATGAGGGCTACGAAATAATAATGCCTGTGAGTTCGATAGCGTTAATAGTGAAGGTAATATTGGAGAAGAATAATGTCAGACTCTAGGCGGTTATTTGCTAAGAGATTACTCTAATAAAATAAACATTGATGAGGAATACATGTTCGAGCAATGACTATAATGTCGGGCTGTCGACAACACAAGAATGAGATGAACAATTGAATTTTGATGTCCTCTCAGAAGATTCTATTTTCCTGGAAGAGAATTTCATTCCAACTGACTTAATTGAGGGATGTGTTTCCATGACAAAAGACACCTTAAATTTACTGCTCAGGGCTTGTCCATAACAAATAACATAGAGTATGTAACATGTGACTCCAACTAGGCGAGGTTTACTGTACTTTGCATACATAATAGTCATCCCAGTAGGCGTGCATGTGGCATCTACATGCTCATGCAGTAAGAGGTGTGTGGTGCACGGAGGATATCTAATATGACTCCACACATGTACTTTCGATATTGAATACTAGACATAGGCAGTGCAGCTCATAGTTTATTAGCTACTACATCCAACCTATCATTAGATATCAGTTGGATTTGAAGCCTACAAAAATTACTTGCAGTATGGAATCAAAATTTAACATTATGGTGTCCTATATGAAAGCTTGGGATGCACGTAGAAAGGCCATACATACTATTTTTTGGTAGTTAGGAATAATCATACGTTCATTAGATCACTTCATGGCTATTATATGTGCGGTTATGCTAGCATAATTACCGTATTCGATCAAGTAAATTTGGACATTTTTAACTCATATTCTAGTCATTTGGGCTATCAATTATTGGTTGGCAATCTTGCGACTGTCTTAAGTCTTGATGACACATTTACATTTGGGAAAGTACGAGGAACTCTTCTTACTACAGTTGGGATTGATGTAAATAATGACTTATATCATCTAGCATTTGCAATAGTTGAGCGAGTGCCGAAGTCTTGGGCTTGGTTTATTAGGACATTATAGGACTTGATTCGCTTATATGTACTGGGCTGATTTATGCATTATCTCGATATTGAGCTTAATGCGTGGATCTGAATTTTTCCAGGCTAAGCATCGACATTGCTTACGCCATCTTAGAGAGAATTTCAAGAAGGCATGCAGAACTATGGGAATTTCTGATGTTGAGTTTGTGTGCCAAAAGATGTATGTGGCAGGTAATACAAATGACATTCACACTTTCACACGTTACATGACAGACATCAAAAATATCAAAGCTGAGGCTGCTGAGTGGCTGCTTGCTAGAGATGTGGAAAAGTGGTCATTGACTCATGATGATGGCGGATATATTATTACGATACCATGACCACTAATGCATCGAGTATTTCAACGGTGTCTTTGAAGAGAGAACGCGTGGGTTGCGATACAAGCTCGATCACATCAATTTATTACAATATTGTATCAATTTTCACCAAATGCCTTGAGGACGATTTGAATAGGAGTGATTCGATATTCGCAGCGTGTCAAGGTGATCTTTGTAGAATGGCGTGAAAGCTAGGAGATGTCCAGAATCCATAAGGATAAATTTAAATGAATTTCAGGTTTTTAGCATGTCCTCAAAGTCATTAAAGGTTGAATTGCAAGAACAAAATAGTTGTAGTAGTATATGCAGGCAGCCACAATTACTTCACATGCCATGTTCGCATGCTATAGTTGTGTTAGGTCAACATCATTTGAGCCATTTGTAGCATTATCCGCTCGCACATTACAAATGTACCACGGATGTATGAAGCTGAATTTTATGTCATCCGGATCGGTACGGCCATCATATCTGTCTAGCCGTCATCAGATTAAACTAGCACCACCAAATATCGGGAAAACCGGTAGACCCAAGACAGGTATACCAACACAATGGATGAGAATGTCGTGTAACGAGAATATGTGGGCCGGTGCAAAAATGTTAACTGTAGAGCCACTTGTCCACAAAATTGATTACGTAGGACTTAGTGTGTTTGCGAACTACTGCATTATTCTGTCCTTGTGTTATTGCTAGAAGCTTTTTGTTCTTGCTACTGTGTATGTCTGTAATGTAGTTTTCTCTGTACTTTTGTTAGTCGTATATGTTTTTGTCATTACTATTGCTAATCGAGGTTTGTTGATGTTATTGTGGACGTTTGTAATGTATTTTTCTCTATACTGTTGCTATAGGGTGTGTTTTTCTTGGTCTGTAATGTATTATTATTGTGATAGTTTACTTCTATTACATATTTTTCTCAGCACTGTTGCTCGCTATCTGTGTTTTCTTCATACTATTGGCAGTAGCTGTACGTTGTTAGTAGTCTATTTTTTTTTTTCTGTTGTATGTCTCTGTGGACATGTGTTTGTTGGACCAGTGTATGTAGGATAACTTTAGTGTGTGTTGTTAGTAGTTTGTTTTTCTCTTAGTATTATTGCAATCTGTGGACCTATGTATGTTGGACCTAGTGTATGCATGATGTTTACTTCTACTATTTTATATTTTTATCTACTTTGTTGCACTATACTTTTGATGGTTTATGTTTTATGGTGTTGACATGTACTTTCTGAAGTTGTGCACCAAACAGGTGAAATGGTATCTGAGGAAGGAGGAGCGGTAGACATCGGTAGCGTAAGAGAGCCTCCAGGTAGACTATGGGCCCCGTAGAGGTACACCCAACATCGCTCTTGTTACGTGATAGACAGAGCGTGCATCCATCTTGTATGATTTATTATTTGTCAAAGCTAGCTTAAAGTGAATGCATTTTTTATTAAATCCTCAATTCATATTATGTAGGCGATAGTTCTTGAGGCAGCATTAGACATGTTGATGTTCAGGGAGTGGTCGGTGAACTACCCCATATTTATGGATGGACTGCACGATGCTGGCTTAGATTGTGTTTCACAGCTCCAGCATATCAGACTTGATCACCACTTGCTACTCTAGTTGAGCCGGTCACCACAAACAAACATATTTCATTTAGTAGTTGGCAAGATGATAGTTACTTTGCAAAACATGGCCATGATTCTAGGCGTACGGATTGAAGAGCCTCCTATTATCGGACCGATAGTGATAGGGGAGGGTAGGCGATGGTTGTCATGGCCCGATTATTGTGATGAGCTCATCGGTAGACATCCAGAGCCCGATGTTATATATCATGATCCAGTACAACCACATGTTACATCCACATTTTACATGGGGCGGCGCATGCATGGACTTGCTTACCTTTACGTTGGCTGTGGTAAACATTCTATAGGGACTCATACTTCGATTTATTGGATGCTGACTTTCTGATGCACCTTAGAGCCTACATTTTGTTCACTATTGGTTTGCTTCTTACGCGGACATCGGGTCTAAGGTACATTTGTAGTACTTACCGACCTTGGATGATTTGAGCTTGTTCAGCAGGTACTCCATAGGAGCGGCTATATTAGCACACTTGTATAGGGAGTTGAATGAGGTCACAAGACCAAAGCAGACCAACATGGCAAGATGTCTGCACTTACTTTAGGTTTGGTCATGGGAGCATGTACATGTTGGGCAACCCACATTGCAGGTACCCTTTCTAGCAGAGTTGGATGGGCTGAGTGTTAGTTGCAGGTGGAATGAGGGTTACTTGCGAGAGATGACACCTGCGCATGTTAGGGTGTATAGAGATGAGCTTGACTAGAATGGTCACCTACAATCATATATGACATATAGAATTGAGTGGTACCTCCCGGATCATGTGTTAAAAGTTTGGTCATCACCTAGAGTGGATGTGGTGTATAGATCCTTCATTTTAGCGAGTTGATGGTTGCGAGAAGGCTGATTTTGATTGGGTTGATTATCACCAGGTCTACATATCACAGTGGGAGGCTATACATGATTCCGTTGTTGTCGTGGATGATGTTACACCTCCTGTTGACCTGGCTGTCAGTCGGTACATGAGGTGGTATCAGTTCTGGGCTTCCTTGTACATCTTTGAGGGCTCCAACCATTTCTCTACCACCTACTATCCTTGAGCTCCTGAGAGAGACTAATGGTAAGCATTGAAAAACTATATGTTAACTAAATATTTATCGTAATGAGTCTTGAATTACATACTTTTTTTGCGTGAACTTATATTGGACACAAGATATTTTTCGACCTTATTTCGAGAGAGATCATGACACTTATTTTTAACATTTGATCAACACTTATGAGAAGTTATGCTGGGAACTACGCAAGAATATGCACATTTGGATAGCAGTGCAGGATATAGATGAAACCGGTGGTTCTTCGCGGCACCTTACCGACCACATATTAGAGGATTTGATGCAGGTTCGTCATTTATACCAGATGTCAGTTTATACAGTTACCCATTTAGCACACCAGCTCTGTACTCATATTAGGAAGCCATGTTCTGTCCATTTTAGTCATGGGCAGTAGGCCTTCCCATGTATCCTCATCCACCGGTTTGTATGTGCATACGCAGTGTACTCCAGTCCCCTTCCATCTAGGAGCATCACAGAGATACCGATGTTACACCCTCGAGCGAGCATACCAGCGACCGGTGAAGATAAGCGCGCATCGGCAGCACCATTTGTGAGACCGTCCTCGGCGACCACCTGCCGGTATACTCGGGGAGACGCGCTTCCACCACCCAGACACCGCCATCGTTAGATGTCGTCCCTTGTCATCTTTATTTGTAGATCGGATGATAGCTCTATGTACATATTACTATTATGTCATTGTTGTAATATTTTCTATGCTATATATTTTCATTACAAATTGCATTTTGGCCTTAAGATAAGTGATATCTTGTTGGTATTGAACTGTCAAATTTAGAAGTTTGGAGAAGTAGTCAAGAGCTAGGAATTTGTTATCGAGTAAATATTTCAACTAGTAAACTTTGTAATGATATTTTCACAGCTATTATTTTTTATTAATATCTTCAATCGTCAAATTTGTCATGCTGAGTAAATCCTTCTAGTGTTGTTATTTTGTATCCACCCATATCTATAAAAGCAGTACATAGCAGACAATCGCATTTCTAAGTCAACATAAAAGTCATGGAAAATTTTGTTCTAATTTCAATGATACCAAGCTTCGCTCAATTCGATAATGGATGACTTGGTATGGCGAATAACGTGATTGGTTGCACTTTTCAAACGGCACCAAAGATTTAGCGAGCAATGGAAAAAAGCGCTACATGGGGCCGTCGTCTTTTTTGGTCAACATGAAAGTTGTGAGAAATTTTGTGTCAATTCCAATGATACCAAGTCTCTCAATTCTCAATGGGCGACTCCGTCTGGTAAAATACCTGCACTTTTCAAAATGGCATCGTAGATTTTTTGTGCATTGGCAAAAACTGCTATGCAAGGGGAGATAATCACCTTTTTTGTTCAACATGAAAGTCATGGTGAATTTTGTGCCAATTCTAATGATACTAAACTCGCTCAATTCCGATAACGGACGACTCCGTTATGGCCAAAATACAGGGGCCGGTTGCACTTTTCAAAATGATGCTCAGATTTTGTGAGCATTGGCAAAAATTGTTATGCAAGGGGCCATAATCGCTTTTTTTAGTCAACATGAAAGTCGTGGAGAATTTTCTGCCGATTTCAACAATACAAAGTTTGCTCAATTCTGACAACGGACGACTTTGATACGGCCAAAATACCGTGGCTGGTCGTACATTTTAAAACGGCAGCAGTTTTTCACATCGGCAAAAACTGCTACGTAAGGAGCCACAATCACCTTTTTCGGTCAACATGAAAGTGTGGGGAATTTTGTGTCAATTCCAAAGTTACGAAGCTCTCTCAATTCGAGCGGGCGACTCCGTCAACTAAAATACGCGGTGATCCACTTTTTTTAAAAAAAATTATTTGTCGTCGGTTCAGGTGGCCGATGGCCGTGTAATTCACGTGGAGCCGATTGCCGTTGAACCGTCGACTATGCCTAATTTTAAATTTTGTTTAATGCCCATTTTGCTAATTAAAGATTAAAACATGCTTATAATAAAAATTTAGTCATAGATAATATAGTCATGTACCACTCAATTAATATGCAACTGATATATATTATTATGTATTGTTGAACTACATATATATGTCATAAGTCAAGTCAAGCCTACAAATCGAATTCACTGGACTTCGAAGATGATAGTGCGTGAATCAAGACTCAAAATGCACAGGACGTCACCAAAAATGGTCGAAAAGACCTCCGATCGATGAACGGACTTCATCGTCACGTTTAGAACGTCGAAATTGATCAGAATATAAATATTACATAATATGAAGAGCGACCGATAAAGCGATCGAGCTATCAATATGTCGACATGCATATCAGAGACGGGAAGCTATGACGATGTTTGAACAACTCCCGTTCATGAAATTGATCATGCCGTTAGCTTCATAATATTGATAACTATCAAATGAGACTGTCCACGTTTAATTCGGTGAGTCTGTGCAAATATCGAATAATCAGAAGTCGCAGCGCGTAAATCGAGGCTGAAATACATAGGACATTACCAAAATCAACTCAAATGACCTTCGATCGATGAACGGACTTCGCCATCGCACTGAGAATGTCGAAACTAGGCAGAATATAAATATTGCATAACTTGATGAGCAACTGATCAAGCGATCAGTCGTTAAGGTGCTTGCATATCGAGGTCGAGAGGTTAAGCGGACTAAATGACCTCCATTCATAAAATTGATTGTCGTTAGCTTTGAAATGACAAAAAATCTCAAGTAAGACTATTTACACTCAATTCAAAAGTCGCATGAATGCCAAGCGGTTTAAGCGGTGACACATTTTGGCGAAATGGACTAAATTTGGCGTTGACTTGAACCAACGCCTCGATTACAAAGCGGGCTATGTTCTTTTGGAACATCGAGAATAATCTTAAATTGATATATATATATATATATATATATATATATATATATATATATCTATATATATATATATAAAGTTCACATTAAGTCAAAACTCGGTTTAAAAATCAATTTAATTTAACCTAAAGCCTAAATCCCTAACTCCCACTCTAATAAACCTCGGCTCCTTCATGCGACTCGTCCTTCTCCCGATGCACACAAGCCCTCGGCTCATCTCAATCGAACTCCTTCTATTGCACGAGCCCTTCCTTCCTCGCGAGAAGCCTCCCTTCTCACTCTCCCTCATGCACGGATGAGTGCACGCCTCCTCCAGAACGGTTCCTCCAACCATTCCCACGCAAGGACTTCCCTCTTCCTCTCCGAAATCAAATGACTGCACTTTTTCTTCACCATTTGGCTTCCTCTCCCGCATCCAAAATTTCCCTCTCCTCTTCCAAACCGAAAAGGATAAAGGTGATCGTTCTCTTCTCTTCTCCTTCTTCTTCCTTTATCTTCTTTCCTTTTTCTTTCTCCTTCTTCTTTTCCCAATCAAAAAATTACTTCCCTTTTCGTTTTTCTTTTTTCTTTCTCTTCCTTCTCCAAACCAGAAATCCTCTCCAATCTTCCTTCTTCAATCCAAAATCAAAATTTCCATTTTCCCTCATTTTACAAATCAAAATCAAAACCTCTCCTCTTCCTCCTTGTCCATTTCACTCATCCCCTCATTTCCACAAAAAATAGAAAATTTCACCTCTTTTCCTCGCAAAACCAATCCAAATTTTGCATAATCACTTGCCCGGGAAGAACGTCATGAGATGGATTCTTTTTTTCGATTTTCAGCATCACACTCCTTGCATTACCTCTTCAAATACACTTCATCATGAGAAGAACACCATAATGGCGGGTCTTTTTTTCGGTTTTTGTGTTGCACTCCTTGCATTACCTCTTCAAATCCGCAGCTCGGAAGAACTCCCCCATGAGGTGGGTTCTTCTTTCAGTTTTCAGCATCGTCTCCCATTTCTGTCCCTTTTCTGGTCCTTCTCTTTAATAGAGAGGAACACTATCATGAGGTGGGGTTTGTCTCTTGGTTTTCAATATGCCTAACCTCGTCCCCTTACCGATCATTGCAATGCATAGAAAAAAATGAGTCGGAATATGTGGGATGTGTGAATGTGGATATATATATATATATACATGTTTGTGTTTCTTTGCTGATTTGAAGGCCTTGTCGTGCTCATGAGACGACGAGATCAAAATTAGTGCGTGTCATGAGAAACCTTCATGACTCATGAGAGCATACCAGTAAGCCAATATCCGTTAGATGTCCCTAATCTCAGAAATTTCATCAAAATCTCATGACTTAGAAAGAAAGTAAAAGAATCGACTTAAGAATGTTAGCAATGAAACCTAAAATTAAAATTCAAATTAAAACTCTAAACAAAAAGGAGGGAAGATGATATACAACACAAAAGTAAAACAAAAAAAGGATGAAAAATACTAAATTTATTTATCGGTTGAAAGCTCACTAAATTTCTCTTCAATTGCTCCAACTCCACCCTTCAAACAAATGGAATGGAATGTGAGACTCCTTCTTGGCCTTATTTATAGAAATTAGAAGGGATAGTGAAAGGTCCACTTTCAAAAGAAAAGAGGAGGAAAACAAATGTAGGAAAGTTTGAATAAAAAAGAGGGGGGAAAAATGAATGTAGGAAAGTTTAAAAAAAAGGATGGGAAAATGAAAGCTACTCGAGGGCAAATCTTCTTTTAAAATAGTTAAAGCGTGTTTTGAATCTATAACTTTAAAATAAGGTTTGTCCGATCTTCAACTCTTGTCAGACAGAATGTGATATTAAATCAAAATTTATAAGAATCATAGGCTTCTTTCAATCAAAAATTAAGGAATTTCAATCTAATTATAATTTTCAAAATCAAGGAAGTCACTAATTAGATGAAATTATCTAAAACTATAAATTTTTGCATGTGCTCGGACATAAAGATTTGAAGTGCAAATTTTAATATATGAAAAGGCTATGCAGGCTAAGTTATTCACATTTCTCATTGAAAAAAAAAAAACTCTTTATATTCTTTATAAATAAAAAATAAATAAAAAAGTCTTTACGCCTTCTCTCTCTCCTCTCTCTCTCTCTCTCTCTCTCTCTCTATCTCTATCTATATATATATATATATATATATATATATATATATATATATATATATATATATATATATATATATATATATATATAAAATATATCAAAAGAAATATAAAAAAAAGAAGAAAATTGGGAGACATCCTCTCTCTCAAATCAAATAGCACCCAAAAAAAATATAATAATATAAAATGATAAAATAATTTATATATACATATAAAATAAAATAAATAATATAATAAGTAATTAGTAAATAAATAAATAAATTTGATACACCTAATAATTTATATATATATCCTAATAATTTTTACTTAAAGTGATTTTATATATTTTTGAATGAAATGAGTTTTTTCATCCAAAAATTAGGGGAGCAAATGATATATCTCTTTAAAATTTATAAATAAAGTATAGATTTCAAATTAAAGCATATATTCAATCAAATTCAATGACTCAATGAGATGAGTCCAATAATACTATAATCGGATCAAATCAAGCCCAAATGAGCTCAAATAAAGCTCAAAAGTTATATATGAAATTTCGAGACACTGACTGGATGATCAAATTACTTCCAAATTTGACGTGCTTATAGTCGAATCGAGTGGCTCGACGAGACGAATCTAACGAGCTTAAGATTACTCAAATTAAAGATCATTTGGATGGTCAAATCACTAAAAAATTATCTATGATCAAATGAATCAATATCTGGTGGAGTGTTTTGAGATTTTGGCTATAATGATGAAAATGTCTCTCTCGAATCTAATAAATAGGACCATTCTCATGAAAGGGGTAAGAGCTGAACTTAGAGAAAGTTGAGCGAGAGAGCTAAGTTCAGTTCGTCATCGCCATGATTGTTGGCCGGACGTCGCCTGAGGTACCATGAACCTCCGACCCGCCATTCGGCGATCCATTCGCCCGGTCGTTCATCAACCGTCGCACGACCGACCGTCGCCGCGAGCCGTCGCGCGCATGACGTCAACGACCGGCAAACCCGCGACCCACGCGGGACGACGCGACGGCGATCCACGCGAACGCCCTTCGCGCCCAGCGGTGACCCGGCGCATGACATGGCCCCTTGAGGCTGCCAGCGTAACCCACCCGCGCGTTCAGCGACCCGCCAGCTGACCCAGCGGCCGCTCCCCGTTCATCAGCGCGCCTTGGCAGAGTGACCGATGGGCAGCCCATCGCCATTGTAAGGCGCCCTTACGGTGCTTGCGCGTGAGCCCTACGCGCATGTCCCCGAAGCTGAAAACTTCCAATTCGTTATTTTTGATTATTTGGCACATATATTTTGGATGATTAAGCCAATGTCATCCAAAATAGGAACCGATATCACTCTCAAAATACCATTAGTCAAGCACAAATCTTGATGTCGAAAGTGATATGATTTTGAGTGAACCGTCGAGATCAAGCACTTAAAATATCATTGGAATCTTTGGGACATCAATTAAATCCCAAAACAGCTCTTAAATATAGAGTGTTTTATAGTTGAATCGGCGTCTCGGAGCCGGATCGAGTCTAAGATCTCATAATTCTGACTTCATTTGGGCTTCCAAATGCTCAAAATACATCAAATGATCGAAGGAATCATCCTGAGCCGTCCAATCGAGGGGAGTGGTACGGACTTTACATGAATTTACAAGAATGCCCCTCCTCCCATCTATAAATAGGCCTTCATTCCTCACATGAAAGGAGGCTAAGTGAAGAAGAAGGAGGCTGCAAGTGAAGAAGAAGTGAAGAGGCAAAGTGAAGAAGAAGAGGAGTTAGCAAGTAAAGAAGGTGTCAAGCAAGGAAGAAAAGGAAGAGGAAGGAAGAAGAGAGGAAGAGTCAAACAAGAAGAAGAGGAAGAGTCTAAGCAAGGAAGAAAAGGAAGAGTCCAAGCAAGGAAGAAAAGGAAGAGTCCAAGCGAGGAAAAGAGGAAAAGCCAAGTGAGGAGGAAGAGAGCTCACAAGCAAGATCCTCAGCAAACAGATCGCAAGATCGCCTCTGACCATCAATCACCACCACCTAGATCACTAATTGTATCTGTATTCACCGGTTATCTCCACCATCGATGAATTATAACGATCATTGTTACATAATTGTTATTCTCTCTCATATGCAATTCTATAACCCTGTCGAAGACTGTACTCAACGGACACATAGTGGAAGCTTTTCTTAAAGGCCCCATGGTTTTCCCTCTTTTGAGATTTTCCGTTAAAATTCTGGGTGTCTGTTGCTCTTTAATTATGTGTGGACTTCACAATTTAAGGTGGCTTTCACTCTGTGGTTTTCTAAGCGCCTTGATCGAGTTCTTAGTCAGGAAAATGTAGTGTGCATTCCAGATAAGTATCTTCTCATGCAATGGTCTACCAGATAAAAGAGGGATATTTACATCGATAGTGCATATAGAAAATTAAGAGATGTCAGCGGATGGAAATATTCGCATTATTTTTTGGAATCACGTTAGTGATATGCATATCAAATAAGTGTCGGGGTAATAATAAAGGCGAGGATTATATGCTTCAATCCTTAAAAAACTATATGATGATGTTTATCTATCTTGGGAATTCTCTTCCGGTTGACTAAGAAGAAGAAGTCAACCACATTAGGCAAAGGAAAAGACATCGTAAAGGATCCAGTTAAGTAACATCCAAAGGGTGTTTCCAATGAGCTTAAGGGATATTGGGAGAGATCCAAGAAAGCCAAGAGTAATTCTCTATTTGCCTCTTAATTTGTAGTATTTAAAACATTGCTGCTAATCTTGAAACCATCATATGTTTTGTTATTAGAAACCAAAGTTTAGACTGATAGTGTTGTAGAACATGTTCCATCACCCATTGCCACACCTTTCTCTGTTATGCCAGAGTATTTTTTAGAGGTACACACAGAATAGCACACATCGATGCTGTTAAAAATCATTAACTGATAAGATGTTCTACCTCAGGAATTCAACTCGAGCTCAACGGTCGGTCGGTGAATGATGGATATTATTGGATATTATCATGCATGTCATTTTGATGTGCATTAAAACTTAAAACTTTATTACAACATACTATAAAATAAAAGCTTCGTACTGGAAATGCGAGAATATATTTTTAATCCAATCCGCGTAGCTAAATCTCTCATATTTTACCTATTTGATTGATGAGTCTACCTTGCTTACGAGAATGAGCTGATTATATTAGTACTGACGATATTTTAAGATAGGATAAAGCTCAAAACTACTGATTTTATTTTAAAAAATATAATACATTAATTCTTAATAGCACACATTTTGTCTTCAAATATCTATTATTACTACTAAAAAATTCAATCTGTGTATTCCTCAATTATATTGGTGGCATATGTAATAATTATTAAAAGTGTTGATTAAATGGGACATATTTATCATGTGAGTACTTTCCATGCTATGTGTATATATGTATATGTATATATATATATATAAGTAATCATATAGATTACCACCAATCAAACTCCAGGTAATGTAAATTTTAGCTTCACCTTTTCATTTGATATGAATTTAAAATATGATATAAATTCGAGTATAAAGTACAAAAGAGTCTGAGGAGAATGAGAGTACTGAGTATAGAGTATAGAGTATAGAGTCTGAGTGTCGAGAGAGTACAAAGAGTCTGGATACTCAGAAAACTTATAAAAGGCAACCAAGGAGCATCCAACTTGCTTCTGGTTATAGTGAACAATTCCTCTTAGTCTGAAAAGCAAAAGTGAAAATGTGAAAAATGGATTGCTGAAAATAATAGAGTATAGAGAGTCTGAGAGAGTATAAATATACTGCTAAAAAAACTCATAAAAGGCAACCATTAGCATCCAACTTGCTTTAAGGTTATAGTGAACAATTCCTCTTCGTCCAACAGTTTGGAAACTTAAATGCCATGGATTTCTTGATTAGTAGAAAGCACACTATATATTCTTAATAATAGAATCAAAGGAAAAGAAAATAAGTTCACACTTCTCCAAACTAAGAAATTTATGACTTTATGTCCTTTATTTGGTTGAACTAACAAATTATATTTTAAAATTGATTATGACTCTCAATTTGGGTTTAAAATAGTATTGATCTAATATAATATAGCGGCAAAGTCATTTATATCATTATTAAAAAATTTAATGGGTCTAAAATAGTTTATTTTTTATCAAAATACAAATTACAAGAAACTTACTTGGTCACACAATGTAAAGAAAGAGCAATGAATCATATCATATCGAATCAATTCCATTGATATAAAACAAGTTAAAACTCCCAAGTAACCAAGTGCATGGTTCATTATGATCTAAGCTTTTTCTATATTTTTAGGAAAAAATGCCAAATATTTTGCATTATGATCTAAGCTTTCACTTCTATAACAGCACAGAGAGTACAGACGAATAATAAAAGATCCAAACTGCTGCACAAATAATATTAAAAAAACAATAATATTTCCTACTTATCAACCAACTTGCTGCAGGTGTTCTTTGGCCAATAATATTGAAAAAAAATTGAAATATCATGTACAATTATTTCCTACTTATCAAACTTTAAATGTATTGTTCTTAGCTTGGCTTTTTCATTCCCAAACAAAAGATAACATAAGCAAACTCAGCCCTAAAGCAATTCATCTTCTTAGGTCAATCTTGGTGGTCAGCCTAGTTAAGTGGGGATTTCTAATTCTTTGCCTTCATGTACTTAACATCCATAGTCAACCTATTATCTTGGTGAACCCACCATTTCATTCGATTGGCCATTTTGTGGGATGCTCTCAAAATCTTCGACATCTTCAACAAGTAATTTGATGAAAAGCAAGAAGTATATAGTCAATAAGGGGCTAAAAAAACCAGTTCTGAAAACCAAATTGAAAATAACTCTTACAATCTCACGGAAGAATGGCCTTATGGGTTGGGGTTTTGGTAATGAGTCATAAAAATACTGCCCCAGCTTTATCCAACTAGTGTCCAGTCTTGATTATCTATAATTGAAAGTAAGAGTACCTCGATGACACACTGCTTGTCTGTGACATGTTGGATGAATAATTTGCTTTCCTTGTGTAGGCCATATTTTGCATAGCTCTATAAGAAAAGAAGAGAACATTTTGAAATTGTAGTTTCCATCTATGGAAATAATGATTGAATTGTAATACCCTGCATATTTATGGGGTAACTTACCCAGTGCAAGCATGAGATGTACAAATAGGGGACATATCACGGGCGAGTACTCCTGGCCAATAAGAAGGAAGGCATCAATGTGCATCGAGAGATATTGATCGACAACTCATCGATCTGCCCTCGTGCAATAATGATATTTCCAGATGTTAATAATGTATCACCCCTACAAGTGATAAATATTTTAAAGTGATCTTATTTAAACGAATAGGTTATTTTATGTATGAAGGAGTTGAATGAAGATTGACTTACTTGTCCTCAAATCGAGAGCGTGACGTGTCAATAAGATGGAGCATCGACTTAGGCAAAATAGCTCTGGATGAGAACTCAACAAAATGATGTGCCTCTGCTGGTTGCAATGAAATTACTGACGACGAAAGTTAGTGATGAAGAGCTAGATTCACTATGAATTAAGGATCGATCTACTGAGATGATTCATACCTTCGATTGATGCTCCTCCACCACAAGCGATAGCGGTCATGGGTGTCGACCTTTATTGGCTCATCTTTTAACCTATAAAAAAATTTAGTGAAATCTATTTCTATTATCTCAAATTTAAAAGAAAGTAACTTAATACCTCTGTGCAGCTTCTCTGAGTGGAGGCCACCATCACTTCTTTTGTGACTTCTATAAGTGTGTGTGAAGGGGGAACTAATAGCTTTCCTCTTCCTTATCTATTGAGCTTTCACACCACGCTCAATGCTTCCGATTAAAGGTTTCAGAGCATCTTCATGTGCATTGGAGGCCTCCACAATAGCTTCCCCTATGGTAGACTCAACAGGGGCTTCCCTAGTGAAGGCTACCTCGGGGCTTCCCAAGTGGAAGTATCCACGGCATCGACAAGTGGAAGTATCCACGGTGGTTGTTGGTTGCCTCCACGGGGAATCTCCATAGTGGTAGGAGCCAAGAACCTCCTCGATAGTAGTAACGCAAATCAATCCTCCATTCTCTGCCATTGTTGCTTGAAAAGAAGATAGTATATCTTTCAAGTCCTTAAAACCTGCAAGTATCCTCTCCATGAAGCCGGGGAGGTAGCGGAGGCGAGCTAGATACGGGATGGGGTAGAATATTGAGGAGAGATATATGGAGATTCAATGGGGTGAGGACTTAGAATGGGACTTCGGGCTCGACATGTACTTGTATGTTGGGCGGGGAAAATGATTCTGAGCCGGTCTCCTCTTATATGTCCTCAAATGGAGAACGGACACAAGAAATAAAAATATGATGACTACAACATAAATAAATACATAATTATAAGAACTAAGTGATATTATTATATGTCACGGTGTCCTCTAAACCATTGAAGGCTTCATCAACTTTATTTTCATCGCGACATCATTGGCTTTGCAAATGGAGATGGACCTCATGATGCTTATATCGGCCCCAGATCTACAATTAATATTTATGTAAGTTAACTTCAATGCAACCGAAGATATAAAACATACCATAAGAAGAGTGACAAATCCACTCATGTAACAGGGTGTCCTCTGGGTATGAATCTTTGATGTAATACCATCAAATTTTGAAACTAAGAAAGCCCAGATGGCCTCACTTGGTGTATTCAAAAATTTATCTATGTCATCGGCGTAGGCAATCAATTCCGATGCCACCCTATAGTTGTGATATACCAAAAAAAGATTTGATAGCAGAAAATGTTTGTACTGTTGCAAAGCTACCCACGAGCAATGGCGTCTGCACAAGCATAGTCTTATAGTCCTTGGAGCTGCGGTGATTCTACCATAAGACCTTCACCCCTCTATTTGGCATCCCTATAATTATTGCAACTTCATTGGGGGTGAAAGAAATGCACTGCCCACCCAGAAAGAAAGCTTGCTTCTCTATCTCCCGAAAGGCATTGAGGTAATGGCTATTGAGTCTTCTTTGAATTACGTAGTCTAATGAATTGAAGCGGATGAAGCCTCTTTAAAATGTCAATGACTTCATCAATATCGTGTGTAATATTATATTGAACGTTCATGTGGTAGGCACGCATCTCAAGTTATCCTTTTCCGGACATTGTAAACTTCAAAATGAAAAAAGTCTAATGAAAATAATCGAACAACCACATGAAAAAGAAAAATATTCACAAAATCATATGTACTCTCAAAGTACAGATGCAAAATAACACTAAAAAACTAACCAACATTCATTCAATTGCTTTGGAATGTAATGAGCACTCGAACAACAGGGCCAAAAAATTGGAAAAATATCCATAAAATCATCACTCTCAAGAGTATAGAAATCTGATTACAAAATAATACTAAAAAACCAACCAAACAACCTCCAAATTATTCTTGATGAATTACAATGAACATAATCTGAACAACCAAGCCAAAGCGAGGAAAAATATCCAAAATCATATGTACTCTCAGAGTGCAGGAGAATCTGATGCAAAATAACACTAAAAAATTAACCAAAGCTACCAAATTTCTTGGAATGTAATGAGCAGACCTGCCAAAGAGAAAACACAAAATCATATACTGAGTCTGATGCAAAATAACCACTAAAATAGCCTAAATAGCCTAATTACAATGAACATAATCCCAGAGCCAAAAGCAAAAATATCCACAAAATCATCACTACTCTCAAGAAATCTGATGAATCTAACACTAAAACTAACCAAAGCGACCAAAATTGCTTGTAATGTACTAGAAATCATGTACTCTCGAGATGCAGAATCTGAGTCTGAGAAATAACACTAAAAAATTAATCAAACAGCCTCCAAATTATTCCTAATGAATTGCAATGAACATAATCTGAACAATTAGGTCAAAGAAACAGAAAAATGTCCACAAAATCATATGTACTCTCAAAGAGTGCAGTCTGAATACAAAATAACCAATATCAAGCGACAAAGCAAATTACTTCCACTAGATTGTAATGAACAGACTCTGAACAACCAGGCCAAAGAAACTAAAAAAAATCTCCACAAAATTATCTGTATTCTCAAGAGAGTACAGAGAGTATATATGCAAAATAACACTTCTAAACCAACCAATATCCCACCAAATTGCTTCCACTGGAATGTAATGAACATGTCAACTAAAAAAATATCCATAAAATCATCAGTATTCTCAAGAGATACAGTATAGATGCAAAAATAAAAAAACCAACAAACAACCACCAAATTGATTCCATTGGAATGTAATGAACAGACTCTGAATAACTAGGCCAAAGAAACTAGAAAAAATATCCACAAAATCATCTGTACTCTCAAGAGAGTACATATATAAAATAATACTTCTAAACCAACCAACATCACACCAAATTACTTCCACTGGAATGTAATGAACATAATCTGAACAACTTGGCCAAAGAAATAGGAAAAAATATCCACAAAATCATCTATACTCGAGAGAGTCAGAGCAAAATAACACTTCTAAACTAGCGACCACCAAATTGCTTCCAATATAATAATAACATAATCAACAACGACAAAGAACTAAAAAATATCCACAAAATCATGTACTCTCAAGAGAGTATAGAGATCTGATGCAAAATAACACTTCTAAATCAACCAACATCCCACCAAATTACTTCCTTTGTAATGAACATAATCGAAAATGCCAAAAAAAAAAAAAAAATGTCACAAATTATTTGTACTCTCAGAGTGCGAGTATATATGCAAAATAACACTTCTAAACCAACAAAATAGCCACCAAATTACTTTCAATGTAATGTAATGAACATAATCTGAACAACCAGGCCAAAGAAATAGAAAAAAATGTCCACAAAATCATCTATACTCTCAAGAGAGTACATATGCAAAATAACACTTCTAAACCAACCAACATCCCACCAAATTGCTTTGGAATGTAATGAACATGTCTGAACAAGCTAGGCCAAAGCAGGAAAAAATATCCACAAAATCATCACTCTCAAGAGAGTCTAGAGTCTGAATACAAAATAAACTACTAAATTAACCAAGCGGACACCAAATTACTTTCCGGAATATAATGAACATAATCGAACAATGAGCCAAAGAAATTGAAAAAATATCCACAAAAGCATCATACTCTCGAGAGAGTATAGATCTGATGTACTAAAAAATCAACCAAGCTCTCAAATTATTCTTGATGGATTGCAATGAACAAATTTCCTCCAAAGCAAGAAAGCGGGAAAGAAATGAATGCTTTGTACTCTCATAAGAGTAGAGTCAGATCTGCGTCAGCCACAATTTTAATTCCATCGACTGAACATACTATCATCCCTAATCAGACCACATAATTCATCTTGAAACATGACCAAACATCCTACCATGTGAAATACTAAACATTTCACAAGGTTAATCAGTTCAAAAATTTGAAAATAATGGCGTGTACCATCTTGACAGTATAGAGAGTACACATGCAAAACATCTCCAAAAACTACTAAAATACATCCCGTTCATTTAATCCTAAACTCAAATGTTCTAAAATGTTCACATACTGGACGGTGAGAAGAATAGAAAAAATCCTAAATTCATTAAAGTTCGAAAATACGGTGTGAAATCTCATGTAGTGTTACAATACCTCAATGGAAGTTATTCAGACTCGTTCAAATCACTAAGCGGCGGTAGGACGTTCGCGATCGAGCGGGTGAGCTAATGAGAAAACCCTAAAGCGTCATGCATGCGGAGGAATGTCAGACGACGCGTCGTTTTCTTCTCCTGTTTGAGCGAGGCGGTAGGCGTCGGGCGGATAAGCGGCGTGATCGCCGTCCCTCGGCTGACCGTTAAGCTAAAGCGGGAAAAAAAATCGGCGTCGGGCCAGATTGAGTCTGCGCGTAAAAACTTTGCGGACTCCGGACGTAATATTTTCTCCTTCCCAAGCGAGAGAATGCATAAATTATAGCAACGTAAGCTTATCGCTATGCGTACTCATTCGTAATTATTTAATGCATTCTTCCTTACACAATATAATCAACTAACTAATAATTAATACTGACCAAAACTACTGTAAAAATAAAAACCAACGTAATCGGGCGGCAACTTCTATCCAATTTAGTAACATATAAAGTGCATGCACGCAGTGTTCATTGTACCAACCAATTATTAGCAGCAGTATTCTAAGTATTCTAAGCTCTCTCTATCTATCTCTGCCTATATAAAGGACTTGAAATCCAGTTAGCAATTACAAGCAACTCTGCATTTAACGAGACCAGAATAAAGAGGGAAAATGAAGGCATTTTTCTCCATCCTGCTCATTACTAGTGCTCTTTTCGCCACCTCCCGAGCCGGGAACATAGCCGTATACTGGGGCCAATTCGACAACGAAGGCTCCCTCTCAGACGCCTGCGCCACCGGAAACTATGGCTTCGCTATCGTCTCCTTCCTGCGACTTTGGCAACGGCCAGACTCCAGTTCTCAACCTCGCTAGTCACTGTGATCCCGCCTCCGGTGAATGCACTGGTCTATCCGATGACATCAACGCTTGCCAATCCCAAGGCGTAAGGTCTCCTCTCCATCGGGGTGGCGCTGGATCCCACATGCTGTCCTCCCAGGACGATGCACGCCAGGTGGCCGACTACATCTGGAACAATTACTTGGGCGGCCAGTCTTATTCCAGACCGCTCGGCGACGCGGTGCTCGATGGAGTGGACTTCGACATTGAGGGAGGCAGCCCGGACCACTACGATGACCTCGCCAACTACCTCTCCGCCTACAGCAACCAGGGGAAGAAGGTCTACCTAACGGCGGCGCCCCAATGCCCTTATCCCGACGCTTGGGTGGGTAAAGCGCTCGACACCGGCCTATTCGACTACGTTTGGATTCAGTTCTACAACAACCCGCCGTGCCAGTTTTCGGAAGGGCAGCCTAGCAACCTCCAGGATGCATGGAACCAATGGACGACGGGGATCCAGGCGAACCAGTTCTTCCTGGGCCTGCCGGCGGCGCCAGATGCGGCCGACGGCGGCTTTATTTCAACTGATGACTTGACTTCTCAGGTGCTTCCTGAGTTGAAAGGGTCGAGCAACTATGGAGGAGTGATGCTCTGGTCAAGGTATTATGATATCCAGACCGGTTACAGCCAAGCCATTCGATCCTCCGTTTGAGAGCGTACATATTTAGATAAATATATACTATACGTTGAACCTTTGTGAAATTAATCTTTATGTAATTAAGCATGTGTGATATATGTAGTCTCAGCGTGAAGGAGGTGTGATGTTAGTATATAGAATCAGCAGGCGGCCTGATATGTGGTTTCACTGTACTGCACATATTTTAATGCGTTGTTCATAGTATATTTATGTTTTGTTACTTATATCTGTTTCTTTTTCGATTTATATTTTATCTGATTTAACAATGATAAAAAAAAAACCATGATTCCCAACGAACACTAAAATCATTATTAAATTTTACTATAAGTTTATTCAATATAATTGAAGAACTTGAGATGTTATGCAGTGAGGGGACGAGTAGGAGAAGGGGAAGAAAGAGCAGAAGAAAAAAAAAATCTTAAAAAAAAAGTATGATTTAAAATATAATTAGTAATTTCAGTATCTTAAAAAAAATTAGATATAAGTATATTGGTCGGGTTAAGGAGTGACTTACTATCCCGAATCTAATCTAGTCTTTTAGTCTAACAATGACATATTACATGGAAGGCGTGGGTTATATGTATTATTTTTTTCAATATTTTTCAGTTGGATTTAAGTTATTATTATTGTGAGCTACCCAAACTTTTCAATGATTATATAAAACCTTTCTCTTGATCAATATTTTATTAAATTTTTAATATTTTATCTCAAATTGCATAAATATATGAATTATTAATTTAATTTATTTTAATGAAACTTTTATAAATAGGCATGTCTTTAATGATTTTCACATATTTTATGCTATATTTTACAAGTATTTGATTAATTAGAAAAATAGTTTAAATGATTTTTCATTTAATTCTAAATTTGTTTATATATAAACTAGAGTGAGTCATCCTTGAATATATTGAATATATTGAATTTTGAAAACCCTTATGTTTGAATGATAAATATTGGATTTCTCTTATGAATAATGATAAGATCAAAAACTTGTCCACATGAATAAGGGTAAATATTAATATTTAGTCCAATATCTTAAATGATGTACATAATATCATGATTATTAGTATATAAAAAGATCTATATGCTTACATAAATATGTAGAAATTAAGAGAAAAATTTACTTCAAATTGCCTCGATAATCATCTCTAAAGCTTGAAGGTATAGAGGGTGAAATTATATAAGTGACTAGTTTCTATAATCAAATAAAATTTTAATATATATATATATATATATATATATATATATATATATATATTGTGTGTGTGTGTGTGTGTGTGTGAGGTTAAAGAAATTCTTGAGAATAGTTCGGTAGTTTTAAACTTTTCACAATATCATTATTTCTCAATAAAATAAAAATCTTTATCTTAAACAAATTTGGAATTAAATAAAAGTCATTTAAACTATATTTATCTACTAATTAATCAAATACCTATAAAATATACATAAAAATATATGAGATCATTAAAAATATGTCTATTTAAAAATTTCATTAAAATAAAATAAATTAACAAATTAGTATATTTATGCAATTTGAGATAAAACATTAAGAATTTAATAAAATATTGATCGAGAAATAAG
This sequence comes from Cymbidium sinense, assembly GCA_021442155.1. NCBI lineage: Eukaryota > Viridiplantae > Streptophyta > Magnoliopsida > Asparagales > Orchidaceae > Cymbidium > Cymbidium sinense. The sequence continues at coordinate 6,863,696 of CM038219.1, forward strand.
AGGCGTTATATAAGTGGAAAGTTGGAGTAAACGATGAGATAATAGTATAACCTAAATCCAACCAAGTTGGCAAAATACTTAAAAAAAATAGTTACATATAAGTCGCTCGTTTAACGGACAACTTCCATGTAACACTATAAATTGTCATCAAGCGGACATTAAATTAATTGCTATTACATCATTTACATTGCCTTCAAGGTGATCTATAGGTTGGATTATCAAGTTATTAACAAAAAAATTAATCTATCGTCACTTAGTAATGATATCTTCAACTTAATTATTTATGTTAGTTGTAGCTAAGGCTCGATTTTATAATTTAGTAGATGACCAAATAATGATTAAATATTTCTTCACACTTTCGATGAATAATTAAGTGTGTCACCAAGGTAACGATACAATTAATAAATGAGATTGTATACAATATTTTTAGTTGTTTAAGTCTCAAACAATTTATTTTTTCTAATTTTTAATTTGAAGATTCTATAATTGGTAGATCCCTTCAATCTCATTTTTAACATCAACATTTATATTTGAAAATTTCATTTTCTTTTAGAGTTAGTGGATCATATTTATTTGATTATCCTCCATAATATTTTGTTTATTATTTTATTATAATTAGGATATATCCATTTTTTTATTAATATATTGATATATTATTTTCCCTCTACATAATATCAAAGAGGGTTTTAGCCTAACTTTAATCATCATTGTGCTCTCTCTTTTTCACTTTTCTTGAGATGCTCAAAAGCCAAAATCTCAAATTATTGTTCTTTACAATTTGTCAATCTCATTTGTCGTCAATTGCTCACTAGTGCTTGTGTTACATCTACTTGTGCTCTATCTTTTGTACAAAGTGCTTATACTTAGCTTCAATCACTCTTGTACAATCTCTTTGATGTTAGGCATATTTGTATTTGATCTAATTACACTATAGTGTTCAATCATAGTTTCATGTTATAAAGTAATTCTTCTATTCTTTACATTTTATTATTGATGTTATGATGTCTCAATCTCCTCTCAATAGTTCGAAATTCTGCTCAATCGTTGGGATAGCTATCAAATTCAATGGTTTCAACTATAATATTTGGTCCATAGCTTTTTGAGAAATTTATAAATCAATTCAAACTCCAAAATAAATAAATAACTTGCCAAAATATGGCCAGTGAATACCTTCGGGACGTCTAAGCCATGCGTGAGTGTATCACAGGCCTACTAATGAATTGTTTGAGTCAAACCTGACCGAAAGATCCTTATCAGCAACACATGTGTTATGTCATCCAAGAAATCCTTGTAGACTTGGGGTGGTGTTTGTCTAATGAGATAGGCTTAAGTCTACTTTAGCTGACAGAGGGGTTTTTTTGCCCAATCAAGCATACCGAATGATTCACAACTCAAAGGACAGAGCCATTGGAGAGCATACGAGCTACGTTTGTGATCATAATATAATGGAGTCTTACTGGCCAAACCACCCGATAAGAAGACTTTGGTTAAAACTGCATCATCTGTGGAGCCTATTGGATAAGCCATGATGACATGGCCGTCCTTACTAGCATGAGATTGATTGAGAGCTATGAAGCACAGACACGAACACGGGGACACGGATATGATACGACACAGACATTAGACACTTCTATTTTTAAAAATATGGGACACAGACACATTGGACATGACATTATCATTAATAATTAATAAAAATGTGTATAAATTAAATGATAAAATATTAAAAATAATAAAAAATAAGTCATTTAATTAAAAAAATTAAATTTATATATATATATATATATATATATATATATATATATATATATATATATTATTATACTTTAATAATTTTAATGAATAAAATTTATTATTAATTCTAAATTTATAAATTTAATTATAATTTATAATAATTTTAATTATTTGTAATAAATATATCTCATTGTTCTATTTTTTTAGCTCAAATATCATTTTTTAAATTTCTAAAACTCTCTATAATATTTTAAAATATAACAAACTATACTTAAAATATTTTTTATATAATTTTAATTCAATTATTTAGGGCACACGTGTCCTTTAATTTTTAATATTATTTTAATTGGACACTTTTTTCTACGTGTCGGTGTTGGAGCCGTGTTGTGCGTGTGGATATTACTAATTTTTAAGAGTGTCGGTCATAAATTGAGAGTGTGATGTAGACACTTGATTTGACATTAGTTTTTTTGTGAGCTAGAGTTTTCTTAATTTGTCATCTTTGACAAACTGTTTTAGAAGGTGGATTCTGGGCTCCAAAAATTTGCCACCGACCTCTCGACAAATTTGAATTGAAGAGAGTGATTTAAAGTGTGTCTCTAAAATTTTCAGAAGACAGATGGAATAGTAGATAAGACATTACCCAGAGATTTCACCCTCATTTTGTGAGGACTTTAGATTTGGTTCCAGGTTCCCTATAGGCTCAAGCCCCTATAGTTAAGTACCCCTCCCAGTAAGTAAGAGAGAACTTTCGATTAAGGCTAGTCGTTAGGTCGCTTAATGCATAGCGTATAGTAACAATATGTGGAGTTTAAAATTTTGATTATGAAATTCATTATTTCAGTTTAAACTGGACGGTAGGGGGAATAATGACGTGCCCGATCTAGATCCCATGGTTCCTTCATCCCAAGCGGTGTCCCAGTCTAAATGAGGAGGAGGTAGTTGACCAGCGAAGGATCCTCGTGATAACACAGTTATGAGTTCGCCTAAGAAATCCTTGTATACTGGGTGGTGTTTGTCAGGAGACAATCTTAAGTCTACCTTAACGAGAGTTGTTTGCCATCAAGTATACTCTTTGATTCACAATTGAAAGGGTAGATCCATTGGGAGCATACAGTACGGTCTGATCGTAATATAATGGAGCACTAGGAACCACCCAATCGAAGACTCGGTCATAACTTCATCTATGGAGTCTATGGCCAAGCACTCGAGGACAGAGCCCGCTTGCAGTGTGAGATTGATTGAGTGAACATAGTAGAATACTTGATTTGACATTAACTCATTTGTGAGCTAGAGTTTTCTTAATTTGTCACTCCTGATAAACAATTGCGGAAGGTGGATGGATTGAGTTTGATTTAGGTTTTTAATGATAAAGTTTTATTTAAGCAGTTTCAGATTGCTACTTAATTCGATTTAAAAAATTGATTAATTTGAATGTGTTTAAGAGCTTTAGATCCTATCAATTCTGTTTAGCTAATAACAGAGGATTAGATCTACTATCACCTGACATAATCAGTTTCTCAGATATTTTACTGATTTGCAACTCTTATTATAAGTTTTTAGGTTTTGTTAACCCGGGTTTAGTCTTAAGACTAAACTGGGAAACAACCCGCACAGCACCTGAATTTAAACATTCAGCATAGTGTCGGAGACCATGCGGGTGTATAGTAATTTTATATTTGAATTATGAGATTGATTTTGTATTTCCATTTAATTCTAACTTTAGTATGCACAACCTTTTCAGACATCAAAATTTGCACTTGAAATCTCTATGTCCGAGCACATACATGTGTTGATAGCTTAGATAATTTTACTTAATTAGTGATTTCATTGATTTTGAAAATTATAATTATAATGAAATTCCTTAATTTTTGATTGAAGGAAGCCCTATGATTTTTGTAGATTTTGATTTAGTATCGCCCCGCCTTTTGTACAAGAGTTATAGATCCGTGAAACATGCATTTTGATTTAGATTGTAGTTTAAAATATTACTTGCTTAGTTTACTTATTGAGTTTTGTAATTCTCCAAACTTGATTATGCTTTCTATATCACTTTTGATAAGTTATGTCGTTCGATTTATTGCTTTATCCACCTTATTAGCAGTAATCACCTCCATATTCGTATAAGAGTTATTAAACTCAATTTGGATTCATCTTTATTATATATCAAATTTTACAAACTTTAAATTTATTGCAAATTTGTTATGAGTTTAGTATTAATCTCCTCAAATTTCAATTAAAACTTGTTTAATTTTGAGGAATTTACAAGAAATAGGAACTCACTCATTACTTCAATATAAGCCGTAGAGAATTGCTATTGGAATTTGTGAGTTTAATATTAGCCTCCCCAAATTTTACTTGCATTTTAAATGAGTGTTCTATTCTTTCAAAAATTCTCTTGAAGTGCTCTCCCCATATTTCTCTTTGATTTAATATTTATTGTCATATTTATCATATATTCTTTTATTTGACTTAAGTTTTGATAATTTCCATTTGAATTTGTTTAAGTCTTAAATTTTAGTCTAAATTTCAGTAGCCTCCCGGCGTCATCCCCGTGTAGGGGGTTGCATCGGCGGTATTTTGGCTTATTCGGTACGCCCTCTTGAGCGTAAAGAGTGGTGTCTTGAGACACCACAACTAATTTTTCATTCATCGTGTCATCTTGAGCACGATGAGGCCTTCTAACCTGAAAGAAGGCAAATGCAATATATATTCGTCTCCCTCTTTTTTTTCTAAGCCTAGAAATTAGACAAAATTTCGGTAACATTTTGTAGGAGCGACATCTAATGTTATTTTCGATGCCTCTCTGGCGTAGCGGCGGTGTCTTTGTGACATCATGTCAGTTTTATCTCTTTGTGCCTCTTGGCTTGACGAGGCCTTCAAATGAAAAGATATATATATATATATATATATATATACTCATTTTATATATACCGGTAAGAGAACAAGGTTGGGTATCTTTGAAAACCAAGAGAAGAACCCGTCTTGATGGTGTTGTAGCTACATCGAGCAAATTTGAAGAGGTAATCGAGGAATCGACGGCGGAAATCGAAAGAAGAACTCACCTTTTGATGGTGTTGTCCCTCGATTCAATGAATTGGAAAGGTAATGAGGAATGCGTCGAAAATCGAGAAGAAAGCGCCTCTTGTGGCTTCTCGATTGAGCGATAAGCGATTGAATATCAGGAATGTGATGTCGGAAACCGAAAGAAGAACCTGCGTCTCGACGGTGTTCTTCCCCTGATTGCGTCAAGGCGATTGCGGCAAAATTCAGATGGATTGTGGGTTGCGAGAAGAAGGTTGCAACGGTGCAGGCTTGTGGTTTGAAGGCTGCGGAGTGGAGGCGGTTTGAAGGCTGCAGCACGGAGGCGGTTTGGACTACAGTGGCAGTTTGAAGGTCGTGGCGCGGAGGCGGAACAGGCCAGCAGGACGACCAGCAGGATGCGAGCGCAGATGTGACGCGGAGCACATGATTGCAGCTTGTGGGACAGGTCTGGAACAGACGAGCACAGGCACGGAGTACAGGACAGACCTGCAGGACACGCAGCCATTGGGGCTGGCTTGCGTGGGCTGCAGAGCGGATCGGAAGGAAGGGTCGGCGGGACGGGCTTGCGTGATACGGAGCAGATAGCGGCACGGGCTTGTGCATCGGTGGGTCAGGCAGGCTGGCAGGCAGAGACAAAGGCAGCCAGCAGTGCAGAGGAGATTGAGAGGAGAGAGGGATGGGATTTTTACCTATGTAGAGGGAGGTTGGAGCGGGAATGGAGAAAGAGAAGAGGAGTGGGAGAGGTTTCTTGCTAGATGAGTTTCGAACGAGAGAGGGAAGGGTGGGCTGTGCAGTTTGAGAGCCGAATTTTTGATTTTTTTAAAGGGAACGGGAGGAATCAGAGATCTTGCGGCTTTTAGGAGGAAATTGAGAGCAGGAGCGATTTTTTTTTTCGATTTGGGCTATTTAGGATTAATTAATTTCACTAAATTTTAATTAAATATCAATTATGAGTTTTATGCCAACAAACTGATAGAGTCAATATATATATATATATATATATATATATATTATTCAATATTTCAGACTCATGATAGTATTTTTTACTGATATTTGGTTGGTGGTCAATTGGGTTTCACTCAAAATGTCGCCGCTGACAACTTGATGTTCACTCAGACTTGTGCGAATTGGGTGCTAATAGTCTTACTTGATAGATTTTGACGTTCTGAAGCTAACAACAGATTTTAAGAGGCAGTCGTTTGGCACATGATTATATGGCTTGTATACGCGTTGGCACTTCGAACGCTTGATCAGTTGATCATCAAGTCATGCAATATTTATATTCTGGCCAGTTTCGATTTTCTGAACACGATGGTAAAGTCCGTTCGTCGATTGGAGATCATTTGAGTCAATTTTGGGACATCCTATGCATTTCAACCTCGATTTACGCACTGTCACTTCAAATTATTCAACATTTGCACAGACTCATCATATTTTAGCATAGATAATCTAATTTGATAGTTTTCAATATTTTAAAGCTAATGGCGTGATCAATTTCATGAACGAAGATTGTTTGGTGCGTGTCGCGACTTTCCAACGATATGTGTGTATATTGATAGCGGCGGTTAATCGATTGCTTGTTATATTTTGCAATATTTATATTCTGATCAATTTCAACATTCTGAACATGACGACAAAGTCCGTCTATCGATCGAAGGTCGTTTCGATCATTTTCAATGACATCCAGTATATTTTGAGCCTTGATTTGCGCACTGCCATTTATAATCATTTGATATTTACACAGACTTGTACGATTTGAGCGTGGGCCGATCTTATTGATAGTTTTTGATGTTTTGAAGCTAACGTCATGATCAGTTTTATGAATAGAGGTCGTTTGGTCATCGTCGTAGTTTCTCGACTTTGATATATGCATTGACACATTGATAGCTCGAGCGCTTAATCGATTGCTCGTTAGATTTTACAATATTTATATTCTGATCAATTTTAACGTTCTGAACTTGATGGTGAAGTCCGTTCATCGATTGGAGGTTGTTTCGACCATTTTCAGTGACGTATAGTGCATTTTGAGCCCTGATTTGTGCGCCGCCCGATCATTCGATATTTACCGGTTCGTCCTTTGAGCGTGGGCGGTCTCATTTGATAGTTTTTGATGTTTCGAAGCTAAAAACATAATCAATTTCATGAACGAATATCATTTGGTCATTGTTGTAGCTTTCCGACTCTGATATGTGCGTTGATACATTGATAGCTCCTGCCGACCGAGTCCTGTTTGGTGCCGATTTATTGCAATAATTATTAAGTTATAATTTATAATTATTGTGATAGATGCTTTTACTTTTTACACACACACATACATATATATATATATATATATATATATATATATATATATATATATATATATATATATATATATATATATATATATATATATATATATATATATATATAATTATCCTATTCTTACATATTTATAAATTAATCATCTTTAACATCAAAATTTCAAATTAACATTCAAATATTAAAGATTGATTGGACTTTTGTTATGAATTTTAATTTAATTAATTAAATAGTCATTTGAGAGTAATGAGTTAAATTAAAAAAATTTTTTTGAGGGGTTGATTTCATAAAATGCAAATATGAGAGCAAGGAAAATATAAAATACTATAGGAAAAAAAAATTTTAGGGCCCTCAACTAAATATAGGTCCCCCTCATTTCAAATAATATTAATGCTCTCTTATCTTAATAAGATTATTACTTATCATCAATATTAATGTCGATGCATATCAATGTTAACTAGTTAGCTCATGGGCGGGCAGAACTATCCATAAGTACGGACAATTATCCACTCTAAACTAATTGCCCACCTTAATTTTTTTTTCTTAATGAAGATGACTTGATTAATAATCTTGACCACCATAAATAAAAACTCTTACAAAAGTACAAAAATTTTTCTTTGTTAATTAAATTATTTTGGTCAAAATTATTTATATAATTATTTGTGCTAAGTTTAACTATTGCTATCACAATAACATATTTATTTTGATCATAATAATATAAAAAATATATATTTTATTAAAAAAATTAATAAAGTTTGTTATCTAGAAAACCCGGTCAGTAGAGTGAAAGTTTACGCATGGCCTTGTGAAATTATGTGATTAAAGAGCGAAAAGAGGCAACAGAATTTTAACGTGGAAAACCTCGAAAAGAGGGGAAAAACCACGGGCTGATAAAAGCTTCCACTATGCATCTCATTTTGAGTACAAAGTCTTCGATAACGGGATTACAGTGCATGAGAGAGGAATAACAATGTAATAATGATCGGGTTGTAATTCATGGTGGAGATCTTGGGGTAACCGGTGGGAATGCGTACAATTAGTGGCGGCGTGGCGGTGGCGGTGGTTGATGGTGTGGCAGTGCGATCTTGCTTGGAGGATCTTCAAGCGAGCTCTCTTCCTCCTCACTTCTTTTCCTTCTTGGACACCTCCTCTTCTTTACTTGTTTGACTCCTCTTCTTCTTTATTTGGCCTCCCTCATGTGAGGAATGAAGGCTATTTATAGATGGGAGGAGGCGTTCTTGTAAATTCATGTAAAGCGTACCACTCCCCGTCGGACGGCTCGGGATGATTCCTTCGATCATTTGATGTATTTTGAGCATTTGGAAGCCCAAATAAAGTTGAAATTATGAGATCTTAGGCTCGTTAGATCCGGCTCGTCGAGACGCTCGATTTGACTATAAACACTCCATATTTGAGAGCTGTTTTGAGATTTAATTGATGTCCCAAAAATTCTAATGATATTTTAAGTGCTTGATCTCGATCGGTTTGACTCAAAATCATATCTTTCGGACATCAAGATTTGTGCTTTGGTAGTGGTATTTTGAGAGCCATATCAAAGTTATTCTTCATTCCCTATAAACAAAATTAATTTAACTTTCCAAGGAATGTGGAACTAAATAAGTGGAGTGTGCACCATCATTAAATATGATGAACCATAAATAGCTTATGAGGCCCACTATTAAGGTTTAAAGAGCAAATTGCATCAATTATGGGCATTATATTTCAATAATATCCTATTATCAACTAGATTTATATTTTAGTACTAATTTTAGATCATATAATTTTATTTTGGAATTTTTTATATTATAACTATATTTTATTCAAAATTATACTTATATTATTAAATTTTAATTTTTTTAAAAATATATTTAATATATATATTGATATTTACAAATCACATATGCTTATATACACATTGATGATCAATAGTAATATTAATTAATTTTATAATATAGTATCACATAAAACTTAATTAATCTTTTATCAAATTTATAAGATCATTGCTAGTCATCAACACCAATATCAATGCTAATAAAAAAAAATGCAATGACACTAAACAAAATCGTCAATTGACACCAACACAAATGCAAAAAAAATAATCACTCAGCAGAAATAGTAAAATCATCATTTATTGTTGTCAATAACATCAATATTTGTCGTCCATATTTACACTGATGCAAACCATCTATACAATGCAACATCAATTTGATCATCTCTACTAAGATAGATGAATTATAAGATTTTCATATAATATTAAGATAATAAAAATCTCATTTTATTATTATAAATATTATAGCACAAAATTAAAATTACAAGAAAACTTCTATGCTATGTTGTTAAAAATGTAATTTATTTTATGATTGAATAATCTTTAAATTAATATATTTTGACAATGACCAGCTTTTAATATGGACTTTCCTTAAATTTCAAGAATTAGAGGCTAATTAACAGTCCGGTAACTATTCAATAATAAAAAAAAGATTTACATGAATCATATAATTCTTATGTATTTACATATCTAGCATCTAAAATTAGATATTTACTTATCTAATACATTCATATACTGAAAAAAAAGTATATTTTATTTTTAAAAAGTGAGTAATGATGATATTTTTGATGTAATATTGAATATATATATATATATATATATATATATATATATATATATATATATATATATATATATATATTAAAATTTAAGTATTATATATATCAATACATAAGTATTGTGTGGTATGTATGTAAATCTCTCTAAAAAATTCACTATGAAATTGTGAGAAAATATAAATTAAGATAAATGGTTGTAAAAAAAAAAAAAAGTGATAATAACTTTTACTTCCAACTTCACTGCTTAGAAATTAAGAAATTGGTTAATTATTAAAGCTAAATATGACTGAAGTTCAAGGTCAATAGTCTGTTTATGGCCTTTCTAATTTCGAACGACTCAAAAAAAAAAAAGCCCAATGAATTCCAAACATAATTAAAAGTAAATTTTAATTTAATTAATCCAATAATCCTCCAATAATTATATATATATTATGCTAGAAAACCATTTAGTGAAAGTTTGTCATCTCCTTGTTGTGAAATCGAGCACACAAAGTATTTAAAGAGTACGAAAACTCAAATTATAAAACCTCAAAAAGAAAATCACTGGCCTAGAAAAGCTTCCACTATATATGTTTAGTACAAGATCTTATTAATACAGTGTATATGAGAAATTATGTGACAAGATCAGTTATATTGTAGTAGCAATGATAGTAAATATGGAGCAATCCTGGAAATCAAGAATAATCATGGCAAAATGCAAACAATCGGTAGAAGTCATCATGATAAAAAAAGATTACAAGGATCAACAACGTTTTAATCTGGTATCTATGCTTGGAGGATCTTTAGAGCTCTCCCATCTCTCTTGCTGCCTCCCCTCATATGAGGAATGAAAAATTTATAGATTTTTATGTAAATACATGCAAAATGACCACTCGTCTCCATGACGCTCATGATGATTCCCGATCATATGATGTATTTTGTGTATTTGAATATCAAATGAAATTGTAAGATCTTTGGCTTGTTGGAACCGGTTCTAAACACTATTGACTATAAACACTCCATATTTGAGAATTTAAGAATTTTTGCCCCAAAGTTTTCAATGATATTTTAAGTGATTTGACTTCAAACTCGACTTACTTTTACATCAAGATTCGTTATTGCTAGAGGAATTTTCAGGTTCATATCAGTTTCCCCTCTATTTTTGGATGATATTATCTCAATCATCCAAAAAAATATATACCGAATACTTGAAAATAGTAAATTCTTCAATGAGATTTGCGGGTCCGTTAACCATACATTTTGAGAGAATAAATCTTCATGAGAACACAAGATTATCACTCACAATATCCACAAATATATATGTATGTGTGAGTCTAGAATTGATTCTGGACCCATCCGGTCTGACTAGGCGTGAACAAAGATCATGGGACCAGAATTTTGCGCATGGGCCCAAAGGGGCGGGCGGCCAGGAAGAAAACACATTTTGAGTTCACGGAATGATACAGAGAATCGCGATCAGCCTTGGCGACATGAACAAGCTATATGTGGCGAACGGAGCGAGAGAAACGTCAGCGTGGGTCTGGGCCCGGCGAAAGATCGGTTAGTCGTCTTGGCTATGACCATCATGATTCTTAGTAGTAGAGATGATGGTGGCTGTGAGGAGCAATCACCGGTGGAAATGTAGAGATCGATCGAACAATCGATAGCGAACAATCAATAGAAGTCATCATGATGGAGATCACAGAGATTGGACGGAGGATCAATGGCGGCGGTGGTTGGCGTTGAGTGGAAATACGGTGCTTGGAGGATCTTTAGAGCTCTCTCTCTCTTGGGGCCTCCCTCATATGAGGAATGAGGACTATTTATAGATTGGAGGATGGCGTGTGTCAAATACAAGCAAAATCAACCACTCCTCAAATGAAAGAATTGTAAGATCTTTGGCTTGTTGGAACCGGCTGGTCGAGATACTCAATTTGACTATAAACACTCCATATTTGAGAACTTTTTAAGAATTTAATTGATGCCCCAAAGTTTTCAATGATATTTTAAGTGCTTGATTTTGCTTTAATTTCGATCACTTCTCGGCATCAAGATTAGGTGCTTACTAGAGGAATTTTCAGGTTCATATATATATATATATATATATATATATATATATATATATATATATATATATATATATATATAAGTACAAACTTACCCTTCAATAAGAACGGTCAATCAAATTAATTAGCTCAATTAAATTTGTTAAGAGTAGTTTAATTCTTTCTTGAAATGCAAGATATCCTACTATTTTAATGAATAAGAACTTAAACTTTCAGCTAAATTATATTTGATTTAAGCTATTTCAATGCATTTTATGTGAAAGTTAATGATTAAATTCATTAAAATATTCTTAAAATTATTTTCTCTTTAAAAGGTGAAATAATATTTAATTTATCCTAAGAGATATTACGTGTAGAGTTTGGGTATAGCTGTGTATGGGAGTAGATAATAGGCTAAATTTTTAATATAAGTATATTTTAAAGCGTAATTAGCAAAATAAGCATTCAAAAAAATTTTTAACTAGACGCACTCGCTCAATGGGCGTATATTCGTGGATACGTCGGCGCCGCGTTGAGCGAGCCTAAAACCCTTTAAAAGTTTCCCCAAGATCGGGATAGAAATCCGGATCTCATTCACATCCATCGCGCCATTTCTTAGCTGCCGCCGTGACTCTGCCGGTGATGATATGGCAGTCGCCATGCATGTGAAACCAATCATTCGCCGAAATGACAAAACGATAGATTTTGGAGTGGATTTCAGTTTTTTCAACGTCATTTTGTAGGTATTTTTTGAAACTCCTTTTTTAGGTGAAAACCATTAAAGTGTTGATTATGTTAGTTTTAACATGTGATTACTTAGTTTATCATGTGATTAGTTAGTTTTAGGGTTTAGGCATGTGTTGTTGGATTTGATATTTTAGGACAAATATAAATTTTGCAAATAAATGAGGAACACATTTTTAGATTCAAATGTACATCTAATATTTTAGGGAAAATGTTAATTTTGCAAAGAAATATAAGTTTTAGGTTTAGGCATGTGTTGTTGGATTTGATCTTTTAGGAAAAATATAAATTTTGCAAATAAATGAGGAACACGTTTTTAGATTCAAATGTACATTTGATATTTTAGGGGAAATGTTAATTTTGCAAAGAAATGTAAGTTTTAGGGTTTAGGTATGTGTTGTTGGATATATATGTTTAGGAGTATATTTATGTTTTATGTGTATTTATGTGTGTTTTATATATATTTTAAGTAACTTTTGTGTTTTAAATATTGAATATGAATGTATGTTTATTTGTCATGTTGTTTTGTGCTTAAGGATAATTAGAAAAATTAATAGTTATATCATTTATTACAATTACTTAGCAGTAAGTAACTTTTGGAGTGTGTTTATGTTTTTTGGGTTTAGGTATGTGTTGTTGGATATATATATATATATATATATATATATATATATATATATATATATATATATATATATATATATATATATTTATATATATATATTTATATGTATATTTTTTATTATGTGTGTTTATGTGTATTTTAAGTGACTTTGTTTTAAATATTGAATTTGATTGTATGTTTATTTGTCGTTTGTGTTGTGCTTATGGATGATTGAGAAATTAGTAGTTATCTCCATCTTACAATTACTTATTAGCAAAATGATTGTGAATAAATGATATTTTTGGGTATGAAGACTACAAGGATTATAGATTAGATGTCAAAATTGAAAATAAGATTTGGGGTTTGAGATTCAAGGTGTTATTTATTTTGGTTGTCTTTATTTTAACAGAAATTGAGTCTCAGTGTTGTACTTTTTTACTCATCGAATTATGGTTAATTTTTTTTAGATAATTTGAGTCATTTTGTTAGAGTTAGGTGGTAATATACATCTACGCGCGATCCATACTGATTCTTATGAATTTGATTGATTTAAGTGTGTTATTTAGCTTTCCGTCTAAAACACATTTTAGATTTAAATATGAGTTCGAACCGCTTTGTTTAGTATTATATTACGGCCAACTTCGGTGTTAGTGAGGATTTTAGTCCACATACATTGGTGGAAAAAACCATCATATACAAGTTTTATGATGGACTGATTTTGCAAGCTTACAGAATCTAATCATAAGGTCACTGAAAGTTGGTTTACCAAATTTTAGAGTTAATCTCATATGTAGATTTCCTGTTGGTGCCAGTTTCATTACTTCTCCAATAAATGACGATGAAGTATGTGAGTCCATCATTAATGCAACTATACAACTTTTGTATATGTCGAGTTGAGTTGAAAGGAATAGAGGATAGGCGTGCATAATTTCACGGAGTTGAATTTCATCCAACTAAAGCTATACACATGACTATACTATCACAAGAACCATATCATACCCTCAATGAAGGTTTTGTAGATACGCATCAAAGTCATTATCCAATTAATCTTCTTCATTTTAATCAGATACACGTGTCATAATTTGCGATGAGAGAGATGTTATTGCACCTCTAGTAGGGGTGAATACCATGACATCATGTAACACTGTTACCAACTGAAGATGAGGGCTACGAAATAATGCCTAGTGCAATGAGTTCTGATAGCGTTAATAGTGAAGGTAATATTGGAGAAGAATAATGTCCGGACTCTAGGAGCGATTATTTGCTAAGAGATTACTCTAATAAAATAAACATTGATGAGGAATACATGTTCAGTAGCAATGACTATAATCAGGCCAGTCAGACAGCACAAGAATGAGATGAACAATTGAATTTTGATGACCTCTCAAAAGATTCTAGTTTCCTGGAAGAGAATTTCATTCCAGCTGACTTAATTGAGGGGATGTATTTCCATGACAAAAGACACCTTAAATTTACTGTTCAGGGCTTATCCATAACAAATAACATAGAGTATGTAACATGTGACTCCAACTAGCGAGGTTCTTGTACTTTTGCATACATAATATCCCAGAGGTTATGTGGCATCTACATGCTCATGCAGTAAGAGGTCGTGTGGTGCACGGAGGATATCTAATGATATTGTGAATACTAGACATAAGCGGTCATTTTTTTGTCTACTACATCCTCATTAGATATCGTTGGATTTGAAGCCTACAAAATTACTAGCGGATGGAATCAAAATTTAACATTATGGTGTCCTATATGAAAGCTTGGGATGCAGAAAGGCCATACTATTTTTGGTAGTTAGGAATAGTCATACATTCATTAGATCACTTCATGGCTATTATGTATATGTTATGCCTAGCATAGTTATCGTATTCATCAAGTAAATTTGGACATTTTAACTCATATTCTAGTCATTTGGGCTATCAATTATTGGTTGGCAATCTTGAATGTCTTAAGTCTTGATGACACATTTCTGTTGGGAAAGTACAAAGGAACTCTTCTTACTACAGTTGGGATTGATGTAAATAATGAGTTATATCATCTAGCATTTGCAATAGTTGAGGCAGAGTGCACTGAGTCTTGGGCTTGGTTTATTAGGACATTATAGGACTTGATTTGCTTATGTTTCTTTATGCATTATCTTGACCGATATTCAGCTTGACGTGGATGGATTTTTTTCCTTGGCTAAGCATCGACATTGCTTACGCAATCTTAGAGAGAATATCAAGAAGGCATGCAGAACTATGAGAATTTTTGATGTTGAGTTTATGTGCCAAAAGATCTATGTGGCAGGTAATACAAATGACATTCACACCTTCACACGTTACATAACAGACATCAAAAATATCAAAGTAGAGGGTGATGAGTGGCTACTTGCTGGAGATGTTGTGAAGTGGTCATTGACTCATGATGACGGATATCATTACGATACCATGACCACTAATGCATCAGAGTATTTCAACGGTGTGCTGAAGAGGGCACGTGGGTTGCCAATACAAGCTCTGATCACATCAATTTATTACAATATTGTATCAATTTGCACCAAATGCCTTGAGGCGACTTCGATTTGAATAGGAGAGTGATTGATTATAGCACGCGTGTCAAGGTGATCATGCGAATGAGCGTGAAGCTAGGAGATGTCCAAAATCCATAAGAATAAATTTAAATGAATTTCAGGTTTTTAGCATGTCCTCAAAGTCATTAAAGGTTGAATTGCAAGAACAAAATAGTTGTAGTAATATATGCAGGCAGCCACAATTACTTCACATGCCATGTTCGCATGCTATAACTGTGTTAGGTCAACGTCATTTGAGCCATTTGCAGTACGTATCCCGCTACTACACATTGCAAATGTACCACGATATATGAAGCTGAATTTTATGTCATCCGAGTCGGCGGCCATCATATCATCAACATCGATTAAACTAGCACCACCAAATATCAGAAGGCGAACCGGTAGACCCAAGACACAGAGGTATACCAACACAATGGATGAGAATGTCGTGAAATATGTGGACAGAATATTAAAAAATATTAGTGCCACTTGTCCACAAAATCGATTATGTAGGACTTAGTGTGTTTTGCAGAACTCGCATTATTTTGTCCTTGTGTTATTGCTAGAAGCTTTTGTTCTTATTACTCAGATGTCAGAATGTAGTTTTCTCTTATTATTGTTGTTAGTCGTATATGTTTTTGTCATTACTATTGCCAGTCGAGGTTTGTTGATGTTATTGTGGAAGTTTGCAATGTATTTTTCTCTATCTGCTATAGGGTGTGTTTTTCTTGAATGTAATGTATTATTGTGATAGTTTACTTATTACATATTTTTCTTTGTTGCTCACTATCTGTTTTCTTCATACTATTGCGATGCGCGTTGTTAGTAGTCTATTTTTTTTTTACGTTGTATGTCTCTGTGGACATGTGTTTGTTAGACCAGTGTATGTAGGATAACTTTAGTGTGTGTTGTTAGTATTTTGTTTTTCTCTTAGTATTATTGCAATCTGTGGACCTATGTATGTTGGACCTAGTGTATGCATGAGCCATGTTTACTTCTACTATTTTATATTTTTATCTACTTTGTTGCACTATACTTTTGATGGTTTATGTTTTATGGTGTTGACATGTACTTTCTGAAGTTGTGCACCAAACAGGTGAAATGGTATCTGAGGAAGGAGGAGCGGTAGTAGGCGTCGGCGTAAACATGGAGAACCTCCAGGACTATGGGCCCCGCACTGTAGAGGAACACCCCAACATCGCCTTGTTGCGTGATAGACACAGGGCTGCGCATCCAGATCTTGTATGATTTATTATTTGTCAAAGCTAGCTTAAAGTGAATGCATTTTTTATTAAATCCTCAATTCATATTATGTAGGCGATAGTTCTTGAGGCAGCATTAGACATGTTGATGTTCAGGGAGTGGTCGGTGAACTACCCATATTTATGGATGGGTACCGCGATCTTTGGCTTAGATTGTGTTTCACAGCTCCAGCATATCAGACTTGATCACCACTTGCTTACAGCTCTAGTTGAGCGCTGGTCACCACAAACAAACACATTTCATTTCGTAGTTGGCGAGATGATAGTTACTTTGCAAAACATGGCCATGATTCTAGGCGTACAAATTGACGAGCCTCCTATTATTAGACCGATAGTGATAGGGGAGGGTAGGTGATGGTTGTCATGGCCCGATTATTGTGATGAGCTCATCGGTAGACATCCAGAGCCTGATGTTATATATCATGATCCAGTACAACCACATGTTACATCTACATTTTGCATGGGGCAGGCGCATGCATGGACTTGTTTTACCGTTATTTGCGGTAGACATTCTATAGGACTCATACTACATTTATTGGATCGACTTTCGATGCACCTTTAGAGCTTACATTTTGTTCACTATTGGTGCTTCCTTAGGTACATCTGGGTCTAAGATACATTTGTAGTACTACCTGGATGATTTGAGCTTGTTATTGGGTACTCCATAGAGCTATTTTAGCACACTTGTACAGGGAGTTGAATGAGGTCACAAGACCAAAGCAGACCAATATGGCAAGATGTCTGCACTTACTTTAGGTTTGGTCATGGGAGCATGTACATGTTGGGCAACCCACATTGCATGTACCCTTTTCGGTAGAGTTGGATGGGTTAAGCATTAGTTGCAGGTGGAATGAGGGTTACCTACGAGATGACACTTGCTGGTGTATAGAGATGAGCTTGATGGACTGCTACAGAGTCAGGTATGACTAAAAGCATAATTTATTCATATGGTCACCTCTACAATCATATATATGACATATAATTTTTTTTTCATGTTGTCGGTGATATGGGAGCCATATACAACATCAATCTGAGAGTAGTAATTAATGCGGTTGTGGATAGGATATTTCTGGGGGACCTCGATCAACTGGAAAAGAATTGAGTGGTACCTCCCTGATCATGTGTTAAGACAGTTTGGTCTGTCACCTAGAGTGGATGTGGTGCCTATAGATCCTTCATTTTAGCGAGTTGATGGTTGGGAGAAGGCTGATTTTGATTGGGTTGATTATCACCAGGTCTACATATCACAGTGGGAGGCTATACATGATTCCGTTGTTGTCGTGGATGATGTTACACCTTACTGGACACACATTGCATGAGGTACAGTTCGGGCTTCCTTGTACATCGAGGCTCCAACCATTTCTCCTACCACCTACTATCCTTGAGCTCCTAGAGAGAGACTAATGGTAAGCATTGAAAAACTATATGTTAACTAAATATTTATACGTAATGAGTCTTGAATTACATACTTTTTTTTTTGAACTTATATTGGACACACAAGATATATTTTTCCTTATTTGAGAGATCATGATACTTATTTTTAGCATTTGATCAACACTTATGAGAAGTTATGAACTACGCAGAATATGCACATTTCGAGATAAGTGGATATAGATGAACCCGATTAATTAGCACCTTTTCTGACATATTAGGATTTGATGCAGGTTCGTCATTTATACCAGATGTCAGTTTATACAGTTACCCATTTAGCACACCAGCTCTGTACTCATTTTAGGAAGCCATGTTCTGTCCATTTTAGTCATGGCAGGCAGTAGGCCTTCCCATGTATCCTCATCCACCGGTCTATATGTCGCATATGCACGGAGTGTACTCCACTGTCCCCTTCCATCTAGGAGCATCAGGGAGATGCGATGTTACACCCTCGTGAGCAGCATACCAGCGAATTTGAAGATAAGCGACATTCATTTGTGAGGGGCGTCTCACCCTCGATACTCGGGAGAGCGCTTCCACCACCACGTCGTTAGATGTCGTCACTTGTCATCTTTATTTGTAGATCGGATGATAGCTCTATGTACATATTACTATTATGTCATTGTTGTAATATTTTTCTATGCTATATATTTTCATTCTGAGTAAATTGCATTTTTTCTAAGATAAGTGATATCTTGTTGGTATTGAACGTCAAATTTAGAAGTTTGGAGAAGTAGTCAAGAGCTAGGAATTTGTTATGCTGAGTAAACATTTCAACTAGTAAACTTTGTAATGATATTTTCACACTATTGTTTTTATTAATATCTTCAATCAAATTTGTCATCTTTTAAATCCTTCTAGTGTTGTTATTTTGTATCCTCCCATATCTATAAAACAGTAAGCAACGGGCCACAATCGCATTTCTAAGTCAACATAAAAGTCATGGGAAATTTTGTTCTAATTTCAATGATACCAAGCTCGCTCAATTCTGATAATGGATGACTTGGTATGGCGAATAACGCGTGATTTTCAAAACGGCACCAAGTTAGGCTGGAAAAACGCTACGCATGGGGCGCATCGTCTTTTTTTGGTCAACATGAAAGTTGTGGGAAATTTTGTGTCAATTCCAATGATACCAAGCTCTCTCAATTCTCCCAATGGACGACTCCGATACGGCTAAACTACCTAGCTGGTCGCACTTTTCAAAATGGCGTCGTAGATTTTTTGTGCATTGGAAAAAACTGCTATGCAAGGGGAGATAATCACCTTTTTTGTTCAACATGAAAGTCATGGAGAATTTTGTGTCAATTCTAATGATACTAAACTCACTTTCGACAACGACTCGTTATGGCCAAAATCTGAGGCGGTTGCACTTTTCAAAATGATGCTCGATTTTGTGAGCATTGGCAAAATTGTTATGCAAAAATCGCTTTTTTAGTCAACATGAAAGTCGTGGAGAATTTTCTGTCGATTCTAACAATACAAAGTTCGCTCAATTCGACGGATGACTTTGATACGGCCAAAATACCGTGGCTGGTCGTACATTTTAAAAGCATGCGGTTTTTCACACATCGGCAAAAGCGCTACGTAAGAAGCCGCCTTTTTCGGTCAACATGAAAGTGTGGGGAATTTTGTGCCAATTCCAAAGTTACTAAGCTCTCTCAATTCTGAGAACGGACGACTATACAACTAAAATACCCATGATCCACGCTTTTTTTAAAAAAATTATTCGAGCTAGTTGTCAACAGCAGTGGCGACTGTAATTCGTGGAGCCGGCCGTTGAACCGTCATGCCTAGTTTTAAATTTTGTTTAATGCCCATTTTGCTAATTAAAGATTAAAACATGCTTATATTAAAATTTAGTCATATAATAGTCATGTAACACTCAATTAATATGCAATTATATGTATTATTATGTATTGTTGAACTACATATATGTGTCATAAGTCAAGTCAAGCCTAATCAATTCCTGGACTTGAAGATGATGTGCGAATCAAGACTCAAAATGCACAGGACGTCACCAAAAATGGTCGAAAAGACCTCCGATCGATGAACGGACTTCATCGTCACGTTCAGAACATCGAAATTGATCAGAATATAAATATTACATAATCTGAAGAGCGACCGATAAAGCGATCGAGCTATCAATATGTCGACATGCATATCAGAGACGGGAAGCTATGACGATATTTGAACAACTCCCATTCATTAAATTGATCATGCCGTTAAATATAACTATTGAGAGACCGTCGCTTTAATTGGTGATGCGCAAATATCATCGAAGTAAGCGGCCGCGTAAATCGGTGAAATACATGACATTACCAAAATCAACTCAAATGACCTTCTCGATCGATGAACGGACTTCACCATCGCCATCGAGAATGTCGACAAGGCGAATATAAATATTGCATAATAAGATGAGCGATCAGATAAAGTCGTTAAGGTGCTTGCATGCATATCGAGGGAGGTGCGCTAAATGACCTCCGTTCATAAAATTGATTGTGCTGTTAGCTTTGAAATGACAAAAAATCTATCAAGTAAGACTATTTACACTCAATTCAAACAATAAGTGCATGAATGTCAAGCGGTTAGCGGTGACACATTTTGGCGAAATGGACTAAATTTGACGTTGACTTGAACCAAACGGCCTCTGATTATGAAACAGGCTACGCCGTTGCGTTTGGAACATCAGAATAATCTTAAATTGATATATATATATATATATATATATATATATATATATTATAATTAATAAATAAAGTTCACATTAAATTAAACTCGGTTTAAAAAATCAATTTAATCTTAACCTAAAGCCTAAATCCCTAACTCCCACTCTAATAAACCGCTCCCTTCATGCACTGAGTCCTTCTCCTTATGCACACACAAGCCCTCTCATCTCAATCTCCTTTATCAGTCCGCTCTTCCTTCCTCACTGAAGAAGCTCTCCCTCACTGGATGAGTACGCGACTCCTCCACGAGACGGTTCCTCAACCATTCCCATCCCTCTTCCTCCAAATCAAATGGACTTTTCTTCACCATTTGGCTTCTCTCCATCCAAAATTTCCTCTCTCCAACCGAAAGGATAAGGTGATCATTTCTTCTCTTCTCCTTCTTCTTCTTTTTCTTCTTTCTTTCCTTTCTTCTTCTTTTTCCAATCCAAAAATTACTTCCTTTTGTTTTCTTTTCTTTCTTCCTTCTCCAAAGAAGAAGAAATCCTCTCCAATCTTCCTTCTTCAATCCAAAATCAAAATTTCCATTTTCCCTCATTTTTACAAATCCAAAAAATCAAAACCTCTCCTCTTCCTCCTTCTCCATTTCACTCATCCTCTCATTTCCACAAAAAACAAAAAATTTCACCTGTTTTCCTCGCAAAACCAATCCAAATTTTGCCGCAATCACTTCGCCGCAATCAGGGAAGAACACCGTCATGAGATGGATTCTTTTTTTTGATTTTTCTCACCTTACATTACCTTTTCAAATACACTTCATCGCATGGAAGAACACCATAATGAGGCGTTCTTTTTTTTTGGTTTTGTTGCACTCCTTGCATTACCTCTTCAAATCAGGATCGGGAAGAATATCGCCATGAGTGGGTTCTTCTTTCGATCGCCATCGTCTTTTTTTCCCTTTTTTGATCCTTCTCGTAACAGAGAGGAACATCATGAGGTGGGGTTTGTCTCTTGGTTTTCGATATGCCTAACCTGTCCCCTTATCGATCATTGCAATGCATAGAAAAAATGAGTCGAATATGTGGGATGTGAATGTGGATATATATATATACATGTTTGTGTTTTCTTGATTTGAAGGCCTTGTATGTTCATGAGACGCGAGAGATCAAAATTTTGTCTGCAAGAATGCTCACAACACTCATGAGCGTGCAAGTAAATATATCCTAGATGTTGCTCCCCATGAAATCAAAATTTCATCAAAATCTCATGACTTAGAAAAAAAAAGAAAGTAAAAGAATCGACTTAAGAATGTTAAGCAATGAAACCTAAAATTAAAATTCAAATTAAAAACTCTAAACAAAAAAGGAGGGAAGATGATATATAACACAAAAGTAAAACAAAAAAAGGATGAAAAGTACTTACGAATTTATATCATGGGTTCACTAAAGTTTCTAACCGCTCTCTTTCAATTGCTCCAACTCCCACCCTTCAAACAAAGGGAATGGAATGTGAGACTCCTTCTTGGCCTTATTTATAGAAATTAGAAGGGATAGTGAAAGGTCCACTTTCAGAAAGAAAAGGATGTAGGAAAGTTTGAATAAAAAGAGGGAAAATGAATGTAGGAAAGTTTACAAAAAAAAGTATGGGAAAATGAAAGTACTGAGGGCAAATCTTCTTTTAAAATAACAAATTAAATTGTGTTTTGAATCTTTAACTTTAAAATAAGGTTCGCCACCGGATCTTCAACTCTTTGTACAAGCAGACAGAATGTGATATTAAATCAAAATTTATAAAAATCATAAGGCTTTTTTCAATCAAAAATTAAGGAATTTCAATCTAATTATAATTTTCAAAATCAAAGTCACTAATTAGATGAAATTATCTAAAACTATAAATTTTGTATAAACAGGTAAAGATTTGAAGTGCAATTTTAATATATTATGCAGACTAAGTTATTCACATTCCTCATTGAAAAAAAAAAACTTTTATATTCTTTATAAATAAAAAATAAATAAAAAAAGTCTTTACGCTCTCTCTCTCTCTCTCTCTCTCTCTCTGTATATATATATATATATATATATAAAAAGAAAGAAAATTGGGGAACACGGTCCCTCTCTCTCAAATCAAATAGCCACCCAAAAAAAATATAATAATATAAAATGATAAAATAATTTATATATACATATAAAATAAAATAAATAATATAATAAGTAATTAGTAAATAAATAAATAAATTTGATACACCTAATAATTTATATATATATCCTAATAATTTTTACTTAAAGTGATTTTATATATTTTTGAATGAAATGAGTTTTTTAAAAAAAAGTGAGCAAATGATATATCTCTAAAATTTATAAATAAATTAGATTTCAAATTAAAGCATATATTCAATCAAATTCAACGACTGATGAGATGAGTCCAATAATACTATAATCGGATCAAATCAGCAAATGAGCTCAAATAAAGCTCAAAAGTTACATATGAAATTTCGGAGACATTGGTGGATGATCATTACTTCCAAATTTGGCGTGCTTATAATTCGGTAGTGGCTCAGGCGAATCTAAACTTAAGATTACTCAAATTAAAGATCATTTGGATGGTCAAATCACTAAAAAATTATCTATGATCAAATGAATCAATTTGGAGTGTTTTGAGATTTTGGCTATAATGATGAAAATGTCTCTCAATCTAATAAATAGGACCCATTCTTGTCATGAAAGGGGGGTAAGAGCTAGAAGCGAACTTAGAGAAAGTTGGAGAGCTTCGAAGTTTATCGTACTTGTTGTCGATCAATCATTGTCAACCGATTAATGATCGTTCTGATCAACATTGCATTTGTTGTCGATTCTAGAATTTTCATTATTAGGATTTTTCATATACAATATTGTAATCCCGCTGTTGGGAAGATTTAAACTCGATAAAGAAATATATAGTGAAACAATTTTAAAAGCCCCCGGTTTTTTCCCTTCTAGGATTTTTCACATAAAATTTGAGTTTCTTATTCTCTTTTCAACTATCTGTATGTTGGATTTCTATACAAATTTAAAGAGTTTATCTATACAAGTTTTCTTGCATGCAACAAGTTTAAATGGCTTTTAATTTAATTATAAATTTGTTTATATATAAACTGGAGTTAGTCATCCTTGAATATATTGAATATATTAATTTTGAAAACCCTTATGTTTGAATGATAAATGTTGGATTTATCCTATGAATAATGATAAGATCAAAAATTTGTCCACATGAATAAGAATAAATATTAATATTTCATCCAATATCTTAATTGATAGACATAAATATAAAAAGATCTATATATGTACATAAATATATAGAAATCATGGGAAAAATTTACTTCAAATTGCATGGATAATTATCTTTGAAGCTTAAGGGTATAGAAGGTGGAATTACATAACTCTTACAGTAATTTATTATTAAGTATATATATATATATATATATGAGATTAAAGAAATTCTAGAGAATAGTTCAGGTAGTTTTACACTTTTCACAATATAATTATTTTTCAATGAAAAGAACATCTTAAATAAATTTAGAATTAAATAAAAATTATTTAAACTATATTTATCTACTAATTAATCAAATATTTATAAATTATAGCATAAAAATATATGCAAATCATTAAAAATATTACTATTTAAAAAAATTTCATCAAAAACAAATGCATATGCATATATTTTGTGATAAAACATTAAGAATTTAATAAAATATTGATAGGAAAATAAGAGGTTTTATATAAGCATTAAAATGTTGGAGTAGCTTTAATGATAGATAATAGTGGATCTTAATTCCAACCAGTTGGCAAAATACTTTAAAATAATAATTACATATAAGTTTTTTAACGACTTCCAATAATATTATAAGTTCTATCAAGCAGGATAGTACCTCATCGATTCGATGTGGATAGTAAGTCGCTCTATATAATATCTAAATTTTTTTAAGAAACTTCTATTACTAATTATATTTTAAATCATATTTATTTTAAAAAATTTGTTTTATATAAATTGATGCCACCATAGGCTTACGGTCTCGTCGGCTTGACTTATGATTAAAACTAATTCAAAATTATTGTTTTCGGTCTTCCCAAGGAGAAAATATTATTCGAGTCCCACGTAGCTTTACGTCGGACTCCAATCCGACGCGGGGCCGGTGGTTTCCGTTTAGCGCTTAACGCATTATCGCGATGAATGACCATGCATATCGTTTATCTCGCCCCATGACAGCTCGTTCAAACGGGGAGAAGAAGCCTCGTTAGAATCTGGGAGGAATTTAAAGAATATATATATATATATATATATATATATATATATATATATATATATATATATATATATATATATATTTAGGGTTTAGGTGTATTTTTCTGAGCTCAGAGAGAGAGAGAGAAAGAGATTTTCTCATTTCCTTTTACGAAAGAACCATGAAGATGGAGAGAACGAGGCCTTGAGGAAATATGGGGGATGTATTAAATAAAAATGCATCGGTAATTTTTCTCAAGTTTCGCATAATTTTTTTTTTACGGTTTGTTAGTGTTATTTCTTGAAATTTTTTTATTTAGTGTATATTTCCTACATTGTTTAGAGTTCTCTGCAAGAGGACTTTGCTTATTCGAGGATTTTGCATCCTCTCATGAGAGTACAGATGATTTTTTGAATATTTTTGCAATTTAGGAGAGAATATGGTCATTATATTCCATTAGAAGCAATTTTGTGGTTGTTTGGTTAATCTTTATGTGAGATTTTCATCTATACTCTCTATACTTTCTGTACTCTCCTGAGAGTATAGAGCATTTTGGGCAGTTTTTTTTACTTTGTGTGCATGTTTGGAGGAAATATGTTTATCACAATCCATCACGAAAAATTTGGAGGCTGTTTGGTGGTTTTTTAAGTGTTATTCTGCATCTGTACCCTCTGTACTCTCTTGAGAGTACAAATAATTTTGTGGACTTTTTTTCTAGTTTTTTGGCTTGGTTGTTCAGATTATGTTCATTATATTACATTGGAAGCAATTTGGTGGAATGTTTGGATGATTTCTGGAGAATTTTTGCATTTGTACTCTCTCTCTAAAGTATGATTATTTTGGATTTTTTTTCACTTTGTCTTTGTTTAGAAATATGTTCATTATAATTTATGAGGAATAATTTGGAGGTCGTTTGGTTATTTTTTAGTATTATTTTGCATCAGATTCTGGACAATTTTGGTCATTTTCTCCAGTTTCTTGGTGGTTGTTGAGATTATTTTCATTGTAATCTATGTTCTCTCAGTACTCTCTCTCTCAGTGCATTTATTTTTCATTTTTTATTTATTTCTTTACTGTGTTTGGAGGAAATATATGTTGCACAATTTGGAATTTTGTTTGGTTCATTTATTAGTATTTTCTTGTACTCTCTCTGCTCTCGGAGTATGTATGATTTTGGTCATGTTGTCCAGTTTCTTTGGCTTGGTTGTTGAGAGTACATTTTGTTGGAAGCAATTTAGCAGCTGTCTGGATAATTTCTAGGAGATTTTTGCATCCGTACTCTCTGTACATTCCATTGCAGCACTCTTTAGTAATGAAGTCATTGATGTTTTACAGAGGCTTCATCTGTATCAATTCATTAGACTCCACAAAATTCAGCAAGACTCAATAGGCATGACCTCAATTCTATCTTGTTGGGACATAGAGAAGCAAACTTTCTTTCGGCATGCATTCCTTTCTCCCATGAAGTTCGATGTAGGGATGCCAAACAGGGGAGAAGGTCTTATGGAATATAGGTAATGTCTATCTCATGAGTTGACTTCAGTGATGAAGCCCTTAAAGAGCATCTTGAAAGTAAAAAATACAAAGCAAAAGAAGCCTTATAGAAAGCAAAAGAAGCCTTAAAGAGCATCACCCTCGATGAAGTTGCAGTGATAATAGGGATGACATCAGAGGAGGGGTATGGCATGGCATGAGGGAATGTTCTCTCTATGAGGTTAGCACTTCTAGTGAGGAAGCCCTTGCATCTTGAAGGTAAAAAATACAAAGCAAAAGAAGCCTTACTGAACAAGAAGACTGCCTCCTCTGTACTCTCTATACTCTCTGTACACTGTGTACTCTCTGTACTCTTTGTACTTTGTACTCTCTGTACTCATGGGTAACTTGATATAATATTGTTTATATTTCTATGATGATTTTTGTACTTGTTTGGAGGTTTGTTTGGTTGGTTTTAGTGTTATTTTGCAGACTCTCATACTCTTGAGTCTGAGGATGATTTTAGATATTTTTTTAGTACTCTCTTGAGAGTACATATGATTTTATTTTTTTGTTTCTTTGGCTGGTTGTTCAGTTATTCATTATTACAGGAAGTAATTTGGTGGATGTTTGGTTGGTTTAGTAGTGTTATTTTGTATATGTACTCTCACGTACTCTCTTGAGAGATAATTTTTAATATTTTTTTTATTTTCTTTGGCTGGTTGTTCAAATTATGTTCATTACATCATGGAAGCAATTTGTGGTTGTTTGTTGGTTTAGAAGTGTTATTTTTATATGTACTCTCTGTACTCTCTTGTGAGTCTGAGATGATTTTTGGATATTTTTTCTTATTTTTTTGGCACAGTTGTTGATTATTCATTACATTTGGAAACAATTTGGTGGCTGTTTGTTGGTTTAGAAGTGTTATTTTTCATCTACTCTCTACTCTCTTGAGAATCAGATAATTTTGGATATTTTTTTATTTTTTTGTGGTTGTCAGTCATTCATTACATTACATTGGAAGCAATTTGGTGACTGTTTGGTTGGTTTAGTAGTGTTATTTTGCATCTGTACTCTCTATACTCTCTTCAGAGAACAGATGATTTTGTGGATATTTTTCATTTCTTTGGCATGGTTGTTGATTATGTCATTACACAGAAGTAATTTGGTGGTTTGTTTGGTTGGTAGAAGTATTATTTTGCATATGTACTCTTTATACTCTCTTGAGAGTACAGATGATTTTGTGGACATTTTTTTCAGTTTCTTTGGCCTGATTGTTCAGATTATGTTCATTGCAATTCATTAGGAATAATTTGGAGGTTGTTTTGTTGGTTTAGAAGGGTTATTTTGCATCTATACTCTCTATACTCTCTTGAGAGTACAGATGATTTTGTGGATATTTTTTTCCAGTTTCTTTGGCCTAGTTGTTCAGAGTCTGTTCATTACATTCTAGTGGAAGCAATTTGGTGGCTGTTTGGTTGGTTTTTTAGTGTTATTTTGCATCTGTACTCTTTGTACTCTCTTGAGAGTATAGATGATTTTGTGGATATTTTTCAGTTTCTTTGGCCTGGTTGTTCAGAGTCTGTTCATTACATTCCAGTGGAAGCAATTTGGTGGCTGTTTGGTTAGTTTTTTTAGTGTTATTTTGCATCTGTACTCTCTATACTCTCTTGAGAGTCTGAGATGATTTTGTGGATATTTTTTTCCTATTCTTTGGCACAGTTGTTGATTATGTTCATTACATTCATGAATAATTTGGAAATTTGTTTGATTGGTTTTTAGTGTTATTTTGCATCTATACTCTCTGTACTCTCTTGAGTACATATGATTTAATTTTTTTTTCCAATTTTTTTTTGGCAGTTGTTGATAGTTCATTACATTACATTATTTGGACATTTTTTTTTCATATGTACTCTCGTATTTAGCTCATTTTTCCCTTTCTTTGGCTTTGTTTGGAGAATTTGTAGCTATTTTACATGTCACATTTATGTGGAGCTGTCTTGGTAGGTGAATGCGGTCAATGAGCAATGCGATGACGAAGTCGTGATGTCAAATGAACCAAATTGGGGAAACTCCTTGGTACCATTATTCAGAATGAAATGGGCGTATGCACGTACTATGACTACATCAAGCAGCTGTTGGAAGGACCATACTAGTTATTGGCCAAACTCAAGAAATTGAAATCAAAAGAAATGTGCAAAAGTAGGTCAAAAAAATCGCCAATCTAAGCAACAAAATTCGAAAAGCGATACAAGGACTAGTTGTCGCCATGATTAGATTCTCTGTTGACTTGGAGGAGAACTGGATGGTTAAAAAATATATAGAAAGTCATAATCATTCGTTGGCAAAGCCTGCTGACCTACATCTTCTCAGATCACACAGATGCATTAGCGATGAAAAGGCTTCCGTGTTGAAGACAATGACAGAGGCCAGAATTAGAGCAATTGATGCATTCAACTATCTAAGTGAGGAGGTTGGCGGTGTAGAGAAAGAGATGCTTTCAATTTTATTCAAAAAGAAAAAAGATCGAGGATTGTGAATGGTGACAGTAATGCATTAATACAGCTATTCAAGGAAAGGCAAGCAGTGGATGGGATGTTTGCATGGGATGTACAAGTTGATGAGTCAGATTGCTTAGTAAGTTTTTTTTGGAGCAATGGCATGTCTAGGATAGAATATGGTATTTTGGTGATGTGATAATTTTTGATACAAGCTATCGACTCAATAAATATAATCTTGTTTGTGCCCTCTTGTTGGAGTGAATCATCACTAGCAAAATGTGTTATTTGGAGTAGCCTTTTTATCAGAAGAGATGATTGAGTCATTCTCATGGCTATTCCAAATATTTCTTCGGTTGATGAGTGATAGACATCCTACAACAATATTCACTGATCAAGATCAGGCTATGGCATGAGCTATCGAAATTGTATTACACTCATAGGTTGTGCTGGCATATTTTGAAGAAAGCTCCTTCCAAGGTTCATTGCTTTAATAGTAATAAGAATTACAAGGGGCTATTTTATGCATGCATGAGCAAATGTGACTCGGAGGAAGAGTTTGAAGAAGCTTGCCATGCTAGAAGGTAATTTGCATGATCATCCTTGGTTGTATGAGCTTTATAAAATTAGATCAAGTGGTCCACTTACATTGAGACTCATTGCATGGGCATCTTGTCAACTAGCGTGAGTCAATGAACAACGTATGTCACGAATCTCTAAACCAAAAGTTCACTCATTGATTGTTTCTTGGGGTTGGAGAAGGTTATGGAGACATGGCATGAATGAACATAATGAATACTTCAAGTGTAGCCATCATCGATTGTTCTGTTGTTAAGATCGGTCCAATTCTAAACAAGGCTATATTTTATACAAGAAAGTTGTATACTATGTTTGAGGAAGAATTTTTTGCATGAGTTGGAGGCTATCGATGCTGTCATATAATGACCCATGGAGTATTTGGTGAGAAACTTAGAGAATAAAAATTCATCCAAAATATGGATTGTCCATTTCAATGGGACTACCCTAGATGTAACTTGTACTTGTAAGAAATTTGAAATGATGGGATTACTTTGTGCCCATTGTATCAGAGTTCTTAGTCAGGAAAATGTAGTGTGCATTCCAGATAAGTATCTTCTCATGTAATGGTCTACCAGAGCAAAGAGGGATATTTACATCGATAGTGCATATAGAAAATTAAGAGATGTCAACGGCACAGATGGAAATATTACTGGCATTATTTTTCGGAATCACGTTAGTCGATATGCATATCAAATAAGTGTCAGGGCACAGGGTAATAATAAAGCTGAGGATTATATGCTTCAATCCTTAAAAAAACTATACGATGATGTCGACTCTATACTAAGTGGGAATTCTCTTCCGGTGACGAGCGGTAAGAAGAAGAAGTCAACCACATCGCAAGGAAAAGACATCTTAAAGGATCCATTAAGTAACATCCAAAGGGTGTTTCCAATGCAAGGCTTAAGGGATATTGGGAGAGATCCAAGAAAGCCAAGAGTAATTCTCTATTTGCCTCTTAATTTGTAGTATTTAAAACATTGCTGCTAATCTTGAAACCATCATATTTTTGTTACATAAAGTTTAGGCGATAGTGTTGTAGAACATGTTGTCACCCATTGCACACCTTTCTCTTATGCGAGTATTTTTTAGAGTGCATGAGAATAGCACATCGATCTTTGTTAAAATCATTAACGATAAGATGTTCTACCTCAGAATTCAACTTCGAGCTCAATCGGTCGATTGGTGAAGGGTACACTAAGTTGATGATGGATATTATTACAGAAAAATATTTCAATGTATGATATCATTTAGTTATGTGTTCTTCGACTTGCAATCATTTTTGCAAAGCTTTAGAGTCTCAAAGATGACTTTCTTCTTGAGCGACTTAAAACATACTATTATTATAAAATGCTTGAGCTCAGTACTTTCATTAGGAGAATGATTATCTTTTGTAATCCTTAGACTATGGCAACTAAATCTCTCATATTTTACCAAATTGTAGTATTTGATTGATGAGTCTACCTTGCTTACGAGAATGAGCTGATTATATTAGTACTATATTTTAAGATAGATAAAGCTCGAAACTACATTTTATTTTAAAAAAAATATAATACATTAATTCTTAATAGCACACATTTTGTCTTCAAATATCTATTATTACTACTAAAAATTCAATTTGTATTCCTCAATTATATTGGTGGCATATGTAATAATTATTAAAAGTGTTTATTAAATGGGACATATTTATCATGTGAGTACTTTCCATGCTATTGTGTATATATATATATAAAAGTAATCATATAGATTACCACCAATCAAATCTCAGGTAATGTAAATTTTAGCTTCACCTTTTCATTTGATCACATTTAAAATATGATATAAATTGAGTATAAAATTACAAAGAGTCAGAGAGTGAGAGTACATAGTATAGAGAGTAAAGTATAGAGTCTGAGTGTACAAAGTACAAAGTACGATAACTGCTGAACTTATAAAAGGCAACCAAGGAGCATCCAACTTGCTTTATTTATAGTGAACAATTCCTCTTAAGTCTCACAAAGCAAAGTGAAATGTGAAAAATGGATTGCTGAAAATAATAGAGTATAGAGTACAGAGTATAAATATACAAAATGCTCAAAAACTCATAAAAGGCAACCCGGTAGCATCCAACTTGCTTTAAGGTTATAGTGAATAATTCCTCTTACAGCGGTTTGGAAACTTAAATGCCATGGATTTCTTGATTAGTAGGAAGCACCTTATATATATTCTTAATAATAGAATCAAAGGAAAAGAAAATAAGCTCACACTTCTCCAAACTAAGAAATTTACGACTTTATGCCCTTTGTTTGGTTGAACTAACAAATTATATTTTTAAAAATTGATTATATAGCTCTCAATTTGGGTTTAAAATAGTATTGATCTAATATAATATAGCAGCAAAGTCATTTATATCATTATTAAAAAATTTAATGGGTATAAAATAGTTTATTTTTGTCAAAATACAAATTCTGTAAGAAACTTACTTGGTCACACAATGTAAAAGAAAGAGCAATGAATCATATCGAATCCAATTCCACTGATATAAAACAAGTTAAAACTCCCAAGTAACCAAGTGCATGGTTCATTATGATCTAAGCTTTCACTTCTATATTTTTCTCAATAGGAAAAATGCCAAATATTTTGCATTATGATCTAAGCTTTCACTTCTATAATAGCACAGAGAGTACAGACGAATAATAAAAGATCCAAACTACTGCACAAATAATATTAAAAAAAACAATAATATTTCTTACTTATCAACCAACTTGCTGCAGGTGTTCTCTGGCCAATAATATTGAAAAAAAATTGAAATATCATGTACAATTATTTCTACTTATCAAACTTTAAATGTATTGTTCTTAGCTTGGCTTTTCATTCCCAAACAAAAGATAACATAAGCAAACTCAACCCTAAAGCAATTCATCTTCTTAGGTCAATCTTGGTGGTCAGCCTAGTTAAGTGGGGATTTCCTAATTGATGCCTTCATGTACTTGCAGACAAACATCCCATAGTCAACACTATTATCTTGGTAGACCCACCCACCATTTGATTAGCCATTTTATGGGATCTCATAAATCGGCCGACATCTTCAACAAGTAATTTGATCACGAAAAGCAAAGTATAGTCAATAAGGTAAAAAAAACCGGTTCTGAAACCAAATTGAAAATAACTCTTACAATCTGGAAGAATGGCCTTATGGGTTGGTTTTGGTAATGAGTCATAAAAATACCGGCCCCAGCTTAATATGCCCAACCGAGTGTCAGTGTTGATTATCTATAATTGAAAGTAAGAGTACCTCACTTGACACCGCTATGACATGTTGGATGAATAATTTGCTTTCCTTGTGTAGGCCATATTTTGCATAGCTCTGTAAGAAAAGAAGAGAACGTTTTGAAATTGTAGTTTCCATCTATGGAAATAATGATTGAATTGTAATACCCTGCATATTTATGGGGTAACTTACCCAGTGCAAGCATGAGATGTACAAATAGGGGACATATAGCCCTGGACAGAGCGAGTACTCCTTGGCCAATAAGAAGGCGAAGGAATCAATGTGTGCATCTGAGAGATATTGATCAAGAACTCATCGATCGCCTTGTGCAATAATGATATTCGAATATCTTGTATCACCCTACAAGTGATAAATATTTTAAAGTGATCTTATTTAAACGAATAGGTTATTTTATGTATGAAGGAGCTGAATGAAGATTGACTTACTTATCCTTAAATCGAGGGGCGTGGTGTCAATAAGATGGAGCATCGACTTAGGCAAAATAGCTCACGGATGAGAACTCAACAAAATGATGTGCCTCTGGCTGATGAAAATGAAAAGTTAGTGATGAAGAGCTAGATTCACTATGAATTAAGGATCGATCTACTGAGATGATTCATACCTCCGATTGATGCTCCTCCACCACAACGATAGCAGTCTATGGGTAATCGACCTTTATTGGCTCATCTTTGCGAACCTATAAAAAAATTTAGTGAAATCTATTTCTATTATCTCAAATTTAAAAGAAAGTAACTTAATACCTCTGTCGGCTTCTCATCTTGAGTGGAGGCCACCACATCACTTATTCTTGCTCATGACTTCCTGTAAGTGTGTGTGAAGGGGGAACTAACAACTTTCCTTTTCCTTATCTTCCGAGCTTTCACACCACACTCAATGCTGCCGATTAAAGGTTTCGGAGCATCTTCATGTGCATTGGAGGCCTCCACAATAGCTTCCCCTATGGTAGACTCAACAGGGGCTTCCCTAGTGAAGGCTACCTCAGGGGATTCCCAAGTGGAAGTATCCACAGGGGCAACGGCTTCCCAAGTGGAAGTATCCATAGGGCCAGTAGCTGTAGTTGCCTCCACAGGAATCTCCATAGGGATGGTAGGACCCCGCTGCCCAGCAAGAACCTCCTCGATAGTAGTAACCCGCAAATCAATCTCATCCATTCTCTCTGCCATTGTTGCTTGAAAAGATAGTATATCTTTCAAGTCCTTAAAACACAAGTATCCTCTCCACCCATAAAGCCTTGAGGAGGTAGTAGCGGAGGCGATACGGATGGGGAGAATATTGAGGAGAGATATATGGAGATTCAATGGGGCTTCGGTGGACTTAGAATGGGACTCTATGGGCTCAACATATGCATGTTGGGCGGGAAAAATGATTCAGCGGGTCTCCTCTTGATATGTCCTCGAATGGAAGCGGACACTGTTAAACCGATAAAAAATATGATGACTACAACATAAATAAATACATAATTATAAGAACTAAGTGATATTATTATATGTCACACAGTGTCCTCTAAACTCGTGAAGGCTTCATGAAACTTTATTTTTTGGCCATCGCGCATTGGCTTTGCAAATGGAGATGGCGACCTCATGATGCTTATGTGCTCGGCGACAGATCTACAATTAATATTTATGTAAGTTAACTTCAATGCATAGAAGATATAAAACATACCATAAGAAGAGTGACAAATCCACTCATGTATGCGGGTGTCCTCTTGGTATGAATCTTTGATGTAATACCATCAAATTTTGAAACTAAAGCCGGATGGCCTCGCCCGGTTGTATTGCAAATTTATCTATGTCATGTAGGCAATCAATTTGATGCCACCCTATAGTTGTGATATACAAAAAAATATTTGATAGCGAAAATGTATGTCGTATAAACTATGCCCGCAACAGCAGTATCTGCATGCTCAAGCATAGTCTTATAGTCCAGGAGGTGAGGATTTACCATAAGACCTTCACCCCTCTATTTGGCATCCCTACAATTACTGCAACTTCATCGGGGGTGAAAGGAATGCACTGCCCACCCAGAAAGAAAGCTTGCTTCTCTATCTCCCAGCAAGACAGGATTGAGGTAATGGCTATTGAGTCTTGCTGAATTCCGTGGAGTCTAATGAATTGATGCAGATGAAGCCTCTTTAAAATGTCAATGACTTCATCAATCATCGTCTTTGTAATATTACAGTTCAATGGTGGTAGGCGCATCTCGAAGTTATCCTTTTCCGGACATTGTAAACTTCAAAATGAAAAGTCAGGTAATGAAAATAATCTGAACAACCATGCCAAAGAAACAGAAAAAAATATTCACAAAATCATATGTACTCTCAACAGAGTACAGATGCAAAATAACACTAAAAAACTAACCAAATATTCACCAAATTGCTTCCACTGGAATGTAATGAACAGACTCTGAATAACCAGGCCAAAAAAATTGGAAAAAATATCCACAAAATCATCTGTACTCTCAAGAGAGTATAGAGAGTACAGTTGCAAAATAACACTAAAAAATTAACCAAACAACCTCCAAATTATTCCTGATGAATTACAATGAACATAATCTGAACAACCAGGCCAAAGAAACTGAGAAAAATATCCACAAAATCATCTATACTCTCAGAGAGTACAGAGAGTACAGATGCAAAATAACGCTAAAAAATAACTAAATAGCCTCCAAATTGTTCCTAATGAATTGCAATGAACATAATCTGAACAACCAGGCCAAAGAAATAGGAAAAAATATCCACAAAATCATCTGTACTCTCAAGAGAGATGAGGAAATCTGATGTAAAATAACACTAAAAAAACCAACCAAGCCACCAAATTACTTCCTGAATGTAATGACAGACTCAACAACGGGCCAAAGAAAAAAATATCCACAAAATCATATGTACTCTCAGAGTATAGAGAATCTGAATGCAAAATAACACTAAAAAATCAATCAAACAGCCTCCAAATTGTTCCTAATGAATTGCAATGAACATAATCTGAAAAACCAGGCTAAAGAAACAGAAAAAATGTCCACAAAATCATATGTACTCTCAAGAGAGTACAGAGAGTACATATACAAAATAACACTAAAGTACCAACCAAACAGCCACCAAATTACTTCCACTAGAATGTAATGAGCAACTCACAACAAAAAAGCGAAATATCCACAAATTATGTACTCTCAAGAGTCTGAGAGAATGCAAAATAACACTTCTAAAAACCAATATCCCGCAAATTGCTTCCCTGAATGTAATGAACATAATCTGAACAACCAGGCCAAAGGAATAGGAAAAAATATCCATAAAATCATCTGTACTCTCAAGAGAGTATAGAGAGTATAAATGCAAAATAACACAAAAAAACTAACCAAACAGCCACCAAATTGATTCCACTGGAATGTAATGAACAGACTCTGAACAACTAGGCTAAAAAAATTAGAAAAAATATCCACAAAATTATCTGTACTCTCAAGAGAGTACAGATGCAAAATAACACTTCTAAACCAACCAACATCACACCAAATTGCTTCCACTGGAATGTAATGAACATAATCTGAACAACTAGGCCAAAGAAACAGGAAAAAATGTCCATAAAATCATCATACTCTCGAGAGTACAGTCTGATGTAAAATAACACTAAACCAATGACAAATCCAAATTACTTCCAATATAATATAATTAACATAATCAACAACCAGAAAAGAAAAAAATGTCCAAAATTATCTACTCTCAAGAGAGTATAGAGTCAGATGCAAAATAACACTTCTAAACCAACCAACATCCCACCAAATTCCTTATGATGTAATGGAATGAAAAACCAAAGAAACAGGAAAAAATGTCCACAAAATTATTTGTACTCTCAAGAGAGTACAGAGAGTATATGCAAAATAACACTTCTAAACCAACAAAATAGCCACCAAATTACTTTCAATGTAATGTAATGAACATAATCTGAACAACCAGGCCAAAGAAACAGGAAAAAATGTCCAAAAAATCATATATACTCTCAAGAGAGTACAGATGCAAAATAATACTTCTAAACCAACCAACATCCCACCAAATTGCTTCCATTGGAATGTAATGAACATAATCTGAACAACTAGGCCAAAGAAATAGGAAAAATATCCAAAATCATCATACTCTCAAGAGTACATGAAATCTGAATACAAAATAACACTACTAAATTAATCAAAGCAGACCAAATTACTTTCCTTTGGAATATAATGAACATGTCACAACAAAGAGAAATTGAAAAAAATGTCCACAAAAGTATCTGTACTCTCAAGAGAGTATAGAGAGTTCAGATGTAAAATAACACTAAAAAATCAACCAAACAGTCTCCAAATTATTCCTGATGGATTGAAATGAACAAATTTCCTCCAAACAGGCCAAAGAAACAGGAAAGAAATGACCAAAATGCTTTGTACTCTCATAAGAGTACAGAGAGTCAGATCTGTCAGAAAATTTTAATTCCATCTATACTATCATCTAATCGGACAATTCATCTTGAAACATGACCAAACATCCTACCATGTGATATACTAAACATTTCACAAGGTAATTAGTTCAAAATTTGAAAATAATGTGTACTATCTTGATAGAGTACCATGCAAAATCTCCAAAACTACTAAAATACATCCGTTCATTTAACCCTCAAATGTTCTAAAATGTTCACATCTTTGGGCGGTGAGAAGAATAGAAAATCTAAATTCATTAAAGTTAATACGTGTAAATACCTCATGTAGTATTACAATAATGGAAGTTATTATGAAGACTCGTTCAAACCACTAGCGACGGTAGGACGTTAGCCGATTGAAAGCGGGCTAATGAGAAAACCTAAAGCGTAAATGCAGCGGGAGGAATGTCGAGCAGCGTCTCGTTTCTTCTCCGCTATTTGAGCAGCGGGTCGGGGTCGGGCGGGATAAGCGTGATCACCGTCCCTCATTCTGACGCTAAGCTAAAGCGGGAAAAAAACTACTGGACATCGTCGGTAGATTAGTGCACGTAAAGCTTTGTCGACTCGGACGTAATATTTTCTCCTTCCCAAGCGAGAATGCATAAATTATAAACGTAGCTTTCTATCGCATTACTCGTAATTATTTAATGCATTCTTCCTTACATATATAATCTAACTAATAATTATCTTGACCAAAACTTCTAAAATAAAACCAACGTAATCGGGCGCAATCAATTTAGTTTGGTTCTGCATTTAGAATGTAGTGTAAAGGAAATACATTAAAAGTAAATCTGAATTCAATCTTTATTGTTTGGTTTGTGTGTAAAGTAAAACATGTAAACTATTTTTTTTGTTTGGTTGGATGAATGTAAAGTGAATACAGTGAATTCTGAATACTTTATTATATTTAAATTAATTATAGAATTTATTCACTAATTAACGTATTCAATAAAAAAATATATATTAAAATATAAATAAATTTTTTTTTCTTAACTAAAAATAAAATCAAATCAAATACAAATATAATGTATTTCGAATATTTAATTTTTAGTAATTAATTTTTTTAAGATATTAATTATTAGTGTTATAAATAAATAAAATTTGAATATTATCATTTTATATTAATATATTGAATTTAATATATATATATATATATATATATATATATATATATATATATATATATATATATATATATATATATATATATATATATATATATTATATATATAATATAAATTATATTAAACATTAATTAATTAATATATTAAATAAATTAATCATGATTATATTTATTTATTATTTTTTTAATAAATAATTTACTCATTAATTATTTTTTTACTAAATAAACTAAAATTTAATAATTATTTTAATTTTTTTGATTTATTGTGAATTATTTATCATTAATTTGAATAAATATAATTATATTTATTAAATTTTAATTAAGCTATAATAATATTTATTTTAATTAAAGTTAAAATTAACAGATTAAAGAATTTGAAAAAAAAAAACAAATTAAAAAACGTTTTCCCAGGCGTCTGCTCCGCGCTCCCAAAAAAAGAAAAAAAAAATTCTTTTCCCAGGCGCTCCTCCTCCGCTCCGTTCCGCGCGCCGTGTATTCGAAATACGCTCGTTTTCGAGCGTATTTCGTTTACACGGAAAATAGGCTAAGTAAAGAAAAGAAATACCCTGAAATTTTACACTGTAAAAGGATTATCGCGTACCAAATACGAAAAAAAAGAAATACACATATTTTGATTATATTACACTATAAATACTCGGAATCAAACAGCCCCTTAGTAACATATAAAGTGCATGCACACAGTGTTCATTGTACCAACCAATTATTAGCAGCTTGAAGTATTCTAAGCTCGCTCTCTCTATCTATCTCTGCCTATATAAAGGACTTGAAATCCAGTTAGCAATTACAAGCAACTCTGCATTTAACGAGACCAGAATAAGAGGAAAATGAAGGCATTTTCTCCATCCTGCTCATTACTAGTGCTCTTTTCACCACCTCCCGAGCCGGGAACATAGCCGTATACTGGGGCCAATTCGACAACGAAGGCTCCCTC
Organism: Cymbidium sinense; assembly: GCA_021442155.1. Classification (NCBI taxonomy): domain Eukaryota; kingdom Viridiplantae; phylum Streptophyta; class Magnoliopsida; order Asparagales; family Orchidaceae; genus Cymbidium; species Cymbidium sinense. The sequence continues at coordinate 6,903,261 of CM038219.1, forward strand.
TCAGACGCCTGCGCCAGGAAAATGTATCGTCTCCTTCCTCTGCGACTTTGGCAGCCAGACTCCAGTTCTCAACCTCGCTAGTCACTGTGATCCCGCCTCCGGTGAATGCACTGGTCTATCCGATGACATCAACGCCAATCCCAAGGCGTAAGGTCCTCATCTCCATCGGGGTGGCGCTGGATCCCACATGCTGTCCTCCCAGGACGATGCACGCCAGGTGGCCGACTACATCTGGAACAACTACTTGGGCGGCCAGTCTTATTCCAGACCGCTCGGCGACGCGGTGCTCGATGGAGTGGACTTCGACATTGAGGCAGCCCGGACCACTACGATGACCTCGCCAACTACCTCTCCGCCTACAGCAACCAGGGGAAGGTCTACCTAACGGCGGCGCCGCAATGCCCTTATCCCGACGCTTGGGTGGGCAAAGCGCTCGACACCGGCCTATTCGACTACGTTTGGATTCAGTTCTACAACAACCCGCCGTGCCAGTTTTCGGAAGGGCAGCCTAACCTCCAGGATGCATGGAACCAATGGACGACGGGGATCCAGGCGAACCAGTTCTTCCTGGGCCTACCGGCGGCGCCAGATGCGGCCGACGGCGGCTTTATTTCAACTGATGACTTGACTTCTCAGGTGCTTCCTGAGTTGAAAGGGTCGAGCAACTATGGAGTGATGCTCTGGTCAAGGTATTATGATATCCAGACCGGTTACAGCCAAGCCATTCCATCCTCTATTTTTAAAATAAATTTAGTACTAATAATAATTAATTATTTAAGTAACAAAAACGCGGACGTTGAGACACGTCGGCACAAAACGGACGACTGGCCATTTTTTTTTTTTTTTTTTTTTATTTGTAACGGCGGGGGAGAGAGAGAGAAAGAGAGAGAGAGAGACAGACTTTTTTTTTTTTGGTTTGTAACGGCGGGGAGAGAGAGAGAGAAAGAGAGAGAGAGATTTTATTTTTTTTTTTATTTTATTTAATAACTAAATATTTATATATTTAGTTATTAATTTATTATATATATAATTAAATATATAATTTAAAAATATTTTTAATTATATATATAAATTTATAAATTTATTTAATATTTTTTTATTAATTAATATAATTATGTATAATATATAATTTTATTAATTTTTTGTTAATAATATATAATATAAAATATTTAAAATATATAAATAAATAAATAAAAGAATAAATTATATAAATATTTTATAAACTATATAAATAAAGTAATTATATATATATATATATATATATATATATATATATATATATATATATAAATTTATTTAGTTATTTATATGTTTAAATTATATAAATATTTTTAAGTTATATAAATAATTTAAAATAATTTTTTTATAGAATATTTTTAATTATATATAAATATATATATATATATATATATATATATATATTTATTTATTAATATAAGTCTTTAATAATAATAATAACAAAAATATAAAAAATATAAAAAAAATATAAAAATAAATAAATAAATAATTTTTTAATAAATAAATAAAGAAATGAATAATATATATAATAAATATATATATATATATATATGTATATATATATATATATATATATATATATATATATATATATATATATATATATAAATAACTAAATATTTTATAAATATATAAATAACTAAATATTTATATAATTTACAATTATTTATTTATTTATTTAACTAATTATATATTTTAAAGAAATAAATATTTTTAAATAAAGAAATAACTAATTATATATATATAACTATTTATTTATTTATATATTTTAAATATTTTTAAATTATTTATATAACTTAAAAATATTTATGTAATTTAAACATATAAATAACTAAATAAATTTATATATATATATATATATATATATATATATATATATATATATATATATATATATATATATATAATTACTTTATTTATGTAGTTTATAAAATATTTATATAATTTATTCTTTATTTATTTATTTATATATTTTAAATATTTTTATATTATATTAACAAAATTAATAAAAATTATATATTATATTTAATTATATAATTAATAATAAATTTATATATATAATTAAAAATATTTTTAAATTATATATTTAATTATATATATAAATAAATAAATTAATAACTAAATATATAAATGTTTGGTTATTAAATATTTTATAAAAATATTTTTAAATTATATACTTTAAATAATTATATTATTTAAAAAAATTAATAAAAAAAATCTCCTTTCTCTCTCTCTCTCTTTCTCTCTCTCTCTCCATGTTAATTAGTTTGTGACGGCCAGATTTCTTAATTATATTTTTTTAGATCTCTATTTAATTATCAGCGTTCTATTTTAAAATAATTCCTTTAGATAAATATATACTATATGTTGAACCTTTTTTTTTTTTTTTGGAATGGGTATCCACCCAATACCCCACTCATCTTGTAGGTAGGAATGTTATTGTGACATCCCACGGGGGCCTAACCTTTGTGAAATTAATCTTTATGTAATTAAGCATGTGTGATATATGTAGTCTCAGCGTGAAAGAGGTGTGATGTTAGTATATAGGGTCAGCAGGCGGCCTGATATGTGGTTTCACTGTACTGCACATATTTTTAAATGCGTTGTTCATAGTATATTTATGTTTTGTTACTTATATCTGTTTCTTTTTCGATTTATATTTTATCTGATTTAACAATGATAAAAAAAAACCATGATTCCCAACGAACACTAAAATCATTATTAAATTTTACTATAAGTTTATTCAATATAATTGAAGAACTTGAGATGTTATGCAGTGAGGGGACGAGTAGGAGAAGGGGAAAAAAGAGCAGAAGAAAAAAAAATCTTAAAAAAAAAAGTATGATTTAAAATATAATTAGTAATTTAAGTATCTTAAAAAAAATTAGATATAAGTATATTAAAGGGGAGTGAGATTTGTCGTCGAATCTAACGTGACTAGTCACGTTTAAGTCTTAAAGACTTATAGTATTACGTAAGTAAAACTTGATTAACATGCGGGTTATATATGTATTTTTTTTGATATTTTCTTACTGGTTGGATTTAAGTTCATTATTATCGTCATTTAACTACCCAAACTTTCCAATGATTATATAAAACCTTTCATTCTCTTGATTAATATTTTATTAAATTTTTAATATTTTATCTCAAATTGCATAAATATATGAATTGTTAATTTAATTTATTTTAATGAAACTTTTATAAATAGGCATGTATTTAATGATTTTCACATATTTTATGCTATATTTTACAAGTATTTGATTAATTAGTAGAAAAATATAGTTTAAATGATTTTTTATTTAATTCCAAATTTGTTTATATATAAACTGGAGTGAGTCATCCTTGAATATATTGAATATATTGAATTTTGAAAACCCTTATGTTTGAATGATAAATGTTGGATTTCTCTTATGAATAATGATAAGATCAAAAGCTTGTCCACATGAATAAGGGTAAATATTAATATTTAGTCAAATATCTTAAATGATGTACATAATATCTTGATTATTTGTGTATAAAAAGATCTATATGCTTACATAAATATGTAGAAATTAAGAGAAAAATTTACTTCAAATTGCCTCGATAATCATCTCTAAAGCTTGAGGGTATAGAGGGTGAAATTATATAAGTGACTCTTATAGTATGCTATAATCAAATAAAATTTTAATATATATATATATATATATATATATATATATATATGTGTGTGTGTGTGTGTGTGTGTGTGTGTGTGTGTGAGGTTAAAAAAATTCTTGAGAATAGTTCAGGTAGTTTTAAACATTTCACAATATCATTATTTCTCAATAAAATAAAAAATCTTTATCTTAAAAAATTTGGAATTAAATAAAAAGTCATTTAAACTATATTTATCTACTAATTAATCAAATACCTATAAAATATACATAAAAATATACGCAGATCATTAAAAATATATCTATTTAAAAAATTTCATTAAAATAAAATAAATTAACAAATTCGTATATTTATGCAATTTGAAATAAAACATTAAGAATTTAATAAAATATTGATCGAAGAAATAAGAGACGTTATATAAGTATCGGAAAGTTTGAGTAGCCGATAATGGATAATAATATACTAAATCCAAGTTGGCAAAATACTTAAAAATTAGTTACTATAAATTAACTTTTTACAACTTAGTATTGCATATAATCGTCATCAAAGCGGACTAGATTAAACTAAGCTCCATGAGAGTTAATTATGCTATTCTATCATTGCCTGCCTTCAAGGTGATGACTATAGGTTGGATTATCAAGTTATTAACAAAAAAATTAATCTATCGACTGTCACTTAGTAATGATATCTTCAACTTAATTATTTATGTTAGTTGTAGCTAAGGCTCGATTTTATAATTTAGTAGATGACCAAATAATGATTAAATATTTCTTCACACACGATGAATAATTAAGTGTGTCACCAAGGTAACAATACAATTAATAAATGAGATTGTATACAATATTTTTTAGTTGTTTAAGTCTCAAACAGTTTATTTTTTCTAATTTTTAATTTGAAGATTCTATAATTGGTAGATCCCTTCAATCTCATTTTTAACATCAACTTTTATATTTGAAAATTTCATTTTTTTTTTTAGAGTTAGTGGATCATATTTATTTGATTATCCTCCATAATATTTTGTTTATTATTTTATTATAATTAGGATATATCCATTTTTTTATTAATATATTGATATATTATTTTCCCTCAACATAATATCAAAGAGGGCTTTAGCCTAACTTTAATCATCATTGTGCTCTCTCTTTTTCACTTTTCTTGAGATGCTCAAAAGCCAAAATCTCAAATTATTGTTCTTTACAATTTGTCAATCTCATTTGTCGTCAATTGCTCACTAGTGCTTGTGTTACATCTACTTGTGCTCTATCTTTTGTACAAAGTGCTTATACTTAGCTTCAATCACTCTTGTACAATCTCTTTGATGTTAGGCATATCTGTATTTGATCTAATTACACTATAGTGTTCAATCATAGTTTCATGTTATAAAGTAATTATTCTTTCTTTACATTTTATTATGGATGTTATGATGTCTCAATCTCCTCTCAATAGATCGAAATTCTCCTCAATCGTTGGGATAGCTATCAAATTCAATGGTTTCAACTATAATATTTGGTCCATAGCTTTTTGAGAAATTTATAAATCAATTCAAACTCCAAAATAAATATATAACTTGCCAAAATCGGCTGAATACCTTTCGTCTAAGCCATCGTGAGTGTATCAGCCTACTAATATGTTTGAGTCAAATATGTCACCTGGATTGTTTACCTTTGTTGCGTGCTAGAAAACCAGTTGCGGTAGAGTGAAAGTTTACACCTTAGCCTTGTAGTGAAATCTAACACACACAGGTATTTAAAGAGTGAATAAGAAAACTCCACGTGAAAAACCTCGAAAAGAGGGAAAAACCACGGGGCCTGTGATAAAGATCTTTTTCTTGATCTTTGATATCTGATGAGGATTGAGATTATTTTTAAATTACGGTTTGGTTGAGTTGATTTCCTTGGATCAGTCAAATCGGCTTGGTTTGGTGATAATAGTTAAACCCTTTCCAATTGGTTAAGAGTTAATAGGCTAACGGGTGTTATCGATCAATAGATCTAGCCTATTCTCGGATTGGATGGGCTCCCTTGGATTGGTCTTTCTTGCGCTTCTTGGAAGCCGTTGGATTTGCCTGTGTTAATCTACGCCATTGGATCTTTCTTTATCATGCGGTGATTCTTCTTGGATTGAGTGGATTCATGTTGGCTCGTGATCTCAATTGAATGGGATCCTTGATCGATAATTGCGTGATTCGGATCGTTGGATCTTTGATTTTGCTTGATATTTGCCTTATTCTTTCTTTTTATCGTGCATTGAGTCCTCTGGGTTCACGAGGGAGATCGAGGGAGAGGGATAAGATCACTTCTGGCGATCGATCCGGTGAAGATCCAGTAGGAATGTTACGAGATTGCGGAACCACTTGAGATGGAAATGGAGGAACTCAGATTTCTGTGTCTGTTTGGGGTTTTCCGGTTTCCACCGTGAGTAGTATAGGGAAGAGGAGACCGGGAGAAAGGAGAAGGAGACTTGAGAAGCTAGGCAGGAGTTCTTGAGATAATTCTTTTTTTTTTTCCTCATCTCTATTTATAGTCTCGGTTGGATCTTAGAATATTCCTCTGCATCTAGATGTTATTTTACTAATTGGATCCCGCTCTCTAGCTTTTTGAGGTTGTTATTTTTCTATAAATGGTGCCTGTCGTGTATTCATTGGGTGGTTATTAATTAGCCATTCTATTTCTTCTTATTTTCTTGTTGTCCGTTGTAAATAAGTTTGATCGGCTTCTCATTGTATATGGTTTATCAAGCTTAGCTTTTGTTGATTTATCTTTGAATAGTTTTCTTGAGGGAACTTGTAATGCTTTCTTGTGCAATGTTCTATTGAAAGGCTACCATTCTTGTTCTAATCAATCTTCCTTACTAGGTGTTTCTTCTTTGTTGTAAGCTGGCGTACCTCATATACCTATTCTCCGAATCATTCCTCTGTTTTGGTTATCTTTCTGCAGTCATTATGTAATTCTTATTGTTGTATGTTCCATATTGGCAATTATATGATTTGGGATCATATCATTACTCCTCTCCGCGACCTTGTCCTCGAGGTCAAAATTACAGGGATGCTTTCTATATTTCTTTATTTGGCATATAAGGAACATCGTGGCTAAAATTTCCTTTCCATTGTTTTAAGGTTTTACGTAATGTAAAAGCATGTAATATTGTCTAAGTCTTTGGATTGAAGCTCTCTTCTATATTATCGACCATTTGTTTCATGTTGTTTGTGAGCTTCACGTGATTTAGATGGTTACGTCCAACTATCACGAAAAGAATCCTCCTTTGTATGTGGGTAAAGGATTTGGTGCCCTTGACTTGTCTTATGGACTATCTTATTCTATATCATTGGGTTATATCGACCTAAAATCTAAGCTAAGTTAGTGGTTATAAGTCTTTATAATGTGTATACTTATATACAATCTTTATGTCATTTGCCTTATCCTGGATTGAATGGCTGATATTTGAAGTTTGGTTCTAAGGCATTCTCTTGTATCCACTGAGTTTACGGTTGACTATAATGTAGTTGATATTCTTGTTCTTCATTGACACTCATGAATGCACATAAGTTGGCTAAGAGCATTTGTTGCTATATTCATTGCCATGTGGTGGATTAGTGTAGGTGTTTTCTATTTCTTTGTTGCTTCTTCTTTGTATTCTTGTATTTCTTTGTATCGATAGCCTATCCTCCATTAGCTTGGCCAATTGAAATGCTTCTTTCTGAAGAGCGGGTTGTAGAACTCGATTTCTCTTCTAATTTGGTTTAAGCCACGATTCAAAGCGACTTTGTAGCAATTCACGTGGGATATCGAAATTTGGTTTAGGTATTCAAACTCAGTATAAAGCTTTATCTTGTTGTTTCTTTTGAAGCTTAGCTAGTTCTCCTCTTAAATGTAGAGAAGGGCCAAATCTCTGTACAACTTGTTCTTTAAATTCGTCCATGAGTGTATGTTTATTAAGATGCATATATTGATACCCTAAGTGCGATCCATCCATATAAGCGAGGCTATTAAGAACTTTTGTTCTTCGATAAATTGTGATATTGAAATCTGCTTTGAGCATCCGACCTTTAGGGTTATCTCCATTAAATCATATCTATTTTAATATGCATTGCCATGGGTGTGTGTATGTGTGATGTTTGGAGAATCAATTCATAAAGGGATGCCTCACATACGGCTTTGAGGTTGTTTTTCTAATCTTTTTCTATTGTCAATCTCTTGGATATTTCATTCAATGCCATAGTGATTGAGGTCATTTCTTTGTTCATTGTTGTTCAATCACGGTAACACATGCTTCAAGTGTTTTGGCATTGTATTTTGTCTTTGTCGACCATTGTTGTAGGAAGGAATCAGAGGAGCAATGATAAAGATCTTTTCTTGATCTTTGATACGTCTGATGAGATTGAGAGATTATTTACATTTTTAGATAATTACGGTTGTTGAGTTGATTTCCTTGGATCAGTCCTCGGCTTGGTTTGAGTCGGATAATGAGTTAAACCCTTTCCAATTAGTTAACTGAGTTAATAAATCGGGCGGGTGTTATCGATCCAGGATCTAGCGCCTTTCTCGGCGTTGGATGGGCTCCCTTGGATTGGTCTTTCTTGCGCTTCTTGGAAGCGTTGGATTACCTTGTGTTAATCTCGCCATTGGATGTTTCTTTATCATGCGTGAATTCTTCTTGGATTGAGTGGATTCGGATGTTGGTTTTCGTGGCGATCTCGAATTGAATCGGGATCCTTGATCGATAATTGCGTGGCGATTGGATCGTTGGATCTTTTTTTTGAAATAACGATATTTGCCTTATTCTTTACGTTTTCGTTTATTTCGTCTTCGAGTCATCTGCTAGGGTTCACGAGGGAGATCGGAGGGAGAGGGATAAGATCCTTACCGGCGATGGTCGATCCAGTGAAGATCCACCGTAGGAATGTTCTGAGATTGCCGGAACCAGCTTGAGATGGAAATTGGAGGAACTCCGGGGGATTTGCGCCGTCTGTTTGGGGTTTTCCGGCGGTTTCCACCGTGAGTAGTGACTGTAGGGGAAGAGGGAGACCGGGAGAAAGGAGAAGGAGACTTGAGAAGCTAGACAGAGGAGTTCTTGAGATAATTCTTTTTTTTTTGATTTTCCTCATCTCTATTTATAGTCTCTGGTTGGATCTTCTAGAATATTCCTCTGCTATGCCTAGATCTGTTATTTTACTAATTGGATCCACTGCTCTCTAACTGCTTTCTGTTGAGGTTGTTATTTTTCTGTTATAAATGGTGCCTCAGTCGTGTATTCAGTTGGGTGGTTATTATTGAGCCATTCTATTTCTTCTTATTTTCTTGTTGTCTTTGTTGTAAATAAGTTTGATCGACTTCTCTGTTGTATATGGTTTATCAAGCTTAGCTTTTGTTGATTTATCTTTGAATAGTTTTCTTGAGGGAACTTAATGCTTTTCGTGCAATGTTCTATTGAAAGGCTACCATTCTTGTTTGTAATCAATCTTCCTTACTTACGGTGTTTCTTCTTTGTTGTAAGCTGGCATGCCTCAGATACCTATTCTCAATCATTCCTCTGTTTTGGTTATCTTTCTGCACGAATCATTGTCCGTAATTCTTATTGTTGTATGTTCCATATTGGCAATTATATGATTTGGGATCATATGCCCAAAAAAAGCTTCCACTATGTATCTATTTGAGTACAAGATCTTCCGTCGGGATTACAATTGTATATGAAAGGAACAACAACTATGTAGTCACATTCAGTGGCGTGATTCTAGTAGTAATAGATGATGGTGAAGCGTGGAGCAATCACCCATGAAAATCAGAGAACAATTACTATGCAATCACGAGGAACAATCAACGAAGCAGCGAAACAATCACAGTAGAAATGAGAACAATCATTGGTAAGTCATCATGATGGACCGGAGATTGATGGCGAGGATCAACGGCGGACGGCGGTGGTTGGCGGCGTCAGTGGCGCACGATTGTTGAAATCTGGATCGATACCGCATTTTCATAGCTGTACATCTTAGAAAATCATTGCGAGTGAAAGTTTCATAACCTTAGTGAAATCCAAGACACTATTTAAAGAGTGAACAAGAAAACTCGAATTTTCGCGTGTGAAACCTGAAAGGAGGAGAAAAAAACCACGAGGGCCCAGGTAAACTTCCACTATATATTTATTTTAGATGCAAGTTTTCCAGATAGCAGGGATTACATAGTTATATGAGAAGAGTGACAATGGGAATCCCAAAATCGAGACAACAACCATATAGTCACGTTAGGTTGTAACGATTCTTGGTAGTAGCGAGATGATGGTGAGCAATGAGGGAGGACCACGGATGAAGGTCATCATGATGGAGGAGGAGATTGGCGGATCAGTGGTGGTGATGGCGGTGGTTGGCGACCGTCGAGTGGTGGAATGATTATGCCTGAAGGATTTTCAAATTTTAGAGCTCTCTCCTCTCTCTTGCTTGGCCTCCCCTCATATGAGGAATGAGGGGCTATTTATAGATTGGAGTGGCGTCTCTGTAAATACATGCAAAATCTGAACCACTCCTCTCTCCATCGGACTGACTCATGATGACTCCTTGATCATATGATGTATTTTGTGTATTTGAATGCTCAAATGAAGTATTATGAGATCTTGGGCTCGTTAGATCCGACTTCGTCGAGATGCTTTATTTATAAATTTCATGTTTGAGAGTTATTTAAAGATTTAAGCGACGTCAGGAATTTAGGATATTTTAAGTGTTTGATTTTGTTAGGTTTCAATGGGGATCAACGTCTTTTGACATCAGATTCGTCTTAGTAGAATTTTCAGTGTCATATCAACCTTATACCCAATTAAGCAAATATCTTATTACACTATATATATAGAGAGAGAGAGAGAGAGAGACGTCCCATAGGCATCTTTTATCATTATTTGAAAGCAGCGACAGCGATAGTTTAGCAGCACCGTCTAAACATGGCAGCTTGCCTTAGAATATATTACTCCAGCTTCCTTATCCCGTTAAAAATCTAATTTAATTTATATACTTCGATTCTAACAGCGTACGCTTTTAACGTTCTATCTAACCATCCAACTTAACTAATTTAATCAAACCTCAATATCAAAGCAAAACAAATATACTTAGAAGCCACTCATCTGGGCATAATGCATTAATGTTAGCCACCGTAATCCTTATTCCACGCTCTTAACGATTGCTACATATAGTCGTCAGCATCTCGATCCACTTAACAATTTCAATTTTCTATATAAATTGTAGTCAGTACAAGCCAGCTTTCAGCTTTGATATCTATAATCAATCCTTCAAGTTCAAATTAATGGCTAAAAAATCCTATCTTTGCCTCTTCCTCCTCCTGGCTGCCCTCTTCTCCACCTCACAAGCAGGCAAAATCGCAGTCTACTGGGGCCAAAACGGGAACGAAGGCACATTAGCCGAAACTTGTGCCTCCGGCGACTACGGCTACGTCATTCTGTCTTTCCTCTGCTCCTTCGGCAACGGCCAAACACCGCAGCTCAACCTCGCCGGCCACTGCGACCCATACTCCAACGGCTGTACTCACCTCAGCAGCGACATCAAATCATGCCAAGCTAAAGGCATCAAAGTCCTTCTCTCCATCGGCGGGGCCGCCAGCTACATCCTCACCTCCCGAGACGACGCCCGCCAAGTCGCCACCTACATATGGAACAACTACCTCGGCGGCCAGTCCTCCAAAAGGCCGCTCGGCGACGCCGTGCTCGACGGCGTTGACTTCGACATTGAGGGCGGAAGCCCCGACCACTACGACGATTTAGCCAACTACCTCTCCGCCTACAGCAAGCAGGGGAGAAAGGTCTACCTCTCGGCAGCGCCGGTGCCCCTTTCCAGACGCGTGGGTGGGCAAAGCTCTCGACACCGGGTTGTTCGACTACGTTTGGGTTCAGTTCTACAACAACCCGCCGTGTCAGTTTTCCAATAAGGAGCATCTGGACAATTTGATGGGGGCGTGGAAGCAGTGGACGACGGAAATCAAGGCGAGCAAGATCTTTCTTGGCTTGCCGGCGGCGTCAGATGCAGCGGGGAGCGGTTTCATCCCTTCGGGCGAGCTTAGGTACATAGTGCTTCCAAGGGTGCAGGAGGCGAGCAAGTATGGTGGAGTGATGCTGTGGTCTAAGTACTATGATGATCAGAGTGGGTATAGTAAATCCATTCTTCCCGACGTTTGAAGGAGAAACTATGACGTAAACTGGCACTGTTTGCGCTTATACTTCTGATGTATTTTGTAAACTGTACTGTTGCATATGTATACCGTATTGGCTGATGAAAATCTGTACAACTTGAAGGCCATGTTCTGAGTTATAAAATGATCCGCTTTTAATTTTCTAACTGTTCTAGTATAAAATCTGTACAACTATATATTAAGATTCACCATAAATTATTTTGTGTTTGTGGACATTTTCTTTTTATTCAAATTTTGATTATAATTTTTCAAAATATTGAATGATTATATTTGTTATTTTAATAATCACATATCAGTTATTTTAAGAAAGATTTATCTACATAAATATAATTTCAATGAATTCATATCTATATCTGAAACTTAAACTTTGATAAATTCATATATAATAAATTTATATACATTAAAATATGTATTTTATTAGAATAATAATTATTATAATGATATTTTTAACGTGTGAGGGTTCCGAAAATTCATGACCTCGACAAATAGAGTATGGTTTAAAATGTCGATGTGATATTCAGAAAACAGATGGAATAGTAGATAAGACACTACCTAGAGATTGCACCCTCATTTTACGAGAACTTCAGATTTGGTTTGGGTTTTCTATGAAGCACCTAGTTAATTACGTCTCTCAATGAGAGAGAATTTTTTAAATTTAGTCGTTAAGTTTAACTTATCGTGGCGTGTAGTAGCGGCGTGTGGAGTTTTATAATTTAGAGTCTAGATTTATTATAATCTTTTAAGCTTAAAGTGAATGGTTGGTGAAATGATGACGTGCCCGATTTAGATCTCATGGTTCCGTCATCCCAGACTGTCGTGGTCCCTAGTCTACTTAGTCAGAGGAAGTAGTCGAGCCAACCTGACCGAAAGATCCTTATCAGCAACACATGTGTTACGTCATCAAAGAAATCCTTGTAGACTTGGGGTGTTGTTTGTCTAAGGAGATAGGCTTAAGTCTACTATAGCTAACAGATGGTTTTTTTGCTCAATCAAGTATACCGAATGATTCACAACTCAAAGGGCAGAGCCATTGGAGAGCATCTGACTACAGATGATTAATATAATGGAGTCTTCTTGGCCAAACCACCGTCAGGAACGGTCGTAACTTCGTCATCGTGAAGTCTTGGATAAAGCCATGATGGACGGTCATTTAGCACTTGTATGAGATTGATTGAGAGAGCATGATGCACCGCAACCGGGGGGCACGGATCGATCACGACACATACCGGACACTTCTATTTTTTAAAATATGAGACACATACACGTATTGGACATGACATTATCATTAATAATTAAGAATAATGTGTATAAATTAAATAGATAAAATATTAAAAATAATAAAAATAAGTATTTAATTTAAAAAATTAAATTAATTACTATATATATATATATATATATATATATATATATATATATATATATATATATATATATATATATATATATATATATATATATATATATAATTTTAATGAATAAAATTTATTATTAATTCTAAATTTATAATTTAATTATAATTTTAATTATTTGTAATAAATATATCTTATTGTCTATTTTTTTAGCTCAAATATCATTCTTTATATTTCTAAAACTCTCTATAATTTTTTAAAATATAACAAACTATATTTAAAATATTTTTTATATAATTTTATTCAATTATTTAGGACATGCATGTCCCTTTAATTTTTAATATTATTTTAATCGGATACTTTTCCGCCCTGTCCGACATGTGTTGGAGCCATGTTCGTGTCCAACACGTGTCGGATACTGCAAGCCTAATTTTTAGTAGTGTCAGTGCATCATAGATTGAGAGTGAACATGCAGAACACTTGATTTGACATTGGTTTTTTTGTGAGCTAGAGTTTTCTTAATTTGTCATCTTCGACAAACTCTTCTAGAAGGTGGATTGTGGGCTCCAAAAATTTGCCACCGACCTCTCGACAAATTTGAATTGAAGAGAGTGATTTAAAGTGTGTATGTATAATTTTCAGAAGGCAGATGAAATAGTAGATAAGACATTACCCAGAGATTTTACCCTCATTTTGTGAGGACTTTAGATTTGGTTCCAGGTTCCTAGCCCATAGTTAATTACCTCCTTAAGTAGAGAGAACTTTCGATTAAGGCTAATTTTCGTTGATTAAACATAGCGTAGTAACAATATGTTGAGTTTAAAATTTAGATTATGAAATTCATTATTTCAATTTAAACTGGATGGTTGGGGGAATAACGACATGCCCGATCTAGATCTCATGGTTCCGTCATCCCAAGCAGTTGGGTACATATTCTACTTAATCAAAGGAGGTAGTCGACCCAACTTGACTGAATGATCCTCATCAGCAACACATGGGTTACGTCGTCCAAGAAATCCTTGTAGACCTAGGGTGGTGTTTGTCTAAGGAGACAATCTTATGTCTACCTTAGCTGATAGAGGGCTGTTTGCCTTATCAAGTATACTCTGTGATTCACAACTCAAAGGGCAGAGCCATTGGGGAGCATACGGGCAACGGTCATGATCATAATATAATGGGGCCTGATTAGCCAAACCACCCGATCATAGGACTCTGGTCGTAACTACTTCATCTATGGAGTCTAGTGGCCAAGTCATGCACTCAGAGGACACATGCCACGTCCTTACTAGCGTGAGATTGATTGAGAGTGAATATAGTAGAACACTTGATTTGACATTGACTCGTTTATGAGCTAGAGTTTTCTTAATTTGTCACCCCCGATAAATAGTTGCAGAAGGTGGATGGATTGAGTTTGATTTAAGTTTTTAATGATAAAGTTTCATTTAAGTAGTTTCAGATTGCAACTTAATTTGATTTAAAAAATTGATTAATTTGAATATGTTTAAGAGCTTTAGATCCTATCAATTCTGTTTAGATGCTAACAGAAGATTAGATCTACTATCACCTGACATAATCAGTTTCTCAGATATTTTACTGATTTGCAACTCTTATTATAAGTTTTTAGGTTTTGTTAACCCGGGTTTAGTCCTAAGACTAAACTGGAAAATAACCCACGCAACATCCTCAAATACCTGAATTTAAACATTCAGCATAGTGTAGGGGCCCATGCGGGTGTATAGTAATTTTAGGTAATTTTATGTTTGAATTATGAGATTGATTTTGTATTTTCATTTAATTCTAATTTTAGCATGCACAATATTTTCAGACATCAAAATTTGCACTTGAAATCTCTATGTTCGAGCACATACATGTATTGATAGCTTAGATAATTTTACCTAATTAGTGATTTTGTTAATTTTGAAAATCATAATCATAATAGAACACAATGGAGACGAAGGATTCATGTAGTCGACCCCACCTAGTGGGATTAAGGCTTGTTGTTGTTGTTGTTGTTGTTATTGAAAATCATAATTATAATGAAATTCCTTAATTTTTGATTGAAGGAAGCCCTATGATTTTTGTAGATTTTGATTTAGTATTGCCTTCCGTCTGCTTGTACAAAGAGTTACAGATCCAGTGGTGAAATAGACATTTTGATTTAGATTGTAGTTTAAAACATTACTTGCACTTAGTTTACTTATTGAGTTTTTGTAATTCTCCAAACTGGATTATGCTCAATCTACATCACTTTTGATAAGTTATCTTTGATTTGGTGTTTAATACTTTATCCTACTCATGCTTATTAGCTAGCATAGTAATCACCTCCATATTCGTATAAGCGTTATTAAACCCAATTTGGATTCATCCTTAACTATATATCAAATTTTATAGAATTTAAGTTTATTGCAAGTTTGTTATGAGTTTAGTATTAATCTCTTCAAATTTCAATTAAAGTTTGTTTAATTTTGAAAAATTTACAAGAAAGGGTAACTCACTCATTACTTCAATATAAGCCGTAGAGAATTGCTATTATAATTTGTGAGTTTAATATTAGCCTCCCCAAATTTTACTTATATTTTAAATGAGTGTTCTATTCTTTCAAAAATTTTCTTGAAGTGCTCTCCCCCTATTTCTTTTTGATTTAACATTTATCTTCATATTTATCATATATTCTTTTGTTTGACTTAAGTTTTGGTAATTTCCATTTGAATTTGTTTAAGTCTTAAATTTTAGTCTAAATTTCGATAGCCTCCCGGCGTCATCCCCATCTAGGGGGCTGCATCGAGGGTATTTTGGCTTACTCGGTACGCCCTCTTGAGCATAAAGAGCGGTGTCTTGAGACACTACTGATTTTTTCATCTCATTTTATTCTTGAGCATCTGAGGCCTAACCGAAGAAGATAAATCTATATATTCATCCCCCCTTTTTTTCTAAGTCTGAAAATTAGACAAACTTTGGTAGAATTTAGTCAGGGGAGCGACATCTAGATGTTGGCTTACTGACGCCCTCTTGGCGTGTGGCGATGTTTTGTAATACCATGTCGGTTTTTAGTGCGTGCCTCTTGAGCGATGAGACCTTCTGAAGAAACACAACATGTATATATATATATATATATATATATATATATATATATATATATATATATATATATCTCTATATATATATATACTCATTTTTTTGGAAGGCGGGAGGATAAGAGAGGTTGGAGGGCGTTGAGAAAAACCTCACGGGTGCATGAATTGAAGATTGGAAAGGTAATGCAAGGAATGCGACGTTGGAAATCGAAAGAAGAACCCTCCTCTTGACGGTGTTGCTTCCCCCGATTGTGATGAAGTGAAGATTGAAAAGGTAATGTAAGGAATGCAATTCCGGAAACCGAAAGAAGAACCTGCGTCTTGACGGTGTTCTTCTCCCGATTGCGTCGAGGAGATTGTGACAAAATTCAGACGAGTTGCGGGCTATGGGAAGAAGGTTGAGGCGGTGCAGGCTTGTGGTTTGAAGGCTGCAGCGCGGAGGCGGTTTGTAGGCTACGGCGCAGAGGCGGTTTGAAGGTTGTGGCGCGGGACAGAATAGGGCGGATGCGCGAGCCAGATTAATGTGATACACAGGCTGGATTAGTGGGATGGGCAACAGACAGCAGAGGCGCGGAGCACAAAAAGGACAGACCGCGACTGTCCAGCAGGACGTTCATTCATTGGGCTGTGCAGCTGCGGAGCAGATCAGAAGGACGGGTCGGCGGGACGGGCTTGCATGATACGGAGCGGATAGCGGCACGGGCTTGTGCATCGGTGGGTTAGAGGCGGCCTGACAGGCTTGTGAGATGGAGGCTGGCCGAACAGCGGAGTGCGAGAGGAGATTGAGAGGAGAGAGGGATGGGATTTTTACCAATGTAGAGGGAGGTTGGAGCGTGGGAATGGAGGAAGAGAGGAGGCGATTGGGAGAGGTTTCTTGCTAGAGGAGTTTCGAACGAGAGAGGGAAGGGTGGGCTGTGCAGTTTGAGAACCGAATTTTTGATTTTTTTTAAAAGGGAACGGGAGGAATTAGAGATCTTGCAGATTTTAGGAGGGGAAATTGAGAGCGGGAGCGATTTTTTTCGATTAGGGCTATTTAGGCTTAAGAAATTTCTCTAAATATTTAATTAAATTTTAATTATGAGTTTTATGCCAACAAACTCATAGAGTCAATATATATATATCAATCTTAGGTTATTCCAATGTTCCGGACTCAACAATGTAGTCCGTTTTGCAATCGAAGGCCATTTGGTTCAAGTCGGCGTCAGAAGATTCTAGTTTCCTGGAAGAGAATTTTATTCTACCTGACTTAATTGAGGGGATGTGTTTCCATGACAAAAGACAACTTAAATTTACTGTTCAAGGTTTGTCCATAACAAATAACATGGAGTATGTAACAAGTGACTCCAACTAGGCGAGGTTTACTGTACTTTGCATACATAACAGTCATCCCAGTAAGCCGTGCATGTGGCATCTACATGCTCATGCGAGCAAGAGGCTATATGGTGCCTAAAGGATATCTAATATGGTATCCCCACACACATGTACTCATTCAATATTGAATACTGGACATAGGCAGTGCAGCTCATAGTTTATTAGCTACTACATCCAACTTGTCATTAGATATCAGTAGAATTTGAAGCCTACGAAAATTATTGGCAGTATGAAATCAAAATTTAACATTAGGGTGTCCTATATGATAGCTTGGGATGCATGTAGAAAGGACATACAGACTATGTTTGGCAGTTAGGAATAGTCATACTGTTCATTATATCACTTCATGGCTATTATATGTGAAGTTATGCCTAACACAGAGTACCGTATTCAGTCAAGTAAATTTGAACATTTTCCACGATATCGGTCATTTAGGATATCAATTATTGGTTGGAAATCTTGTAGACTAGTCTTAAGTCTTGATGACACATTTCTGTTGAGAAAGTACAGAGGAACTCTTCTTACTACAATTTGAGGCAGAGTGCAATGAGTCTTGGGCTTGGTTTATTAGGACATTATAGGACTTGATTCTGCTTATATGTACTCGGGCTGATTTATGCATTATCTCGTGACATTCAGCTTAGACGTGGATGCCAGAATTTTTCCCCTAAGTATCGACATCGCTACGCCATCTTAGAGAATTTCAAGATCATAACTAGGGATTTTTGATCTTTGAGTTTATGTGCCAAAAGATCTATGTGACAGGTAATACAAATGACATTCACACCATCACACGTTACATGACAGGCATCAAAAATATCAAAGCAGAGGGTGTTGAGTGGCTGCTTGCTGTAGATGTTGCAAAGTGGTCATTGACTCATAATGACGGATATCATTACGATATGACCACTAATGCATCAGAGTATTTCAACGGTGTGCTGAAGAGGGCACGTGGGTTGCCGATACAAGCTCTGATCACATCAATTTATTACAATCTTGTATCAATTTTTACCAAACGCCTTGAGACAGCTTCTGATTTGATCAGGCAGAGTGACTCGATATTTGCACCGCGTGTTAAGGTGATGCTGCAACAGGATGAGCGTGAAGCTAGGAGATGTCCAAAATCCACAAGGATAAATTTAAATGAATTTTAGGTTTTTAGCATGTCCTCAAAGTCATTTAAGATTGAACTACAAGAACAAAATAGTTGTAGTAGTACATGCAGGCAGCCACAATTACTTCACATGCCATGTTCGCATGCTATAGCTATGTTAGGTCAACATCATTTGAGCCATTCGCAGTACGTATCCCGCTACTACACATTGCACATGTACCACAGTACGTATGAAGCTGAATTTCATGTCATCCGGATCAAGCTGACTGGCCATCATATCTGTCTAACCATCATCAGATTGAACTAGCGCCACCAAATATCAGAAGGCGAATCGGTAGACCCAGGACACAGAGGTATACCAACATAATGGATGAAAATGTGCAATGAAGTAATAGAATATGTGGTAAAATGATAAAAGATAATAGAGCCACTTGTCCACAAAATCGATTACGTAGGACTTAGTGTGTTTGCAGCGAACTACTACATTATTTTGTCCTTGTGCTGTTGCTAGAAGCTTTTTTATTCTTGTTACTTTGTATGTCTGTAATGTAGTTTTCTCTGTACTATTATTAGTCATATATGTTTTTGTCATTACTATTGCCCGAGGTTTGTTGATGTTATTGGACGCTTTGTAATGTATTTTTCTATCTAGTGTAGGGTGTGTTTTCTTGTCTGTAATGTATTATTATTGTGACAGTTTACTTCTATTATGTATTTTTCTCAGGACTGTTGCTCGCTATCTGTGTTTTCTCCATACTATTGGCAATAGATGTGTTAGTCGCTTTTTTTCTGTTGTATGTCTCTGTGGACATGTGTTTGTTGGACTAGTGTATGTAGGATAACTTTAGTGTGTGTTGTTAGTAGTTTGTATTTCTCTTAGAATTATTGCAATCTATGGACCTGTGTATGTTGGACCTAGTGTATGTATGAGTCGTGTTTACTTCTAATATTTTATATTTTTATCTACTTTGTTGCACTATACTTATGATGGTTTGTGTTTTATGGTGTTGAAATGTACTTTCTGAAGTTGTGCACCGAGGTGAAATGGTATCTGAGGAAGAAGGAGCGTAGACATCGAGATGCGAACCGGAGCCTCCGAGACACTCGCACCGCGAGAGGTACACCCCAACATCGCTCGCTATGCGACGTATATGCACGCATATCCATCTTGTATGATTTATTATTTATCAAAGCTAGCTTAAAGTAAATGCATTTTTTATTAAATCCTCAATTCATATTATGTAGGCGACAGTTCTTGAGGCAGCATTAGACTTGTTGATGTTCAGGGAGTGGCCGATGAACTACCCCAGATTTATGGATGGACTGCACGATGCTGGCTTAGATTGTGTTTCACAGCTTCAGTATATCAGACTTGATCACCACCAGTTTACTGACTCTAGTTGAGGGCTAGGCACCACAAACAAACAGACTTTACTTCGTAGTTAGCGAGATGATAGTTACTTTACAGGACGTGGCCATGATTCTAGGTGTACGGATTGACGAGCCTCCTATTATCAGACCGATAGTGATAGGGGAGGGTAGGTGATGGTTGTCATGGCCCTATTATTGTGATGAGCTCATCGGTAGACATCCAGAGTCCGATATTATATATCATGATCGATAAACCACATATTACATCCACATTTTGCATGGGGCGCATGCATGGACTTGCTTACCTCTACATTGGCTGAAATAGACATTCTATAGGGACTCATACTTAGATCTACCAGATGTTGACTTTCTGATGCACCTTAGAGCTTACATTTTATTCACTATTGGCTGCTTCCTTCTCCTAGATACATCTAAGTCTAAGGTACATTTGTAGTACTTACCACTACTAGATGATTTAAGCTTGTTCAGTAGGTACTCCATAGGAGCGGCTATATTAGCACACTTGTACAGTGAGTTGAATGAGGTCACAAGACCAAACCAGACCAACATGGAAAGATGTCTGCACTTACTTTAGGTTTGGTCATGGGAGCATGTACATGTTGGGCGACCCACATTGCAGGTACCCTTTTCGGCAGAGTTGGATGGGCTGAGCGTTAGTTGCAGGTGGAATGAGATTACCTACGAGAGATGACACCTGCCCATGCTATAGTGTATAGAGATGAGCTTGATGGGCTGCTACAGAGTATGACTAAAAGCATAATTTGTTCATATGGTCACCTCTATAATCATATATACAGTAAAACCTGTCTAAAGTGATAAGCATGACTTGATCCCAACTGTATGATAATGTATGTATTATACCTGCCTAAAGTGATAACCTGTCTAAAGTGATATCCTACCTCTCGTCCCAGCAATATCACTTTTGACAAGTTTTACTGTATGACATATAATTTTTTTTCATGTTGTAGGTGATCTGGGAGCAGTATGGACATCAGGTACGTACGAGAGTAACTGGTGTTTGCTTGTCTAGACAGGATATTTGGCTTGCTAGGGTACCTCTAATCAGCTGGAAAAGAATTGAGTGGTAACTCGGATCATGTCGAGATAGTTGGTATGTCACCTAAAGTGGGCGTGGTGCCTATAGATCCTTCATTTGTTGAGTTGATGGTCGAGAAGGCGATGTTGATTGGATTGATTATCACCAAGTCTACATATCACTGGGAGGCGCACATGATTGTTGTTGTCGTGGATGATGTTACACCTCCTGTTGACCTAGCTGTCAGTCGGTACATGAGGTGGTATCTATTCTAGGCTTCCTTGTACATGCTGAGGGTTCCAACCATTTCTCCTACCACCTACTATCCTTGAGCTCCTGGAGAGAGACTAATGGTAAGCATTGAAAAACTATATGTTAACTAAATATTTATACGTAATGAGTACTGAATTACATACTTTTTTCTGCAACGTGAACTTATCTTGGACACACAAGATATTTTTCAGCCTTATTTCAGGAGACATCACGACACTTATTTTCAGCATTCGATCAACACTTATGAGAAGTTATGTTGGGAACTACGCAAGAATATGCACATTTCAGATAACAGGTACAGGGATATAGATGAAACTAGTAGTTCTTCTGCAGCACCTTTAGCTTCTCAGCCACATATTGAAGGATTTGATGCAAGTTCATCATTTATACCAAATGTCGATCTATACAGTTACCCATTTAGCACACCAGCTCTGTACTCATATCAGGAAGCCATGTTCTATCCATTTTAGTCATGGCAGGCAGCAGACCCTCACATGTATCCTCATCCACCGGTCTATATGCCGCATATGCACGGAGTGTACTCCACTGTCCCCTTCCAGCCAGGAGCATCACAGGAGATACCCGATGTTACACCCCTTAGCGAGCAGGCAGACCAGCCAAGATAAAGCGCAAAGATCGCATCACCATTTCGAGACGCCCCTCGACGACCACCCGCTCAATATACTCCAGGGAGTGACACACTTCCACCACGCAGACACCGCCGTCATTAGATGTCATCACTTGTCATCTTTATTTGTATATCAAATGATAGATCTATGTACATATTACTATTATGTCATTGTTGTAATATTTTTCTATGTTATATATTTTCATTCTGAGCAAATTGCATTTTGGCCTTCGGAAGATAAGTGATATCTTGTTGGTATTGAATTGTCAAATTTAGAAGTTTGGAGAAGTATTCAAGAGCTAGGAATTTGTTATGCTAAGTAAAAATTTCAACTAGCAAACTTTGTAATGATATTTTCACAACTACTATTTTTTATTAATATCTTCAACTGTCAAATTTGTCATGCTGAGTAAATCCTTCTAGTGTTGCTATTTTGTATCCACCCATATCTATAAAAACAACTGTGCAACGGGCCATAATCGCATTTCTAAGTCAACATAAAAGTCATGGAAAATTTTGTTCTAATTTCAATGATACTAAACTCGCTCAATTCCGATAATGGATGACTCTGGTATGTCTAGAATAACGTGATTGGTCGCACTTTTCAAAATGACGCCACAGATTTAGTGAGCAATGGAAAAAACTGAGTGCATGGGGCCGCAATCATCTTTTTACTCAACATAAAAGTTGTGGGGAATTTTGTGTCAATTCCAACGATACCAAGCTCTCTCAATTCTGACAATGGATGACTCCGATACGGCCAAAATACCTAGTTGGTCACACTTTTCAAAAAGGCGTTGTAGATTTTTTGTGCATTGGCAAAAACTGCTATGCAAGGAGAGATCATCGCCTTTTTTGTTCAACATAAAAGTCATGGGGAATTTTGTTCCAATTCCAATGATACTAAGCTCGCTCAATTTCGACAACGGACGACTCCGATACGACAAAAATACAGGGGCCGGTTGAACTTTTCAAAATGACGCTCAGATTTTGTGAGCATTGGAAAAAATTGCTATGCCATATAATCGCCTTTTTTAGTCAAAATGAAAGTCGTAGAGAATTTTCTACCGATTCCAACAATATCAAGTTCGCTTAATTCTGACAACGAACAACTCTGATATGGCCAAAATACCGCGCCTGGTCGCACTTTTTAAAACAGCGCCGCAGATTTTTCACACATCGGCAAAAACTGCTACGTAAGGAGCCACAATCGCTATTTTTGGTCAACATGAAAGTGTGGGAATTTTGCCAATTCTAAAGATACTAAGCTCACTCAATTCCAAGAACGGACGACTCCGATACGACCAAAATACCGCGGCTGATCCACAGTTTTTTTTAAAAAAAATTATTCTGGAGCTAGTCGTCAGTTCAACAGGTGACTGGTGCTGACGTGTAATTCACGTGGAGCCAGTCGCCCGTTGAACCATCGACTATGCCTAATTTTAAATTTTGTTTAATGCCCATTTTGCTAATTAAAGATTAAAACATGCTTATATTAAAAATTTAGTCATAGATAATATAGTCATGTAACACTCAATTAATATGCAACTCATATATATTATTATGTATTGTTGACCTACATATATGTGTCATAAGTCAAGTCAAGCCTACAAATCAAATTCATTGGACTTCGAAGATGATAGTGCACGAATCAAGGCTCAAAATGTACAGGACGTCACCAAAAATGTTCGAAAAGACCTCCGATCGATGAACGATCTTCATCGTCACGTTAAGAATATTGAAATTAATCAGAATATAAATATTACATAATCTAAAGAGCGTCCGATAAAGCGATCGAGCTATCAATGTCTTGATGTGCATATCGGAGACGGGAAGCTATGACGATGTCCGAACAACTCCCGTTCATAAAATTGATCATGCCGTTAGCTTCATAACATTGATAATTATTAAATGAGACTGTCCACGTTTAATTCGAACGAGTTTGTGCAAATGTCGAATAATCAGAAGTGATAGTGCGTAAATCGAGGCTGAAATACATAGGACAATACCAAAATTAACTCAAATGACTCCAATCGCTGAACGGACTTCGCCATCGCATTGAAAACGTTGAAACTAGTCAGAATATAAATATTGCATAACTTGATGAGTAACTGATCTGGCGATCGAGTCGTGCGCAGTATATCGAGGTCGGGGAGGCACCAACGCAGACCAAATGACCTCGTTCACAAAAGTGATTGCGTTGTTAGCTTTGAAATGACAAAATCTATCAAGTAAGATTATTTACACTAAAATGAAGTGCACGAATGTCGAGCGGTTTAAAGCGGTGACACATATTTTGAGTAGAATGGACTAAATTTGACGTCGACTTGAATCAAACGGCCTCCGACATTAAAGCTACGCCGTTCGTAAATATCGATAATCTTATATATATATATATATATATATATATATATATATATATATATATATATATATATATATATATATATATTGATTATCTAATCGTGTCGTTGTAAAGTTCACATTAAAGTCGAAAACTCAGTTTAAAAAATCAATTTAATCTTAACCTAAAGCCCAAATCCCTAACTCCCACTCTAATAAACCTGCTCGGCTCCCTCCATGCAGGGAAAATATTACGTCCGGAGTCCGCACATAGCTTTACGTGCGGACTCCAATCGCATGATGATTACGCTTAACGGTTAAAAAATGATGCAGAAGACGGAAACGGCGCTATTTTTTTTGCGGTTTAGCATCCGCCCGACCAAACCGGGGAATGAGTATATGGAAGAAATTTAAAATATCTTCATTTGGGCGGGTCGTATTTTTTTTATTTGCGTGATGAGAGCACGAAGAGCTATGAAGAAGGAGAATGAATCTGAAATGGAAGCGAGGAAATATGATGATGTCGTAAATAAAAATGGATCGGTAATCTTTTTAAGGAGTTGTATATGTAAAATGACAGCGATAGTTTGTAATTTATTTATTTAAGTTAGATTTCCTACACTGTTTGGAGTTCTCTCCAGCAGGACTTTGCATGTGCGGTGAACTGCTTTGCCTGGGTACTCTCAGTCGACCGATTCATATTTATTTTCATGATTTTTTGTCCGTCGAGAAAACATATTCGTAATCCTTCAGAGGAAATTGGTGGTCGTTTGATTAATTTTTAGTGCTTATTTACATATGTACTCTCGTAGTGTCTTTCAGTATAGACGATTTTTTCAGCTTTGTTTCACTGTAGCCGGTTGTTGATCATGGTAACTAAATCCCAATCGAAGCAATGAGGTGCCTGTTTTGACAGATTTTAGGAGATTTGCACCTGTACTGCACTGCACTCTATACCTCGTCTTTGTACCTCTTCTCCATTCTTCCTCTGCACTTTGTACCTGCACCTCTGCACTCAGACTCTATACCTGCACTCTGTACGCTATACCTTCTATACCTTTATACCTTCGTACGCTATACCTGTACCTCCTCTCTCAGCCTCTATACCTTCTCTGCATTCTATACCCTCTGTATCCCTCAGTTCTCATCTCCGGTGTGCAATTTGGTGTGAATGATTTTTGGGTATTTTTTTGTGTCTCTGGATTAACTGTACCCTCTATGCTCTGTACTCTATTATCTGTGGAACTGCCCTGGACTCTATGTTTTCAGATGAATGTGGTGAATGAGCAATGCGATGATGAAGTTGTTTTATCTAATGACCCAAATTTGGGGTACTGTTGCAGGTATAATGAAACCGCTTATGCACTGCATCGTGATTATGCATCAAACTGCTTCAGTTAGAAAAGACCATACAAATTATTGGCCAAACTCTAAGAAATTGAAATCAAAAGATTTTCTCGTGAAAGGTGTCGGAAAACGTCAATCCAAAACCATATAACAAAATTCAAGAAAATCATACAATGACCGGTCTGGCGATGATTCGATTGTGATTTGGAGGGGAATTGGTTAAAAAATATATAGAGATCCATAATCATTCATTGGCAAAGGCGGTGATCTACATCTTCTCGACGCGCATCGATGAGGCATCGCTTTTGAAGACGATGAGAGGCGCAGATTAGTAAATCGATGCGTCGCCTATCTAACTGAGGAAGTTGGTGGGGTAGAGAATATTGGATTCACAAAAAGAGATGCTTTTAATTTCATCTAGAAAGAGCGAAGGTCACGGATTGCAAGTGGTGATAGCAACGAATTAATACAGCTGTTCAAGGAAAGACATGCAGCGGAGCGATATCCAATCGCCAAACTCTAGACAAGGAAGGTCACCGTTTCAACTGGCCATTTTACTGGGTTGCTGTCAAAATAATGGCCGATATCCTGAGCCAAGAATTTAATCTGCACAGGAAGATGGATAAGGTATTAGTTAGATCCCAGGAGAACTGCAAGAAGAGTGCATACCATTTTGAATGGCTTTATGTGTCATTTTGGCAATGAGTGTAAATGACCACACACCAAGCTTGATATTACAAAGAAGTGTCCGCGATTATGGATAACGGGAGTAAGAGCAGACCACTGGATGTCTAGGTGGCATCTTTGGATATACATCTTGCTTTCTTTTAGCAAGCCATACTGCATAATTCTGCAGGGATGCAAGATAACATCTATAAGTCACAGCAAACATACATGAATATCAAGAATGAATTGTAGAACCACTAATTTTGGAGGAGTAACTCACCCAATGTAAGCATTAAATGTAAAGGAATGGGACATACAATCCTGGGCATAGGGAGTACTTCTCATATGATAGAACGATCGACGCAGTCCGATGAATCCATCAATAAATCGTCCCCTCAGAAATAATAATATTTCCATTGAATCGTATCTCCCCGCATTATCGAAAGTTATTTTTATAATTTATTGAGTGGAGAAATTAATAGAAGTAGTTAGAATGATATGACATTTGAATCTGTGTGAAAAGGAGGAAGATGCCGGGTGACTTACTTGTCCTGGAATCGAGCACACGACCGGTCTATGAGTTGGAGCATCGACTAAGGCATGCCATCTCTGGATGGGAAGTGCACGAGCTACTGTGCCTCAGCTGGCTGTAATATAATTATTTAGGCTGAATATAATTGGTAAAAAGCTATATCCATTGTCATCTAAAGCTCGAGAATCGAACTTTGCTTACCCTGACCGGTGCTCCACCACGATAGCCTTTGATGGCTCATCGAGGAAATCGTCCGACGCCACTGAATTGAAGGTGAAACCAACAACGGTCATCTATTGTATCATTATTCATGAAATTAATGACACCGCACCATCTGCCAGGGTGGAGGGCAAACGACCCTCTCTTAGTACAGAGTGGTGAGCGGAGAGAACATAGCTTTCCTCTTCCTCATCCGTGGTGCCTTCCTTCTGACGCATGCCAATGAAGGTCGACAGCATGCTCGTGGGAGCCTCCCCTTGATGAGGAGCTTCTAGACAAGACTCCACCTGAGGTGCTTCCACTATAAAGGTCTCCGAGAAGATACCGGTGGTCTCAGTAGCCTTCCACCCAGGGGATGGAAGCACTCTTCTGTGCAGCAAGGGTACCCTCAATAGCAGTAACCCGTGCATGAATGCCATCCAGCCTCTCTGTCACTGTTGCATGGTAGGATGCCACAACTTCCCTCAACTCCCTCAAACCTGCAAATAACCTATCTATTGCAGATCCTTCTGATTGGGGGGTAGTAGCAGAGGGCAAGCTAGACACACCGGGTTGGGGAATATTTGGGAGAGATATGGGAATCGAGAGCGAATGGTGGACGGATGGGGGATGTCAAGCTCTGTAGGAAGTTTCATGAGGAGGAGAATGATTCAACGAGCCGCCTCCTCGATAAGTCCTCGAGTGTAAGGCGGACCTATGTTAAGCCAAAGATAGATATGACGACAAACAACATAGGTAAATGTATTACTACTTCGAAATGAACGAACATAACTAATGTCCTGTACCTGGTCTCCTCCCAAATCGTTGAAGGCAACGTCTGCAAACTTTATTTTAGGCCAACGCAACATATCGCTCGCGAAAAATGACTACTTAATAATGTGCTCACCAGATCTACAAGAAACATTTATACAGGTTAACTTGCTCACATCAAGTAAAACATAACTGACGGGTCAGAACATACCATAAGAAGAGGGACAAAGCCACTCATGTAGCCAGGCGCCTGCTGTGTGTGTATCTTTCTTGTAATGTCATTGAATTGTGACACTAATAAGGCCCAAATGGCTTCAGCCCAATTGTACTCAGCAAATTTTTCAATATTATCGACGTAGGCAATTAAACTAGAAGTTACTCTATAGTTGTGGTATGCAAAGAACAAATTTGAAATAAAAAAACGTATGTACAATCATAAACCGTGCCAACGGCAAGCTATCGATTGAGCTTATTCTTATAATCGGTGAACTATCTTGTGACAATGGAGATTTCGCCATAAAACTTTCTCCCTTTGTTTGGCATCCCCAAAGATCACAACTACTTCATCCGGTGAAAGAAATGCACGCCCACCAAGAAAAGCTTTGTCGATGTCCCAAAGAAGATAGGATAGAGGTTATGGCAACCGAAGTCTTCGCAGCCCGCAGCAACTGAATAATTGGTTCGAAGCCGCTTCAATATTTCACCACTTCACTAGTGAAGCGGTAATATTATCAAATAATGCTCGATGGCACTCTCGATCTGACGTTATCCTTTTGCATGCCTTGAACTTCAAAATAAAGTCAAGGTAATCGAATAAAGATAATGGATTGCAAGCACCTTAATATCGGTAGGCAGAGTGCAGGTAAGGTACAGGAAGTATTCATTCATTTTCCATAGAACACATCCAAATTGGCAAAATCTCAAGAAATTATAGATACAGAGAGGTAGAGGGTTCGAGAGTACATTTGCAAACAAGCATCAAAATTAGCTTCCAAACAATCTCTAATCTACTTTCACGTGCGAACATTATCTCAAAACCAAACCAACAATCAAGAAAAATAGCCCAAAATTATCTCTAATATCAGGAGGGTACAGAGGTACAGAGGTACAGAGGTACAGATTCATTTTCTTCACAGAACACACCCAAACCAGCAAAACACAACTTCCCAGTTATTCATAACGGATTCTAGCCATAGTATGCCCTCCAAACGGAAAAAAATGCACTGAAAAAAATGCAAAATCTCAAGAAAGTATAGAGGTACAGAGGTACAGAGGTACAGAAGTATAGAGGTACATATTCATTTTCTCCATAGAACACACCCAAACTAGCAAAACACAACTTCCCAGTTATTCATAACGGATTCTAGCCATAGTATGCCCTCCAAACGGGAAAAAATGGATTGAAAAAAATACAAAATCTCAAGAAAGTATAGAGGTAGTGATGGTTCGGAGAGTACATTTGTAAACAAGCATCAAAATTAGCTTCCAAACAACCTCTAATCTACTTCCACAGAAAAGCAATAAACATTGTCTCAAAAACCAGACCGAACAATCAAGAAAAATAGCCCAAAATCGTCTCTAATATCAGGAGGGTACAGAGGTATAGAGGTAGAGGTAAGGAATAGGTACAAAGGTACAGAGTCTGATTCATTTTCTCCACAGAACACACCCAAAACGGCAAAACACAACTTTCAATTCATAATGGATTCTAGCCATAGTATGCCCTCCAAGCGGAAAAATGAACTGAAAAAATGCAAAATCTTAAGAAAGTATATACAGGCTGAGAGGTACAGAGGGGTTCTGAGAGTACATTTGCAAACAAGCATCAAAATTAGCTTCCAAACAACCTCTAATCTACTTCCACGTAAAAGCGAAACATTATCTCAAAAGACCCAACAATCAAGAAAAATAGCCCAAAATCGCCTCAATATCGAGGGGTGCAGAGTGGTGCAGATCTGATTCATTTTCTCACAGAACACACCCAAACCGCAAAAAACACAACTTCCAGGTTATTCATAACGGATTCTAGCCATAGTATGCCCTCCAAACGGAAAAATGGATAAAAAATGCAAAATCTCAAGAAAGTATAGAGGTACATTGTTGGGTTTGAGAGCAGTGGGTACAGCCAAACAATCAACAAAAATAGCCCAAAATTGTCTAATATCGAGATGCAGGTACAGAGGTGCAGAGTGCAGGGTACAGAGGGTAGCCATATAAAATCAAAGGGACGCATAAATAAACCTAAACACATCCGATGGATTGTAATGGACAGAGAAAATCCTAAAATCTTTCAAGTTCAGCAATGCATGTGGAAATACCTCATGTAACCAACCAGAATACCTCAATTTAAAATTCGGTAGAAGCCCTAAGCCAGTGATCGACCATGCGGGAGCTTAGGAAATCCTCTTCATCGAAATCCCTGTACAGAGTATTACGAAAGAATACCGAACGACGCAGATATTTTGTTCCCCGAGGTTTAGACGAGGTAAATCGGGTCAGGTCGGGTCGGGCCGGGCGCTAAACCACGAAAAATAGCACCGTTTCCTTCTTATGGCGTCATTTTTGGCGCATGTGTTATTGGATCGAGTCGACGTGTTACGTATGGACTGGACGTAATATTTTCCCCTCCATGCATGACCCGACCCGAGTCCTTCTCCTTCGAATGCACACAAGCCCTCGGCTCATCTCGATCGAACTCCTTTTCATCGCCTCCGCTCGCCCCTCTCACGGTGAAGCCTCCTGACTCTCCCTCACGCACGGATGAGCCTCCTGACGTGTGAACGGTTCCTCCAACCATTCCCATGCAGGACTTCCCTCTTCCTCTCTAAATCGATGGCTACCATTTGGCTTCCTCTCTCCAGATCCAAAATTTTCCTCTTCAAAACCAAATGATAAAGGTGATCGTCTTCTTTCTCCTTCTTCTTCTTTATCTTCTTTTCCTTTTCTTTCTCCTTCTTCTTCCCAATCCAAAATTTCTTCCCTTTTAGTTTTCTTTTTCTTTCTTCCTTCTCCAAACCGAAGAAATCCTCCGATCTTCCTTCAATCCAAAATCAAATTTTCCATTTTCCTTTTTTAATCAAAAATCAAAACCTCTCCTCTTCCTCCTCCATTTCACTCATCCCCTCATTTCCACAAAAAATTTCACCTCTCGAAAACCAATCCACTACAATGCTTGTCACAACCGGGAAGAACACCGTCATGAGATGGGCTTTTTTTTTCAATTTTAAGCGTCACACTCCTTGCATTACCTCTTCAAATACACTTCATTGTAACCGGGGAAGAACACCGTCATGAGGCAGGTTCTTTTTTTCGGTTTTCGGCGTTGCACTCCTTGCATTACCTCTTCAAATCCACTTCGCCGCGACCGGAGAAGAACACCGCCATGAGGTGGATTCTTCTTTCAGTTTTTAGCATCGTCTCCATTTCTCCCCTTTCTTATCCTTCTCTTTGCCGTAACCAGAGAGGAACACCATCATGAGGCGGGTTCTTCTCTTGGTTTTTAGTATGCCTAACCTCATTCCTTTACCGATCATTGTAATGCATAGAAAAAAATGAGTCGGAACATGTGGGATGTGTGAATGTGGATATATATATATATATATATATATATATATATATATATATATATATATATATATATATATATATATATATATATATATATATATATACATGTTTGTGTTTTTGCTAGTTTGAAGTTTTGGGCTCATGAGGGCACGAGGATGAAAAATTATTGAGCAAGAAGACACCGAACGCTCATGAGAGCGTCTAAAGCAATATCCGTTAGATGTCGCTCCCCTAGTGAAATTTCAGAAAATCTGACTTAGAAAAAAATAGAAAGTAAAAGAATCGACTTAAGAATGTTAAGCAATGAAACCTAAAATTAAATTCAAATTAAAAATAAACAAAAAGGAGGGAAGATGATATACAACGAATACAAAAGTAAAACAAAAAAAAAGATGGATGAAAAGTACTTACGAAATTTATCTATGCACACTTGAAAGCCCACTAAAGTTTCAGCCGCTCTCTTTCAAATGCTCCAACTCCAACCCTTCAAACAAATGGAATGGAATGTGAGACTCCTTCTTAGCCTTATTTATAGAAATTAAAAGGGATAGTGAAGGGTTCACTTTCAAAAGAAAAAGAGGGGAGAAAATGAATGTAGGAAAGTTTGAATGAAAAAAGAGGAAAAATGAATGTAGGAAAGTTTACAAAAAAAAGGATGGAGAAAATGAAAGCTACTCTGAGGGGTAAATCTTCTTTTAAAATAACAAATTAAACTGTCTTTTGAATCTATAACTTTAAAGTAAGGTTCACCACCAGATCTTCAACTCTTTGTACAAGCAGATAGAATGCGATATTAAATCAAAATCTATAAAACTCATAGGGCTTCCTTCAATCAAAAATTAAGGAATTTTAATATAATTATAATTTTCAAAATCAACAAAGTCA
The DNA here is from genome assembly GCA_021442155.1 of Cymbidium sinense. Taxonomy (NCBI): domain Eukaryota; kingdom Viridiplantae; phylum Streptophyta; class Magnoliopsida; order Asparagales; family Orchidaceae; genus Cymbidium; species Cymbidium sinense. Next base: position 6,935,641 of record CM038219.1, read on the forward strand.
CTAATTAGATGAAATTATCTAAAACTATAAATTCAGATGTGCTCCATAAAAGATTTGAAGACAAATTTTAATATTCGCAAAGTTGTTGTTCATATTCCTCATTGAAAAAAAACTTTTATATTCTTTATAAATAATAAATAAATAAATAAGTCTTTACACACTCTCTCCCTCTCTCTCTCTCTCTCTCTAAGTCACTCACGTCAAAATAAATAAAAAATAAAAAGAAAATTGGCACCTCTCTCTCAAATAAAATAGCCACCCAAAAAATATAATAATATAAAATGATAAAATAATTTATATATACATATAAAATAAAATAAAAAATATAATAACTAATTATTAAATAAATAAATAAATTTAATACACTAATATATATATATATATAATAGAACTAAATTGATACTCGGGAGGCATTGTATTAACTTAGGCAGGATATTAATAAAGAGAGTATCATTTTAATTAATTGATTTTTCGTTGTCAAGGAGGTGCGGATATTCTACAATTCCAGCTTGACGTTCACGGAGCTAAATAAAAGGAGATCCATGCTCTTTAGCCATACATAAGAGGGAAGTTTTAGAGAATTATAGAAAATCGATGTTCAAGCCATCCGGCCGCTTCGGACCACCGATGTCAAGCTAGACAATCTAATCTCGCCATTGCCGGATTCGCACAAATGTGATGCGACGCTCCAATTGCCGAGGATGCTCGCTGATCGACATCATCGTGGATCTGAGGCACAGTTCAGCTTCAAGGAACCCAATGGACATCCGCAATCTCATTGACTATCCAGCGGAGTTGGAGATGGCCTACGTTCCAACTGAGGCGAGATCGCAGACCTCTTGAGAATGCGCAAGAAGATGAAAGAAGTCGAAACGCCGAACCCACCAGAAGGCTCGAGGTTTTACAGTGTCAGAAACTTGAAGCTTCTGATGCAGAAGATGTCGTTAAGGAGACACTACCATCCGAAGATCAAGGATAAGATCAAGATGACGTGCGAAACCAAAGAAGTTTGTGAAGCCAATTTCTCGTATTTAAAAGTTTAAATTAGATGTCAAATTTTGTAACAAATATGTATGCTTTTAATAGTTATCAATATAAAAAATTTTCAGGCGAGTATTAATTATTGACTTTGGGAGGTTTATTAATAAATGTATGAGGCAAATGCTACCATTAGTATTAACTATTAGAGGTTATTGACTTAGTAAAGATCAACTTGACAGTTCATCAGATATATATCTTAATAATCTTTACCTAAAGTGATTTTATATATTTTGAATGAAATGAGTTTTTCATCCAAAAATAAGGAGAGCAAATGATATATCTCTAAAATTTATAAATAAAGTATAGATTTCAAATTAAAGCATATATTCAATCAAATTCAACTAAATCAATGAGATGAGTCCAATACTATATTGATCAAATCAAGCCCAAATGAGCTCAAATCAAGCTCAAAAGTTACATATGAAATTTTGAGAAATGACCGGATGATCAAATTACTTCCAAATTTGACATGCTTATAGTCGAATCGAGCGGCTCGAGACAAATCCAACAAGCCTAAGATCACTCAAATTGAAAATCATTTGGATGGTCAAATCACTAAAAACTATCTATGATCAAATGAATCGATTCACCGGGGAGTGGTTTGAGATTTTAGCTATAATGATGAAAATGTCTCTCGAATCCTATAAATAAGACCCCATTCTTGTGAATAAAGAGCTAAGAAAACTTAGGAGAAAGCGAGGAGAGAGTTAGAACTGGTCATCGCCACCATTGATCAAATTGTCGCCACCGACCATCAACAACCGTACACCAACTACCACCGCATAGTTGTAACCGATTGAATTTTCATTATCGAATTTTCACATACAACATTTTAATCCATATGGGAAGATTTAAATCAGATTCCAAAGTAAAATATATAGTGAAACATTTTGATGAGCTGATTTTTTCACCCTATTTCTAGGATTTTTCACATAAAAAATAGTTTCTTATTCTCTTTTCAACTATCTGTTTTTGGATTTACAAAGAAGAAAGTTTATTCTACCGCTACAAGTTTTCTAGCATATAAGTTTATTTTTTATTTAATTCTAAATTTGTTTATATATAAACTAGAGTTACTCATCCTTGAATATATTGAATATATTAATTTTGAAAACCCTTATGTTTGAATGATAAATGTTGGATTTATCCTATCAATAACGATGAGATCAAAAATTTGTCCACATGAATAAGAATAAATATTAATATTTCATCCAATATCTTAATTGATAGACATAAATATAAAGAGATCTATATATTTACATAAATATGTAGAAATCATTGGGGAAAATTTACTTCAAATTGCATTGGTAATCATCTTTGAAGCTTAAAAGGTGGAATCACATAAGTAACTCTTAGAGTCATTATATATATATATATATATATATATATATATATATATATATATATATGAAATTAAAGAAATTCTAGAGAATAGTTCAGGTAGTTTTACACTTTTTACAATATCATTAGTTTTCAATGAGAAAAGAAATTCATCTTAAATAAATTTAGAATTAAATAAAAAGTCATTTAAACTATATTTATCTACTAATTAATCAAATACTTATAAAATATAGCATAAAAATATATGCAGATCATTAAAAATATTACTATTTAAAAAAATTTCATCAAAAACGAATGCATATATTTATGCAGTTTGAGATAAAACATTAAGAATTTAATAAAATAGATCTATAAGATGATTTATATAAAGATTACAAGGCCGGAGAAATTTTAATGATGTGATAATATGGATCTTAATTCCAAATAAGTTGGCAAAATCTTTAAAATAATAATGTAGGCCGAACGACATCCACGTAATATTATAAGTATCAAACGTGACCAAGACCACATTATGATGCAAAATAGTCGATTAAACTATTGACTATATCTATATCTAAATTTTTTTTAAGAAACTTAAATTACTAATTATATTTTAAATCATACTTATTTTAAAAAATTTATTTTATATAAATTACTTGATGCCACCATAGGCTTACTGGTCTCGTCGGCGCTTGACTTATGATTAAAACTAATTCAAAATTACTGTTTATTCGGTCTTCCCAAGCGAGAGAATGCTTGAATTATAGCAACGTACGCTTATCGCTATGCGTACTCAATATCTCCAAGTAAAAATTTCGTAATTATTTAATGCATTCTTCCTTATACATAATATAATCAACTAACTAATAATTAATACTGACCAAAACTACTGTAAAAATAAAAACCAACGTAATCGGGCGGCAACTTCTGTCCAGTTTAGTAACATATAAAGTGCATGCACGCAGTGTTCATTGTACCAACCAATTATTAGCAGCTTGAAGTATTCTAAGCTCGCTCTCTCTATCTATCCATCTCTGCCTATATAAAGGACTTGAAATCCAGTTAGCAATTACAAGCAACTCTGCATTTAACGAGACCAGAATAAAGAGGGAAAATGAAGGCATTTTTCTCCATCCTGCTCATTACTAGTGCTCTTTTCACCACCTCCCGAGCCGGGAACATAGCCGTATACTGGGGCCAATTCGACAACGAAGGCTCCCTCTCAGACGCCTGCGCCACCGGAAACTATGGCTTCGCTATCGTCTCCTTCCTCTGCGACTTTGGCAACGGCCAGACTCCAGTTCTCAACCTCGCTAGTCACTGTGATCCCGCCTCCGGTGAATGCACTGGTCTATCCGATGACATCAACGCTTGCCAATCCCAAGGTCCTCCTCTCCATCGGGGTGGCGCTGGATCCCACATGCTGTCCTCCCAGGACGATGCACGCCAGGTGGCCGACTACATCTGGAACAACTACTTGGCCAGTCTTATTCCAGACCGCTCGGCGACGCGGTGCTCGATGGAGTGGACTTCGACATTGAGGGAGGCAGCCCGGACCACTACGATGACCTCGCCAACTACCTCTCCGCCTACAGCAACCAGGGAAGAAGGTCTACCTAACGGCGGCGCCCCAATGCCCTTATCCCGACGCTTGGGTGGGCAAAGCGCTCGACACCGGCCTATTCGACTACGTTTGGATTCAGTTCTACAACAACCCGCCGTGCCAATTTTCGGAAGGGCAGCCTAGCAACCTCCAGGATGCATGGAACCAATGGACGACGGGGATCCAGGCGAACCAGTTCTTCCTGGGCCTGCCGGCGGCGCCAGATGCGGCCGACGGCGGCTTTATTTCAACTGATGACTTGACTTCTCAGGTGCTTCCTGAGTTGAAAGGGTCGAGCAACTATGGAGGAGTGATGCTCTGGTCAAGGTATTATGATATCCAGACCGGTTACAGCCAAGCCATTCGATCCTCCGTTTGAGAGCGTACATATTTAGATAAATATATACTATACGTTGAACCTTTGTGAAATTAATCTTTATGTAATTAAGCATGTGTGATATATGTAGTCTCAGCGTGAAGGAGGTGTGATGTTAGTATATAGAATCAGCAGGCCCTGATATGTGGTTTCACTGTACTGCACATATTTTTAACTGCGTTGTTCATAGTATATTTATGTTTTGTTACTTATATCTGTTTCTTTTTCGATTTATATTTTATCTGATTTAACAATGATTAAAAAAAAAAAAAAACATGATTCCCAACGAACAATAAAATCATTATTAAATTTTACCATAAGTTTATTCAATATAATTGAAGAACTTGAGATGTTATGCAGTGAGGGGACGAGTAGGAGAAGGGGAAGAAAGAGTAGAAGAAAAAAAAACAAACTTTAAAGAAAAAAGTATGATTTAAAATGTAATTAGTAATTTAAGTATCTTAAAAAAAATTAGATATATGTATATTCATCGGGTTAACGATAATTTATTGCCGAATCGCGCATCATTCAGCTTTAAGTCAATGAATTTATAGTGTTAATAAGAGCTTAAAATTAAATATGTAACTATTTTTTTTTTCAATATTTTGTCAACTTGGTTCGATTTAAGTTCCATTATTATCTCTCATTGGAGCTACCCAAACTTTCCAATGATTATATAAAACCTTTCATTCCCTTGATCAATATTTTATTAAATTTTTAATATTTTATCTCAAATTGTATAAATATATGAATTTATTAATTTAATTTATTTTAATGAAACTTTTATAAATAGGCATGTCTTCAATGATTTGCTCATATTTTTATGCTATATTTTACAAGTATTTGATTAATTAGTAAAAAAATATAGTTTAAATGATTTTTTATTTAATTCTAAATTTGTTTATATATAAACTAGAGCTAGTCATCCTTGAATATATTGAATATATTGAATTTTGAAAACCCTTATGTTTGAATGATAAATGTTGGATTTCTCTTATGAATAACGATAAGATCAAAAGCATGTCCACATGAATAAGGGTAAATATTAATATTTAGTCCAATATCTTAAATGATGTACATAATATCTTGATTATTAGTGTATAAAAAGATCTATATGTGTACATAAATATGTAGAAATTAAGGGAAATATTTACTTCAAATTGCATTGATAATCATCTCTAAAGCTTGAGGGTATATAAATTATAAAGTGACTTAGTCTTATAATCAAATAAAATTTTAATATATATATATATATATATATATATATATATGATGTTTAAGAAATTCTTGAGAATAGTTCAGGTAGTTTTACACTTATCACAATATCATTATTTTTCAATAAAATAAAAATCTTTATTTAAACAAATTTGGAAATAAATAAAAAGTCATTTAAACTATATTTATCTACTAATTAATCAAATACATGTAAAATATACATAAAAATATACACAGATCATTAAAAATATGCCTATTTAAAAAAATTTCATCAAAATAAACTTAATTAACAAATTCATGGTATTGAGATTATCGATAAAAAATTAGAGTTTGAGCTGATTATTTGATTATCAACTTATTAACAAAAAAATTAATCTATTGACTGTCACTTAGTAAAGATATGTTCAACTTAATTATTTATGTTAGTTGTAGCTAAGGCTCAATTTTATAATTAAGTAGATGATCAAATAATGATTAAATATTTCTTCACACTCGATGAATAATTAAGTGTGTCACCAAGGTAACGATACAATTAATAAATGAGATTGTATACAATATTTTTAGTTGCTTAAGTCTCAAACAATTTATTTTTTTTCTAATTTTTAATTTGAAGATTCTATAATTGGTAGATCCCTTCAATCTCATTTTTAACATCAACATTTATTTTTGAAATTTTCATTTTTTTTAGAGTTAGTGGATCATATTTATTTGATTATCCTCCATAATATTTTGTTTATTATTTTATTATAATTAGGATATATCCATTTTTTTATTAATATCTTGAGATATTATTTTCCCTCTACATGATTTCAAAGAGGGTTTTAACCTAACTTTAATCATCATTGTGCTCTCTCTTTTTTGACTTTTCTTGAGATGCTCAAAAGCCAAAATCTAAAATTATTATTCTTTACAATTTGTCAATCTCATTTGTCGTCAATTGCTCATACTATTGAGTTGCACACACTAGTGCTTATGTTACATCTACTTGTTACATCGGTAATGTTTATCGTGCATTTTTTTCTACGGTTTGTTAGTGATATTCCTGCTCTGTCTGAAGAGAATATGTTCATTACATTCCATTAGAAGCAATTTGGATGATTTTTTGTTGAATTTTTACTTTTTAGTGTTATTTTGCATCTGTACTCTTTGTACCTCTTTGGAGGATACAGAGCATTTAGGGACTTTTTTTCAGTATATTTTGCCTGTTTCTTGCGATAATGTTCATTACATTACAATGAAAGCAATTTGATGGCTGCTTGGATGATTTTTGTGAGCTTTTTTACATCTTTACTCTTTGGAGTCGAGCATTAAGACTTCTTTTGCCTTTATTTTGCCTACTTTTGATTATGTTTGGGGCATTCCAATGGAAGCATTTGGATGTTTGGATAGTTATTTTACATCATTCTTTGTACTCTTAGGTACGATCATTTTTTTTTTTTCCGTTTATTTTGTCCTCTGCTTGAGATTATGTTTAGCATTCCAATGGAAGCAATTTGATGGTTGCTTGGATGATTTATTTGGGATATTTTGTATCTATACTCTGCACCTCTTGGAGGTACTGAGCATTTACTTCTTTGCTAGTTTTTGCTTACTTCTTTTTGATTATGTTTAGGGCATTCCAATGGAAGCATTTGGAGGCTGTTTGGATGGTTTTGGTATTTTGCATCTGTACTCTCTGTACCTCTTTGGAGGTCTGAGCATTTTAAACCTTTTTTCCGGTTTATTTTACTTTTGTTTTGAGATTATGTTTAGGGCATTCCAATGGAAGCATTTGATGGTTGCTTGGATGGTTTTTGGGGTATTTTGCATGTACTCTGTACCTCTTTGGAGGAATTCTGAGCATTTAAAACTTCTTTTGCCGGTTTATTTTGCCTACTTCTTTGATTATGTTTAGGGCATTCAATGGAAGCATTTGGAGGCTATTTGGATGGTTTGGTGGGTATTTTGCATCTGTACTCTCACCTCTTTGGAGTCTGAGCATTTAGACTCTTTTATTTATTTTGCCTATTTTTTGAGATTATGTTTAGGGCATTCCAATGGAAGCATTTGAAGTTTGGATGATTTATGGGTGGTTTTTGCATCTGTACTCTCGTACCTCTTTGGAGTAAGAGCATTTAGGACTTCTTTTGCCGGTTTATTTTGCCTACTTCTTTTGATTATATTTAGGGCATTCCAATGGAAGCAGAATTTGGAGGCGTTTGGATGGTTTGGTGGGTATTTTGCATCGTACTCTTTGTACCTCTTTGGAGGAATTACAGATCATTTAGACTCCCAGTTTATTTTTTATTTCTTGAGATTATGTTTAGGGCATTCCAATGGAAGCAATTTGATATTTGGATGATTTTTTGGGTATTTTTTTCATCATACTCTTTGTACCTCTTTGGAGTCTGGTCATTTAGGGACTTCTTTTTTCATTTTATTTTGCCTTTCTATTGATTATATTTAGGGCATTCCAATGGAAGCATTTGGAGGTTTGGATCATTTAGTGTTATTTTGTATTTGTACTCTCGTACCTCTTTGGAGTCTGAGCATTTAGGACTTCTTTTTTTAATTTATTTTGCCTACTTCTTTGATTATGTTTAGGGCATTCAATGGAAGCATTTGGAGGTTGTTTGGATGATTTACGGTGGGTATTTTGCATGTACTCTCGTACCTCTTTGGAGATGAGATTTGACTCTCAAGTTTATTTTGCCTTCTTGAGATTATGTTTAGCATTCCAATGGAAGCAATTTGATGGCTGCTTGGATAATTTTGGGTATTTTTGCATGTACTCTGTACCTCTTTGGAGATGAGAATCATTTGGACTTCTTTTGCCAGTTTATTTTGCCTACTTCTTTTGATTATGTTTAGGGCATTCCAATGGAAGCATTTGGAGGCTGTTTGGATAGTTTCTGGTGGGTATTTTGCATTTGTACTCTCTGTACCTCTTTGGAGAATTCTGAGAGCATTTAGTTTTTTCAGTTTATTTTGCTATTTCTTGAGATTATGTTTAGGGCTTTCCAATGGAAGCATTTGATCTTGGATGATTTTGGGTGTTTTTTTGCATATGTACTCTCGTATTTCTTTGGAGGTATGAGCATTTAGACTTCTTCTTTTTCAGTTTATTTTGTTTCTTTTTAATTATGTTCATTATATTCTAATGGAAGCAATTTGATTTGTTTGGATGATTTACGGTGGTTTTTTTGCATGTATTTTTGTAACATATTTTTGTATCTGTTTGGCGAGATCAATGAGTCGCGATGAAGTCGTGATGTAAATGACCCAAATTTGGGAAACTCCTTGGCACCTTGTTGAGAATGAAAGCGGGCGTATACCTTTCTTGTGACTATGCATCAAATTGGCTTGATGTTTGGAAGGACCATACTAGTTATTAAACTCAAAGAAATTAAAATCAAAAGATTTTCTATGCAAAATTTGGTGAAAAAGTGTAGATCTAAATGCTTAACAAAATTCGAAAGTTGATACAAGAAGCTGGTTGTCCACCATGATTAGATTCTCTGTTGATTTGGAGGGAATTGGGCGTTAAAAAAATATACAGAAAGTCATAATCATTCTTTGGCAGAGCTTGCTGACCTACATCTTCTCAGATCACAGATGCATTAGCGATGAGAAGGTGTCCGTGTTGAAGACAATGATAGAGGCTAGAATTAGAAACAGCGATGCATTCATTTATCTAGCGAGGAAGTTGGCGGCGTAGAAGAATATCGGGTTCAAAAGAGATGCTTTCAATTTTATTGAGAAAGAAAAGATCGAGGATTGCGAATGGTGATAATGCATTATCTGATTGTTTAAGGAAAAGGCGGCGGATGGGATGTTTGCATGAGATGTACAAGTTGATGAGTATTGCTTAGTAAGTTTTTTTGGAGCAATGGCATGTCTAGGATAGAATATGATTATTTTGGGGGTGTGATAATTTTTGATACAAGCTATTGACTTAATAAATATAATCTTGTTTGTGCCCCTCTTGTTGGAGTGAATCATCACTTGCAAAATGTATTATTTGAAGTAGCCTTTTTATTAGAAGAGATAATTGAGTCATTCTCATGGATATTCTAAATATTTTTTCGGTTAATGAGTGGCAGACATCCTATAATAATATTCACTGATCAAGATCAGGCTATGGCGAGAGCTATCAAAATTGTATTACCGTATACTCATCATAGGTTGTGCCAATGGTATATTTCAAAGAAAGCTCCTTCAAAGGTTCATTGCTTTAATAGTAATAAGATAATATAAGGGCTATTTTATAAATGTATGAGTAAGTGTGACTCAGAGGAAGAGTTTAAAGAAGCTTGGTCTGCCATGCTAGAAGAAGGAAATTTTCATGATCATGCTTGGCTGTTTGAGCTTTATAAGATTAGATCCAAGTGGTCCTTTGCATTAAGGACTCATTCAGCATGGGCATCTTGTCAGCAACGTAGTGAGTCCATGAACAATGTATGTCACGCGAATATCTAAACCAACAAGTTCACTCCAGATTCTTGGGGTTGGAAAAGGTTATGGAGATATGGCATCGGAATGAACATGACAAAGACTTCAAGTGTAACCAGTCATCGATTGTTCTTGTTGTTAAGACCAATCCAATTCTAAGACAAGCTGCTATATTTTATACAAGAAAGGTTTACACTATGTTTGAAGAGGAATTTTTGCATGGAGTTGGAGACTATCGATAACAACTAAGCTCCATGACGCCCACAGTATTTGGTGAGAACTAGAGAATAAAAATGCATTCAAAATATGGATTATGCATTTCGATAGGACTACCCTAGAAGTAACTTGTACTTGCAAAAAATTTGAAATGATGGGATTACTTTGTGCCCACTGTATCAGAGTTCTTAGTCAGGAAGATATGCATTCAGAAGTATCTTCTCATGTGATGGTCTACCAGAGCAAAGAGGGATATTTACATTGATAGTTCATACAGAAAATTAAGAGATTTGGCAAGCATAGATGGAAATGCTACTGACATTATTTTTTGGAATCACATAAGTCGATATGCATATCAAATAAGCGTCAGGGCACAGGACAATAAGAGAGCCGAGGACTATATGCTTGGATCCCTAAAAAAACTATATGATGATGTCGACTCTATAATAAGTGAGAATTCTCCTCCAGCTGATAAAGCAATTAAGAAGAAGAAGTCAACCACAATAGATAAGGGGAAAGACATCTTAAAGGATCCAGTTAAGCAACGTCCAAAGGGTGTTTCTAACTCAAGGCTTAAGGGATATTGGGAGAGATCCAAGAAAGCCAAGAGTAATTTTCTATTTGCATATTAGTTTTTAGTATTTTAAATATTATTGTTAATCTTCAAACTCTTCTATTTTTTTGTTGCAAAAACCAAAGTATCGATAGTGTTCAACGTTTCATCATCACAAGTTACATCACCTTTCTCTGTTATGCCAGAGTATTTTTCAGAGGTACGCACAGAATATCACACATCGATGCTGTAAGAAATCATCAACTAATGCGATATTCTACATGCAGAAATTTAACTCGAGCTCCACAATCAATCAGTCGGCTGAAGGGTACACTAAGCTGATGATGGATATTATTTCAGGAAAACATTTTGATGCATGACATTATCCATTTTGTGTTTTTTATGCATCTTTTTTCTGTAATGCTTTAGAGTCCCAAACATGACTCTCTTTAACTTAATAGACACACCAGGATGTTTAGACTATATTTAGCTAGGGGATTTTCTCACTGGACTGTTTGTACCTCTTTAAGCAATAGTGATTGAGTTAATCCCCTACTGAGGACCTTGTAATCATTGGACTGTAGCAATAAATATGTGTAATAAATATGTTTTGCATATGTACCTCTCCTGAGGGTACAGATCATTTATTACCTTTTTTCCAGTTTATTTTGCCTGATTCTAGAAATAATGTTCATTACATTCCAGTCGTGCAATTTGAAATTATGATGGATATTTTTTCTATCTCTGTACTCGTGTACCTCTTTGGAGGTACAGATCATTTGAGTCCTTTTTCTAGTTTATTTTGTCTGCTTTCGAGATTATGTTTAGGGCACTAAATAGCAATTTGATGTCCGCTTGGATGGTTTATTTGTATTTTTTTGCATTTGTCCTCTTCTTTGAGATAGAACATTTAGGGACTTCTTTTTCCAGTTTATTTTGCCTGTTTCTTTTGATTATGTTTAGGGCATTCCAATGGAAGTAATTTGAAAGCTGTTTAGATGGTTTCTGGGAGGTATTTTGCATCACTCAGTACCTCTGAGGGTAGTGATCATTTTGGACTTCTTTTTCCATTTTATTTTGTCTAATTATTGAGATTATATTTAGGGCATTCCAATGAAAGCAATTTAATGGCTTCTTAGATCATTCCTGGTGTTTTTTATATATTCTCCTCTTTGGAGGGTACTGAGCATTTATCTTTTTAGTTTATTTTGCTTTCTTTGATTATGTTTAGGGCATTCCAATGGAAGCAATTTGAATTGCTTGGTTTTTATTTTGGGTATTTTGTATCTGCATTCTCACTACCTTTTTAGGGTACGATCATTTAGGGACTTCTTTTTTCATTTTTTTTATCTAATTATTGAGATTATATTTAGGGCATTCCAATGGAAGCAATTTGATGGCTGCTTGGATCATTCTTGGTAATTTTTTATATCTATACTCTTTGTACCTCTTTGGAGGGTACAGAGCATTTAGGGACTTCTTTATCCAGTTTATTTTGCTTGTTTCTTTTGATTATATTTAGGCCATTCCAATGGAAGTAATTTGAAAGCTGTTTGGATGATTTATGGGAGGTATTTTGCATCTGTACTCTCTGTACCTCTTTGGAGGATACAGATCATTTAGGGACATCTTTTTCCATTTTATTTTGTCTAATTATTGAGATTATATTTAGGGTATTCCAATGGAAGCAATTTGATGGTCGCTTAGATGGTATTTTTTGATCAGTACTCACTTTGAGGGTACGTGAGCATTAGGGACTCGTTAAGTTTATTTTGCTATTTGGTTATATTTAGGTCATTCCAATGGAAGCAATTTGATTGCTTGAATGATTTGGGTATTTTTTGCATCATCTCTGTACCTCTTTGGAGGGTACGAGCATTTAGGACTTTTCAAGTTTATTTTGTTTCTTGAGATTATATTTAGCATTCAATAAATGGAAGCTTTGGATTTATTTAGGGTATTTTTGCCAGTACTCTCTGTATCTCTTTGGAGGGTACAGAGCATTTAGGGACTTCTTTTTCTAGTTTATTTTGCCTAATTATTGAGATTATATTTAGGGCATTCCAATGGAAGCAATTTGATGGCTGCTTGGATGATTTCTAGGTGTTTTTTTTGCATCTGTCTCTGTACTTTCAGTGAAGAGCATTTGGACTCTTCAAGTTTATTTTGCCTGTTTTTTTAAATTATATTTAGGGCATTCTAATGGATGCAATTTGATGGCTGCTTGGATGGTTTATTTGGGGTATTTTGCATATGTACTCTTTGTATCTCTTTGGAGGGTACAGAGCATTTAGGGACTTCTTTTGCCAGTTTATTTTGCCTTATTATTAAGATTATATTTAGGGCATTCTAATGGAAATAATTTGATGGCTGTTTGGATGATTTCTGGGTGTTTTTTTTCCATCGTACTCTTCTTGGGTACGAGCATTTAGACTCTCAAGTTTATTTTGTCCTCTTTGAGATTATGTTTAGGGCATTCCAATGGAAGCAATTTGATGGTCGCTTGGATGGGGATATTTTAAGTGTACTCTGTACCTTTTGGAGACAGATCATTTATGGACTATCTAGTCAAAATTTAGTTGGCAAATTTAATCTCATAATGTGGTGACAAATTTAAAAAGCCTCTTAATCTATTGTATTTACACTTTTCCGTAATTGAAAATAATTATTATATAATTAAATGTTAAAAGTTATCTCTTTCGGACAAGTTTCATTACAGTTATAATAGAATTAAATTTTTTATATTGCAATGCGACAAAAAAAAATACTATTTTTTATAATAGATTAACTTATTTTATTTTTGTTTCATCTAAATAAATAGACAAGTCAGTCTGATAAGGTTCAAGTTAATATTCAACTTCATTTCACTCGAGCATGCGCATACTAAGAATACAAATGAATTAATTTTTTTAACTGTTTTATTTCATAATAAAAAAATAGCTAACAACAAGCATAATCGTATTTTAATACATATGAGTTAAAATTAAAACTGTTAAAATATCATGGTTTTACAATCAAAATTTACTAACACCAACCACAATAATTTTACAATGAAACTTTTTAAAAAAAGATAATCCCTAATGGCTAGTAATCCCTAATTTAATTTTATGCATTCTGCTGGATAACATTTATTTTATGCAATCGGTTGTATTAATTTTATGCATTCTGCTCATAACAAAATGACAATATCATAAAAAATGATTTTAAATGCAGATTTCTTTCAAGAATATAGCCCCCAAAAATTAAATCCATAAGATAAAAATATGATTGCTGGAGTAAAATATCATCCTAGAGTAAAATATCAGTGAAATCAAACTATATGAAATGAGAGAAAAGAAGTTATAAAAAGCAGATTAAAATATCATCCCAAATCCATAAACGATCCATTCACTTCAACAAAAACACCTAAGTCTTCGAAGCCATCAAACCGATGCATTATACAAAATCCTATATCAAACTAAATCCTATTGTTCTCAATTTGGATTTTTAAGTCCCAAACAAAAAATATAGTGTAACAACTCATCTAAATATATTCATCTTCTTTGGCCAATCGGTGGTCTACCCACCACCGGAGGTTTCGCCGCCTCCATGTATTTGTAGACAAACATTCCGCAGTCGACACTATTTTCTTGAACTGGTATCCCACTCACCATTTCAATTGGCCATTTTTTGGGATCGCTCACAAAAGACTGGCCAGCATCTTCAATAAGTAATTTGATCTGAATAGCCAGAACATAATCTCAACAAGTTGGCCCAAAAAAAATAGTTAAGAGGAACCAAATTTGAAAATTATTCTTACAATCTCAAGAAGAATGCTCTTATGGGTTGGTTTGGGTAATGAGTCATAAAAATACCAGGCCCCTGACTTCATATGCCCAACGTGAGTGTCCAGGTCGATTATCTATAACCGGCGAAGATTAACTCACCGACACACCGTCGGTGATATGTTGGATAAACATTTTGCTTTCCATCTTTAGGCCGTACCTGGCATAACTCTGCAGGAAAAGAAGAGAACGATTATAGATTATAGCTTTTATCTAAACAAACAAGAATTGAATCGTAATACCCAACATTCCTGTGGGGTAACATACCCAATGCAAGCATGAAATGTATAAATAGGGGACATCTGACCGGACAGTGAATACTTCTCAAAGAAGAACGCGGCATCAATGTGTCCATCCGAGATATTGATGTCAGAACTCATCGACCCTCGTAATAATGATATTCCCAACCAATATCGTATCACCCCGCAAGTGATAAATATTTTAGTGATCTTAATTAAGCGAATAGATTATTTTATGTATGAAGGATTGAGGATTGACTTACTTGTCCTCGAATCGGGAGCATGACGTGTTAATAAGATCGAGCATCGGCTTAGGCAAAATAGCTTTGGATGAGAACTCAATAACATGATGTGCCTTTGATGGCTGCAAGGAAATTACTGATGATGAAAGTTAGTGATGAAGAGCTAGATTCACTATGAATTAAGGATCGATCTATTAAGTATTTTTCATACCTCCGATTGATGCTCCTCCACCACAATGATAGCAGTCTGTGGATAATCGACCTTGACTGGCTTATCTTTGCAAACCTATAAAAATATTTAGTGAAATCTATTTCTATTATCTCAAATTTAAAAGAAAGTAACTTAATACCTCACGGCCATCTTAATGGAGGCCACCACATCAATTATTCTTGCTCGTGACTTCTTGTAGTGTGTGAAGGGGAACTAATCCTCTTCCTTATCGTCGAGCCACACCACGCTCATCGCTGACATGGTTTGAGCATCACATGTGTAGTGGAGGCCTCCAAGAACTTCACTAATTAATTCCACATGAGCTTCCCGTTGGAAGTATCCAACTCCATGGAAGCTCGTAGCCACAAGAGCTTCCTCTACTCTGCCTCCTCGGGGCTTTCCAAGTGGTAGCCTCCCCAGGGGTACCCTTCACAGGGGAAGCTCCTGTGGTAGCCTCCTCAAGAGTTTCCCTTGTGGTGACCCCCACAGGAACCTCTCCCACACTTGGGGTGGTAGGACCCCGCTGCCTGGCAAGAACTTCCTCGATAGCAGCAACCCGTAAATCAAGCCCATCCATCCTCTCCATCATTGTTGCATGAAAATATCTTTCAAGTCCACAGAAACACAAGTATCCTCTCCACCCAAGTAAAGTGTTGTGGGGTAGTAGGAAGGCTAGATACAACTGGGCCGGGGGGAGAATATCGAGGAGAGACATATGGAGATTTAGTGGGGGCTGCACTTAGTGGACTTAAAATGGGGCTGCTCCGGCTCGACATGTAGATCTTGGGGGACAGATTTGAAGGAGCAGTTCTCCTCTTCTAATATGTCCTTGAATGAAAGGTAGACCTGTGATAAACCAATAAGAAAATGTGAAGACATACAACATAAATAAAGACATTCTTATATGAACTAAGTGATATTATTATATGTCACATGGTGTCCTCCCCAACCTGTGAAAGCATTATTTGGAAACTCTATTTTTGCCCATCACGGTACATGGCTTTTCGAGATGGAAATGGCAGCTTATGATGCTTATGTGCTCAGCCGCCCATATCTACAATGAATATTTTAAACAGTAAACTTCAAAGCATTAGAATAAAACATTCCTGGAGATATAGAATATACCATCAGAAGAGTGACAAAGCCACTCATGTAAGCGCGCCCTCTAGTGCAGATCTTGATGTAATAACATCAAATTGGGAAACGAGAAAGTCCCAAATGGCTCTGTCCGGTTGTATTGACAAATCTATCTATGTCATCGGCGTAGGCAATCAATTCCCATGTCACCCTGTAATTGTGATATATAAAAATAGATTTGACAGAAGAAAATGTATGTACAATCGCACAAACTGTGCTACAGGCAACGAGCCATCTGAATTCTTAAGTTAATTCTTGTAGTTCGATGAACTAAACTGCGACAGCGGGGATTTATGTCATAAGACCTTCTCCCCTCTGTTTGACATCCCTATCATCACTGCAACTTCATCAGAGGTGAAAGGAATGCACTGCCCACCCAACAAGAAAGCGTGCTTTTCTATGTCCCAGCAAGACAGGATCGATGTAATGGCAACCGAGTCTTGCTTAATTCTGTGGAGTCTAATGAATTGATGTAGATGAAGCCTCTTTAAAATGTCAGTGGCTTCATCAGTAAAGCGTGCTGCAATATTATCGAACACGATTCTTACAGTGGTAGGCCTGCACCTCAAAGTTATCTTTTTCCCAGACATGATAAACTTCAAAAAGAAAAGGCAGTAGGTAATGAGTACAGATGCAAATCACCCATCAAAACCAAGCGAGCGACAAATTGTTCTAAATTCTCTGCCCTCGGGAGGTACAAGAATGATATAAAATATCCCACCAAACCATCCAAGCAGCTCCCAGATTGCTTCCATTGTAATGTAATGAATATTATCTCAAGAAGTAGGCAAAATAAACTGGAAAAAGAAGTCCCTAAATGCTCGTACCCTCCAAAGTGCAGAGAATGCAGATAAAAAATACCAGAAATCATCCAAGACCATCAAATTGCTTCCATTAGAATGAAATATAATCTCAATAATTAGGCAAAATAAACTTGACGGTGTCTCTAAAATACCTAACCTCCAAAGAGGTATAGAGAATGAGTCTAAAATACCCGAAACTATCCAACGACCTCCAAATGCTTATTGAAATGCCTAATCAAGAAGTAGGCAAAATAAACTGGCAAAAAAAGTCCTTAAATGCTCTGTACCCTCCAAAAAGGTACAGAGAATACAGATGCAAAATATCCCAAATAAATCATCCAAGCAACCATCAAATTGCTTCCATTAGAATGTCCTAAACATAATCTCAAGAAACAGGCAAAATAAACTGAAAAAAAAAGATAAATACTGTACCCTCAAAGAACGAGGTACAATCAAAATACCCACTAGAAACCATCTAAATAACCTCCAAATGCTTTCATTGGAATGCCCTAAACATAATCAAAAGAAGTAGGCAAAATAAACTGGCAAAAGAAGTCCATAAATGCCTTATACCCTCCAAAGAGGTACAGAGAGTACAGATGCAAAAAAACACCCAGAAATCATCCAAGTAGCCATCAAATTGTATCCATTAGAATATAATGAACATAATCAAAAGAAGTAGGCAAAATAAATTGAAAAAAGGAGTCCCTAAATACTCTGTACCCTCCAAAGAGGTATAGAGAGTACAGATGCAAAATATCCCAAATTAACCATCTAAGCAGTCATCAAATTACTTCCATTGGAATGCCCTAAATATAATCTCAATAAACAAGCAAAATAAATTAGAACATAAAATGATCCTTCCAAAGAGTGCAGAGAATGCATAGAAATACCATCCAAACAACTTTCAAATTGCTTCCATTGTAATGTAATGAACATTATCTCTACAATCAGGCAAAATAAACTAGAAAAAAGGCCATAAATGATATGTACTCTCAGGAGAGGTACAGAGAGTACAGATGCAAAATACCCTCCCAAACCATCCAAGCAGCTCCCAAATTGCTTCCATTATAATATAATGAATATTATCTCAATAAACAGGCAAAATAAACTGGAAAAAAAAGTACCTAAATGCTCTGTACCCTCCAAAGAGGTACATAGAGTACAGATGCAAAATACCCCAAATAAACTATCCAAGTAGCCATCAAATTTCTTCCATTGGAATGCCCTAAACATAATCTCAAGAAACAGGCAAAATAAACTTGACCCAGGAGTCCCTAAATGCTCTGTACCCTCTAAAGAGGTATAGAGAGTACATATGTAAAATACCCCAAATAAACCATCCAAGCAACCATCAAATTGCTTCCATTGGAATGCCCTAAACATAATCTCAAGAAACAGGCAAAATAAACTGGAAAAAAGGCCATAAATGATCACGTACCCTCAAAGAATGAGTCTGAATGCAAAATACCCACAAGAAACCATCCAAACGACCTTCAAATGCTTCCATTGGAATGCCCTAAATATAATCAAGAAGTAGGCAAAATAAACTTCAAAAGTCCCTTAATGCTCACGTACCCTCTAAGAGTGAGTATAGATCTGACAAAACACTTAGAAATCATCCAAGCAGCCATCAAATTGCTTCCATTGGAATATAATGAACATAATCAAAAGAAGTAGGCAAAATAAACTGAAAAAAGAAGTACCTAAATGCTCTGTACCATCCAAAGAGGTACAAAGAGTACAGATGTAAAATATCCCAAATAAACCATCCAAGCAGCCATCAAATTGCTTCCATTGGAATGCCCTAAACATAATCTCAATAAACAGGCAAAATACACTGGAAAAAAAGGACATAAATGATATGTACTCTCCAAAGAGGTACAGAAAGTACAGATGCAAAATACCTCCCAGAAACTATCCAAACAGCTTTCAAATTGCTTCCATTGTAATGTAATGAATATTATCTCTAGAATCAGGCAAAATAAACTGGAAAAAAGTCTCTAAATGCTCTGTACCCTCAAAGTGCAATCTGATGCTGAAATACCCCAAACTATCCAAAGCGACTCCCAGTTGCTTTCATTGTAATGTAATGAACATTATCTCAAGCAGGCAAAATAAAATGTAAAAGAAGTCCTAAATGTACTCTTTCAAAGAGTACAAAAGTAGATGCAAAATACCCCAAATAAACTATCCAAATAGCCTTCATATCGCTTCCATTGGAATGCCCTAAATATAATCTCAAGAAGAAGGCAAGATAAATTGAAAAAGTAGGCACAAATGATGTACTCAAGAGTGAGAGAGTCTGAATGCCAAAAAAACCATGAAACCATCCAAACACTCCAAATTGCTTACATTTGAATGTAATGAACATAATCTTAAGAAGCAGCTAAAAGCTGGAAAAAAAAGTCCTAAATGCTATGTACCTCGAGAGTACAGAGGAAATCTGATACAAAATAACATATAAAAATAACCAATCTTTCAGGGCCGGTGAGAAGAGCAGAGTAAACCCTAAATTCATTCAAGTTGGAATGCATGTGTAAATATCTCATGTAATCGCAATACCTCAATTTTGATTTGCTATATTCTTGAGTGAAGGACGTCGTAGATCATGAGCGAAAGCGAGAAAAATCCTTCGCGTCAAAGCACTAAGTTACGTGGCGAGGAATGTCGAGCGACGATCATCTTGTTTTCTTCTCCCACTTTTGAGCGACCGGGCGGTGGTGAAGATGTAAGCGGCGTGTGAATACGCCATCCCTTCTGGCCGTCCGTTATGTTCTTGTTCCGTTCGCTAAAATGGAGAAAAAATCGGGCGAGTAGTAGATTGGAGTCCGGCAAAATTCGTGCGACTCATATTTTCTCCTAAACATGACAGCTTGCCTTAGAATATATTACTCCAGCTTCCTTATCCCGTTAAAATCTAATTTAATATACTTCGATTCTAACAGCGTACGCTTTAACGTTCTATCTAACCATCCAACTTAACTAATTTCAAACCTCAAAATCGAAGCAAAACAAATATACTTAGAAGCCACTCATCTGGGGATAATGCATTAATGTTAGCCACCGTAATCCTTATTCCACGCTCTTAACGATCGCTACATATAGTCGTGAGCATCTCGATCCACTTAACAATTTCAATTTTCTATATAAATTGTAGTCAGTACAAGCCAGCTTTCAGCTTTGATATCTATAATAAATCCTTCAAGTTCAAATTAATGGCTAAAAAACCCTATCTTTGCCTCTTCCTCCTCCTGGCTGCCCTCTTCTCCACCTCACAAGCAGGCAAAATCGCAGTCTACTGGGGCCAAAACGGGAACGAAGGTACATTAGCCGAAACTTGTGCCTCCGGCGACTACGGCTACGTCATTCTGTCTTTCCTCTGCTCCTTCGGCAACGGCCAAACACCGCAGCTCAACCTCGCCGGCCACTGCGACCCGTACTCCAACGGCTGTACTCACCTCAGCAGCGACGTCAAATCATGCCAAGCTAAAGGCATCAAAGTCCTTCTCTCCATCGGCGGGGCCGCCGGCTCCTACATCCTCACCTCCCGAGACGACGCCCGCCAAGTCGCCACCTACATATGGAACAACTACCTCGGCGGCCAGTCCTCCAAAAGGCCGCTCGGCGACGCCGTGCTCGACGGCGTTGACTTCGACATTGAGGGAGGAAGCCCCGACCACTACGACGATTTAGCCAACTACCTCTCCGCCTACAGCAAGCAGGGGAGAAAGGTCTACCTCTCGGCAGCGCCGCAGTGCCCCCTTTTCGGACGCTGGCGTAATTTTTAAACTAAACATCATTATTGATTTAATTAGCTAATTATTCAGGATAAAAAAAAATTAATAAAATAGGCCTAGTCGTTCAATCAGACTGACGGGATGCCCGTCAGCGCCGGTCGCCCATCTAACGCATAATTAATTTTTAAAAAAAAAATATTGACATCCGTTTTTGAACATATCAGGTTCATTAGT
Source organism: Cymbidium sinense (assembly GCA_021442155.1). NCBI lineage: Eukaryota > Viridiplantae > Streptophyta > Magnoliopsida > Asparagales > Orchidaceae > Cymbidium > Cymbidium sinense. The sequence goes on from CM038219.1 coordinate 6,956,826, forward strand.
TGTCAGAATTTGGCATAGTTAGTGCCGTTGAAAAGATAATGAAAAATTCTACAACTTTCATGTTGACAGCTTTCGACGAATCTAGCCCGTTGAGCCGCAATTTTTGTAAATGTGTGAGATGTAAAGTTACAAAAAATAACAATATTGATGCAGCCCTCATTTTTTGGCCATATCAGGCTAATCAGTTGTCGGATGTTGGCGTGTTTAGCATCGTTGGAAAGATAATAACAAATTTTACAACTTTTATGTTGATAACTTTTGACGGATCTCGCCCGATTTTTGCAAATGTATTTTTTTTAAAAAAAAAAAGTTAGAGTCTATATATTTGGAGATGTAAAAAATTTGACGTTGCAAAAAATTAAAAATATTACGATAACACTCGTTTGTGTGATCTTAACACAATGTTTGTTGAATACATATGATTTTTTGATAATATTAAACATTGTAAGTGTATTAATTTTTTCGGTATGAGTCTAAATAGTTGTGAGTTAACCAAATAAAACTAAATTGATAACAAACAAAAGTATAATTGTACAATCAGCTGAATCTGAATAAGTGGACATAACAAATAAAAAAATAGATACGACTACATGACATAAAGTGCTAAAAATACAAATTGCCGATAATAGCGGTGGAATCGCGCTACTAGGAGTGTAATGAGATGGTGGTCGGCGTGGTAGATCCGCATGATAATCCGACGATCCTCCTCCTCGTCCACTGCCACCGGGTTGTTGCGAACATCCCAAGTCCAGTAACATGTGGTATCTCGGAAGCCGAGATGGCGGCAATACGTGGTACGGCATATGGCGGTGTCATGTGGAATGACGGTGGAGCATATGTAGGAGGATCGGCATGCCATGGTTCATCTCGAGACCATATGCATCGATATGAATCTTTGGGTGGCGTGAATGGATAGGTAGGCGTCCCATGGCGTATATGATGGACCCACATCCATGATTGCATCATCTGTGATATAAGTGCTTGGGATGTCTATATCCTTGTATCTGCTGTCAGATATATGCATGTTCCGCCTCAAATCCATGCACAGCTGCTCATAATCGTCGATGGATTTAAATTCATGTCACCCTCAAATAAGCGGCGAAATATATCTTCGGATTCGAGGATGTGGTCACGCGAAGAAAGTAAATTTATATCGGTTTCAGTAACAAGGAAAGCAAATTGTAATTTCACATAGACTTACCATCGAGCGATCTCCGGGCGGGTAGTATGTCGAGCGAGCGCGGTGCCTTGATATAAAGTGAAGCCCAAGATCGGTACCACCTCATTAACGGTTGATCGCGGCTCATCATCATCTGAATCACATCCAACCAACTCACGTCGCTCCCACGTGCAATGTATGAGTGGTGGTACGCTCCAATCGTCGGCCTTTCCTCGTCCATCAACACGAACAAAGCGATGGATCATGGTCAACATCAATCATGGGAGGCATGCCAATTGTGCGATCACGATGTGCCACTCTACCCTCTTCCAACAAATCGATTGGTACTCTAGCCATATCTCCTCTCCACGCAAACATATATGCGCATTATGCGGATCGATGTCCATATGGCTCCGGATGATCGCATGTACCATAAGTTACTCACGAAAATTAAAATTTTATGGAGTAAACAAGTAAAATGAGCTATTTAGCGTGCGACTCTAGAAGTCCATCCGACTCATCCATATACTCGATATTGGATCGGCATTTCTCGAACAAATCCTTCATTCCGGTGACATCCAACACTAAGACCATCAATCTATGCGGGATAGGGAACACGTAAGGTAGTGCCAACATGAATGTGCTCCAGGGCCCATACTGCGATGTAAATGCTGCTATGTTCTTTCTTGACGTTGCCTCATGCAACTCTCTCAAAGATATCATAAACGGTGAGCCCGAGAACCACGAAAGAATGAATATCCTCTAGTAATGGTAGATACTGCAGGTGAACCTCTGAGCCTGATGTGTCAGGAAGAAGAAAAGACCCAATGGCAAATAATATGTATGCTCTGATATGCATAATAAACTAGAGCTCTGGTAGATCTAAGTATGAATCTCTGTAAAAACTCCACCGCAGCCATCGTAAAGGTAAGCATGTGCATGCATGCGCTTGACCCATATGAAACTGCGAGGTGATATGTGGATGGATCGGATCACGATACGGTTTCTGGCTCAGGATGTGCTCCAATCAACTCATCATAGCGGTCAGCCCGCGTAGACCGTCTCCCTCCACCACGACAACCCGCATAAGAGGAGGGCCATCTCGAATGCCGGGATCATCGCACATCCACGTAGTGATCGTCATCTCACCTATAGCAAAGTGGAATGTGTTCGTCTGCGGGCACCAGCGCTCCACGAATGACGTTAGTAAGTGATGATCCAGCTTAATGTCTGCATCGCAGATCTCAAAGCGACATCGCAATGCCCTTGGCCTTCCGGACTTTGCTAATATTAGGTGGGTTATAAGTTTAATCGCCGTGATGTGATCGCTCCTCCCGTCGTATCACATGAAACTCTCCCCGGTAGGTGCTAATATAATTGACAAGCTATAGTACGAGATGTCGCAGCGTGATTTAGGTGGCGATGGCAAATTGCAATCCGCTGTGGACAAGGTAGGTGATAAGGCGTGGTTGTCTACGTCTGATTCTCATGGTTCTCAAATACCTCATGTAACCAACCGTAATACCTCAATTTAAAATTGCTAAGCCAAGCGATGATCGGCCGTGAGGAGCTTAGAAATCCTCTTCATCGAAATCCACATTCAGTATTACGAAGAAAGAATACGAGCAGCAGATATTTTGTTCCCGAGGTTTAGGCAGGCAAATATATAGTGAAGATAGAATGTTCAAGGCGCCTTTCTCAGGGGAGATCTCATTCTTTTCCACTAAAGAGATCAAGTAAAGGTGATGAAAGGTCTCCTCATATTCATAGGGTTCTTTCAAGAAGCCCGTCATGAAATCAGGGTGGTGGCAATGTTTCTTCCCTAAAGAAAAAAGAAGACATGTGCTGAAGTAACTACATCAGATATCTATGAAGAAGATGTTCGCCCCCAATTGACCCTGAGAGTTTAGCTATTTTAACTCATGATGGGGGAGTTTGTTTCTCGAAGTCGCACATTCCTGAAGAGGTGTTAAATCACATATGTACTGGGCATCAATGAGCATATGAATTGGTACGTTGTCTTCCCTTCTTTCTTCTTTTCTTTTGTGTAATATTTGTGATGAGTTTTTGTTTCTATAGGCAACTCAAATATTAGGGCAGATGGCTCATTTGGGTGTCGCTTTAGATGAGTGGAATATTGAATTTGTGAAGATAAAATATCTGCAAGGCGAGTATGAGCGAAAGATGAGTATTAAAGCCAAAGAAGTGGCGACTTTGGAGGATCGAGGTGCGGAGCTAACGAACATGTCTTCTCTTTTCTCTCAGTGTTAGGAGGTGGAGCGCACTGGATGAGCTGATTGAGGTGAGGACAAAGACTCGTCGAAGAGAAAAGACTCAAGGCACTTGTGCGAGAAGAGAGCTCTCAGGCGGAGAAGAAAGCATTACAGGATCATCTTTCTGAGAAGGAGCATATAATGTTAGAAGCGGAAGCAAATGAAATCTCCTTGAAGGCGATGGAAGACTTTAAGAATTCCCTGGCTTATCTTGGTACACTCGAAGACCATGTTCAGGAAGCTCGTAATCATATACTTGATGTTGAAGTGAAGGACTTGGAGCACCAATGTTTAGAGGAAGGCTTCATCCGAGGGTTCTTAAAAGGAATCCGCTTAGTACATCACAAGACTAGTATTGAGGATCTGTCCCAAGTATCAAGACTCTTCGTCTAATTCGGAGATGAAGGAGTTGAGAGTGAGTCCAAGGGAGTATCTCCTAGTGGTGAGGAGGACGTTGATATCACCAACTGATATGATGTAATATCACTTGAGGATGCATTATTATTTTTTTATATGTATTATTATTAGTGTGTATCAGAATCTTGATTCTTTCTTATATCATCATATTAATGCTATCAAATATTTTTTATTTTTATTTTTTATTTAGATGATATGCTCTTATTTTGTTTTCACCTATCTGGGGTAATTGGTCGGAATATTATTTAAAGATGCTAACCTATGGATGAGGTTGAATTGAATCCACTCAGGATTTTTGACCTATCCAAGGTTGTTTGTCGTCTCGCCGATGATGTCAACGTATGGAAGAGGTCGAGTCCACCAAGAACCTTTTGACCTATCCTAGGTTATATGTGAGTCTTCGATGGCGTTAACCTGTGTGAAGAGGCAGAGTCCACCAAGGACCTTTTGACCTATCCTAGGTTATTTGTCAGAGTCTTTGCTCGATGGCGTTAACCTATGGAAGAGTGAGAAGTCCACCAAAGACCTTTTGACCTATCTAGGTTGTTTGTCGAGTCTTATCGATGGCGTTAATCTGTGGAAAGGCGTGAAAAGTCCCCTTGGGATTGATCATGCTCTGATTGAGATATAACGTGAGTTGTATATTTCTCAAGTAGGAGGATTAGATGAAGAAGAAATAAGTTTGTAAGAAGAAAGCTATAAATTCATTACTCTGATAAGTTCAGTGATACAATCATAAGATAATATTAATACGAATATGAGTTCTAAGAGAAAATGACAACAACAATAATAACAACAAGTCTTTATCCCACTAAGTGAGGTTAGCTATACGAAGAGAAAATGATAAACGAGACACAATAAAAGCTGCGATAATTATGCAGTAGGAATTACTGATAATATTTTTAGAGATTCTCAGTGTTCCAAGTTCGAGGTAAAGTTTTTCCCTCTGAATCCTTGAGCTTAAAAGTTCTTGGCTTCACCATAGCTATAACCACATATGGGTCATCCCAAAGAGGTGAGAGTTTATTGCGTTGAGGGCCTATGCACTTGAGACTTGTAGGACCAAGTCAGATATGGGGCGAGGTTTTACTCTTATTGAAGTGACGAGCTACCCTTTGGTGATAGGAAGCATCGAGTAGGGCCATGTCACGAGTTTGGGAGTAGGTCAGTCTTTGTCGAGTTTTCTTCATTACCATCATGATCAAATAATTAAACTCTTGGACTTGGAACCCGATATCTCTCGGTATAATAGCTTATGAAACACAAGTTATATGGTGTCTCACCAGTCGGGGTGCGTGATGTAGTACGGTAAGCCCAAAGAACATTGGAAAGCTCATCCCCCATTGCCCCCTGGCCTTCTCGAGACGTGTTTTTAGTCCTTTGAGTATAGTCCTGGTAGCTTGTCGTTAGTTTGAGGATGTCTCTGATATATGTGGTGAATGAGATCTTTGCAAAAGGGCGTAAAGACTTTTCCGAAATTGGGTTCCATTGTGGTGATGATCTTTGTAGGAAGACCGAATCGACACTATATTTTTCCAAAAAATTGTATTTACCTCAGTAATTTTAGCGAGTGGCTTTCACCCATTTAGTGAAGTAATTGACGGCTAAAATGATGAACTTTCGTTGCCGATGCTATCGAAAAGGTCCCATGATATCAATCCCCAAGCAAAAGGCCAGGGCTTTGAATGGATGAGAGCTCAGTATGTGGCATGTGAGAGGTTAGAGTGCTGGCAAACTTGCATATTTTTTGTGAACTCAAGGCGTCTTGTTTCATCGTAGGCCAATAGAACCCTTGCCTTATAATTTTAAGGGCTAGCGCCCTTCCTCCTAGTGTTCTCCACATATCCACAGTGAACCTCTCTTAATGAGTAATGGCCTCACGAGGTGAGAGGCATTTGAGGTACGGTCAGAAAAGCTCGTTTGTATAGTTCACCTCGATAATAGTAAAGTTTGAAGCTTGTCTTGAGGCGAGTTGTAAAGTTGGGTCTTGAAGGGTTCCTTCTTGTAGAAAAGACAGATGGGGTCCATCCACGAATGTTCCTTTATCTCGAATTGCTTGAATTACTCATGACCCTTGGATCTTGGAAAATGTGTTTCTTCAACATGCCTTCTCTTAAATAGATCCCAGTAGCGGATGTAGCAAGCTTAGTGAGCGTCACTCAAGTATTCTTCTCTGATGTATGTGAATGATTTGATGTGTCTTGAAATGGGCAAGAAGAGACTTCACCAAGTGGAGGTATTGTCTTGGTGAGGATTATGAGTATTAAAGTTTCCCTCAACTTGGGAGGCGACAAGTTGAGAGTCAGTGTGTATCACTAAGTTTTGAGCTTCACAGTCAATGGCGAGTCTCAACCCTGCTATGAGAGCCTCATATTCAGTTATATTATTAGTTGCAGGAAATTTTAGGTGAAGTCCATACTCTAAAGTATTCTGCAAGGGGAAAATAAGTAAGATTCCCGCCCACGGTACTTCACGAGGGTCCATCAATAAATAGTTCATCACAGGTTGGTGCATTCGACTATAAAGTCTGTGAGTACTTGAGACTTTATAGCAGGATGAGGTAGAAAATTTATATCAAACTCTCCCAACTCTACAGACCATTTAATTAACCTCCCAGATACTTCTGGTTTCTGTAGGATGACCCTTAATGGTAAATGAGTGTAAACACCGATAGTATGAGCTTGGAAGTATGGACGCAATTTTTGCGCTGAGAAAACTAAAGCCAGAGCCACTTTATCTGTAAGTGGATAATGACTTTCTATATTAAAAAGAATTTTGCTGACATAGTAAATTGGTTGTTGTATCCCATTTTCTTCTCACACTAAAACTGAGCTTATCGCGTGTGAAGAGACTGCGAGATATAAGTATAGCATCTCACCTTGGATAGGCTTGGATAGTAAGGGTGGAGATGCTAGATACTCCTTTAGTTGCTCAAAAGCATACTAACATTCATCAGTCCACTGAAATTATTATTTTTAGCTCCCTTTAATATTTTAAAGAAAGGCAAGTATATATCCCCAGAACGGGCTAGGAAGCGGGATAACGCAGCAATTCGTCCATTCAAAGGTTGAACTTCCTTAATATTCTTTAGCGGAGTCATATTTTTGAGAGCTTTGATTTTCTCGGGCTTGGCTTCTATCCCACGGTGGGTTACCAAAAATCCAAAAAATTTTCCCGACGTAACCCCAAAAGCACATTTGGTTGGGTTGAGTCGCATGTTATAACGTCGAAGAAGGTTAAAACATATTTCTAAGTCAGTAATATGTTGTGATTCTTCCAAGCTTTTCACTAACATGTCATCCACATATACCTCCATTGTGCGGCCTAATAGGTCTTTAAAAACCTTATTCATAAGTCGTTGATAAGTAGCACCAGCATTTTTTAACCCAAACGATATGACTTGGTAACAGTATAAACCTTTATATGTTTAAAATGCTTTAGCTTCTTCATCCATTGGGTCCATTTTTATATGGTTGTAACCAGAGTAAGCATTCAAAAAAATGAGCATTTGATGTCCAAATGTAGCATCAACCAATTGATCAATACGAGGAAGAGGAAAATTATCTTTCGGGCAAGCCTTGTTAAAATTGATTAATCAACACATTCTCCATGTTTCATTTGTTTTCTTAACCATGACAATATTTGCTAGCCATGTAGGGTAATGTACCTCTCATATGAATCCCGCTTCTAGAAGCTTATTAACTTCTTGCTCAATAGCCTGGATGCGATCAGGTGCAAAACTTCGCTTCTTATGGATGATCGGTTTGAATGTTGGATCAATCTTGAGGGAGTGCATGATCACATTGGGGTCGACCCCCGGCATATCCGTCGGACTCCAAGCGAGGATGTCTTGATTTATGTGCAAGAAGTCTATGTATTTTTCCCTTTGTTCTTCTGAGAGCATGGATCCCACTTGCACTGTTCGTGGTGGTTGGTCATCGATAATACAACGAGAGAGCAAGTCTTACGTGAAGCTTTTTTGGGATACTTCTTCATCTCAAAATTAAAATCCTTGATCAAGGTCATAGAAGGGCATGGTTGAGCTTGTGAGGTAACATGATTACTATCTGTTGATTTCCAGACCACAACTCCAACGGGGGTTAGAAACTTCATCTTAAGATGAGATACTGAAGTGATTGCACCAAAAATTGATTGGAGGGGCCTTCCAAAGATGGCGTTATATGCCGAATCTGACTTGACCACCAAGAATTGGATTAAATGAGTCACTTGTCAAGAAAATTCACCAAAGATAACAGGAAGGGTGATTGTCCCCTCTACTCGCACAGGGCGATTATCAAACCCATATAATGGTCCTGTAGCGGGTTAGAGCTTTTTCCTAACCAAGCCCATGCTAATAAATGTGGAGTAAAATAAGACATCAACAGAACTACCATTGTCAATCAAAATTCTCTTAACATTATAGCATGGGTCACCGATCCCTGCGCTGATGACAAGTGGATCTTGATGAGGAACATGGACTCCTTCTAAGTCCGAGTCATTAAAAGTGATGAAATGATCAATACGAGACTTCTTTAACTTCGGCTCTTCGGAGATGATAATGAGAACTTGATTAGATAGTATTGGTCCTCCTGCGATTGTTTCAATTTCTCCAACCATTTGATGATTGTTATGTTATTTTTATGATGATTGTCCTGGTTGCCCCATAGTTTGAGGTATGTTTATTTGATTCGATTGATTCTTTACAAATCGATGTAGATATCCTTGCTGAATGAGCCTCTTAATTTCTTCTTTGAGTTGTTTGCATGCCTCGGTAGTATGTCCACGACTTCGATGGAAGTGACAATATTGCTCTTGATTTTCTGAATTTGGTTTCAGTGGATGCGACCACTTGATATTATCTTTATCTCGGATAGCCATTGGAAGGTTAACACGAGATGTGTTTAGCGGCGTATATTCCTTTTCGGGCCGTGGTTCACATCGTTGATATGGGGGTCGTGGAGGGAGATCACGACTGCCTTGTTGCTTCTTTTGATAGGACTGTCAGTCCGCATTCCCTGGGGTGCTTTTACGTTTTCACTGATTGCTCAAATTATGTGATGGGCATTAATAGCCTCATCGGGAGATTTGTGCTTCCACGATGAACCAAGTCGGCATATATGAGGTGTCGCATCGATGGCAGTAAAAGGCGGACGAGTCCTCAAGGAAAACTCCTCTTAATAGTTGTTACCTCCGGTTATTTGGCGAGCTTCTAAGGAAAACCTGAAGTATTCCTTAAGTGATTCACCCTCATTTTGTGAATGTCGGAGAGATGGGAGGAATCTTTAATGATCCTCCGGTTTGCAATGAAGCTTCTACAAAAATCTTGGCGAGTTCGTCAAAGTATGGATGGATTCCCTTGGAAGGGTAGAACCAAGTCGAGCTTGTCTCTTGAGGGTAGGGAAAGACGACAAAGTAGTGTGTCGAGCTCGTTGGATATGCATGATAGTCAGTAATGGTCGATGTGTTCATGTGGGTGTCGCCCCATCATAGGAATCAATGTTAGCTTGAAACTCACGGGAATAGGATGTTGAAGAATTCTAAAGGTGAGATTCCTCATATGGCGGTGAGGAAGATGATTTACTCTTGAAGGTGAAATTCATCTTGCATTAAGCGATAACATGATGAGTAAGTCCAGAGATGAGAATGTGTTAAGCTAAAGCAATAATTGGTGGATTAGCAGTCGGTTGAGCTGCATATGATGGATGAGTAGAACTAGCGGTGTCAAGGAGATCAGCATCACGGTCTTTACGCGAAGGAACTTCAGCGTTAAGGAGATCAACATTTTGACCTCCAGCGGCTAACGATCGATCTTGAGAAAGGTGTGTTTGTCGTGATAATGGCCGTTGTGTTCCTCTCAAAAGTCGGATCATCTCATTTTGAGACTCTTCCATTCAGCGAACACGATCTTCTAAAGAGATCCCTATCGCATTTTCCGGCCAAGTCCGCTAGGGAGTGAGCTTGGCATCCTCGGTTCAAAGATTGATTTTGAGAGTCACGGAGTTGAGCGGAGGCTCGTTGTCAATGTGCGCTATTGGCCATAATCTGAGTGTTCACGAAATTGTGATTGAGGGTTCGCTTCCCATAGGCGGCAAAGCATTGCGTCTAGAAACCATTCTGTAGAGTAAAAGTTTTTGCCTTAGCTTCATTGTGAAATCCAGCACACACACACAGATATTTAAATAGTGAACAATAAAACTCCAGAATTTTTACGTGAAAAACCTCAAAAAGAGGGAAAAACCATGGGGCCTAGCCCAGTAAAAAGCTTCCACTATGTATCTGTTTCAGAGTACAAGATCTTCCCGATACCGGGATTACAAAATTGTACATGAGAAAGGGACAACAGTTACTAGTAACAGACAATATTGACGATGATGTTGATGATGATGTTGACGATAATGTTGACGACGATGTTGACGATGATGTTGACAATAATGTTGACGATGATGTTGACGACGATGTTCACGACGATGTCGACGATGATGTTCACGATGATGTTGATGATGATGTTGACGATGATGTTGACAACGATGTTGACGATGATGTCCAACGATAGTGGTCGGTGATGATGACCGGCAGATGGGTCGGCAAGGCGAGGATCGGCGATGGCGGTGATGGCGGCGGCGGTGGTTGACAACCGTCAGTGGTACGATTGTGCTTGGAGGATCTTTAGAGATCTCTCCTCTCTCTTACTTCACGACTATAAACACTCTATATTTGAGAGCTTTTTAAGAATTTAACTAATGTCCCAAAGTTTCTAATGATATTTTAAGTGCTTGATCTCGACCAATTTCAATTCCGACTAGATCAAGATTCGTCACTAGAGGAATTTTTAGGGTCATATCAATATACAATATATTTTAGGTGTTTATGTACTTCCACACGAGAATTATGAAATCTTAAGATCATTGAATTCTTCTCATTTTAATTTTATTTTTGATTATATGCACGTAAGATTTAATGATTATTTGTTCATCTCTAATATAGTATTTTGAAATTTTCCACTATACTTTAAGTGTTTGATTTAGGCATATTTAATGATTATTTGATCATTGAATTCATCTCATGTTTGATTGCTCAATGTAAACAGTGATATCGTTAATTGCCCCTTAGGAAGTCTAGCTTGTGTTTATTGGCAAATTATCAATTCAATTATGTTTTTGCTCTTAAGTGAGCTATCAAGCTCTATGTAAGTTCTTTAAACTCGATTGTGCTTAATTAAGATCACTTTACATTTCTCTCACATAAAATATAATGATTTAAAATCCATTGAACAAATCATTTTCAAGTTTATGACGCATCATTAAATCCTTTATAAATATCATTCCAAGTTTGATTTTTTTGCAAATTAATTTTAATTTTAAGATTTTGCATTGTCATATTGTTTCATTATTTGTGTGTTTCCTTTTTCTTAATGAATTTTGATTCTTTTTTTTTCCTAAGTTCAACAATTCGACAAAATTTTGATTTCAAAGATAGCAACATCTAGCTTTTTGGCTTACTGATGCGTTGAGCGAAAGTCTTCATTAATACAAATAAATTTTATCTCATCTCACATGACGAGGTCTTCAAACCTATATAAAGACAAGCAAATATATATAATTTTCACATTCAAATCATATATCAATAACTATTTCACTATATCATTAACATTGGAAGAGCAGCAATTGAAGGAATGGATATTGAGAGCAGGGAAGTCGATTGAGTATTGGAGTGTTACAAGAATAGAGGGAAAAGGCAATAGGAGTGATGAACATGTTGGAAACTAGAGAAGAACCCACCTCATGACTGTGTTCTACTCCGGCTGTGGCAAAGGGAATGGGAAGGGTAATTCGATGACTATGCGCTCGATTGGAAGAGGAAGCGATGAGTTATACCAAGAGGAACCCGCCTGAAGATGGAGTTACCTGTCGGGTACCCTCGCTTGTAAAAAGGGGAGGCCGGCTAGGTGGAAATGAGAAAAATGAGGAGGATTTTTGGCTAGGAGGATTTGAGCAGGATTTAAACTGGATTTAACTTAAACCAAACCAAACGGCATTTTCGAAAGTTAAATCATGATTTACCAAATACTATTCGTAGGTGGATTTATGGGATTTAGAGAAGCAGAGGCGCGTGAAGGATGGTAAGAGAAAAGATAAGAGGGAAAACTCACAGCCACACTGTTGGGAGAGGCCGAATGAGGAGGGGCTCGGTTTGCTCGACTCACATAGAAAGAATCACATGCAGTTTGGTTAGCTAGAAATGGACGAATGACAGACGCTCATCTGCAAAGGAAGAAGGAGAGCATGGGAGGAAGAGAGGAGGCTTCGGTTCCTTCAGATCGAGGGAAATCGAGGAAGTATAGGAGTTTTGAAGGCTTTCAGTTTGAAGAAACGAACAGGGAACTATGTGGCCGACCAAATGAGGGGAGAATGGCTTTGGTTCCTTGCAGTTTTTATGCGTGTGGAGGTTTGAATAAATGAGAGTGCTTTCCCTTGCGACGTGTGTTCGATTTTGAGGAGATTCGTAGGAGGGAATGGTTGAGAGTTGGGAGAAGGTAGGATTGAGGGAGACGGGAGGGAGTTTCGAATGAGAGAAAATATTACATCCGGAGTCTGCACGTAGCTTTACATGCGGACTCCAATCCTGGCCCAATGCGTGTCCAGTGATTTTTTCCCATTTTAGAGCTTAACGCATGGAATGACGGACGATGCCATTTATCCCAACCGCCCGCTCAAACAATGGGAGAAAATGAGACGGGCGCCATTCAACATTTCTCCCTGTATGGCGTGGGCTTTCTCCGCTCGACGCTTAACGCCCCAATCGCCACTCGTGGTTTATCAAATCTTGCGAATAACTTCCATTGAGGTATTGTAGGCGACTACATGAAGCATTTACACCTGTGTTCTCAAACTTTAATGAATTTAGGATTTTCTCTGCTCTTCTCACCATTCAGTATGTGAACATTTTAGAACATTTGAGTTTTTTAAATGAACGGGATGTATTTTAGTAGTTTTTGGAAATGTTTTGCATGTGTAATGTCAAAATGATACATGACGTTATTTTCAAATTTTTGAACTGATTTGCCTTGTGAAATATTTAATATATCACATGGTAGGATGTTTGGTCATATTTTAACATGAATTTTGTGGCCTGATTAGGGATGATAGTATGTTCAGTTGATGGCATTAAAATTCTGTGGCTTGATTTCTACATATGTACTCTCTATCTCTCATGAGAGTACATAACATTTTGGTCATTTTTTTCAATTTTTTTAACATGTTCGGAGAAAATATGTTCATTACAATCCATTAGGAACAATTTGGAGGTTGTTTGGTTGATTTTTTTATGTTATTTTGCATTTGTACTCTCTCTACTCTCTTGAGAGTATAGACGATTTTGGCCATTTTTTCCAGTTTATTTGGCCTGTTTGGAGAAAATATGTTCATTATATTACATTGGAAGTAATTTGGAAGGATGTTTAGATGATTTCTGGGGGATTTTTACATCTGTACTCTTTATACTCTCATGAGAGTACAGAGCATCTTGGTCATTTTTTTCCTATTTTTTTGGCCTGTTTAGAGGAAATATGTTCATTACAATCCATTAGAAATAATTTGGAGGTTGTTTGGTTGGTTTTTTAGTGTTATTTTGTATTTGTACTCTATGTACTCTCTTGAGAGTACAAATGATTTTGTGGATATTTTTTCCAGTTTCTTTGGCCTGATTGTTCAGATTATGTTCATTACATTCCAATAGAAGCAATTTGGTGGCTGTTTGGATAGTCTTTGAGAGATTTTTGTATCTGTACTCTCTATACTCTCATGAGAATACAGAGCATTTTGGTCATTTTTTTCTTATTTCTTTGGCCTGTTTGGAGAAAATATGTTCATTACAATCCACCAAGAATAATTTTGAGGCTGTTCGGTTAGTTTTTTAGTATTATTTTGCATCTATACTCTCACAGATGATTTTGTGGATATTTTTTTCTAAGTTTTTTGGCATGTTTGTTCAGATTATGTTCATTACATTCCAAAGAAGCAATGGTTTGGTTTGTTAGAAATTTTTGATTTGTACTTTTGTACTCATGAGAGTACAAAGCATTTTGGTCATTTTATCCTGCTTTGGCCCTGCTTTGGAGGAAATATGTTGATTATAATCCATCAGGGATAATTTGGAGGCTGTTTGATTAGTTTTTTAGTGTTATTTTATATATGTACTCTATATACTCTTTTGAGAGTACAGACAATTTTGTAGATATTTTTTCCAATTTTTTTGGCTTGGTTGTTCAGATTATGTTCATTACATTACAATGGAAGCAATTTGGTGGCTGTTTGGATGATTTCTGGAGGATTTTTGTATCTTTACTCTCATGAGGGTACAGAGTATTTTGGTCATTTTTTTCCAGTTTCTTTGGCCTGTTTGGAGGAAATATGTTCATTACAATCCACCAAGAACAATTTGGAGGTTGTTTAATTAGTTTTTTAGTGTTATTTTGCATATGTACTCTCTGTACTCTCTTGAGAGTACAAACGATTTTGTGGATATTTTTTCCAGCTTTCGGTTGTTGATTATGTTCATTACATTCTAGTGAAAGTAATTTGGTGTTTTGGATGGATTTTAGAGATTTTTGATCAGACTATACTCCATGAGAGTACTGAGAATTTTGGTCATTTTTCCTATTTCTTTCTGTTTTTGGAGAAAATATGTTCATTACAATCCATCAGGAACAATTTGGAGGCTGTTTGGTTAGTTTTTTAGTGTTATTTTGTATTTGTACTCTCTTGAGAGTACAGACAATTTTGTGGATATTTTTTTCCAGTTTCTTTGGTCTGGTTGTTCAGATTATGTTCATTACATTCCAATGGAAGCAATTTCATGGCTGTTTGGATGATTTCTGGGGGATTTTTGTAATTGTACTCTCTGTACTCTCATGAGAGTATAAAGTATTTTGGTCATTTTTTTCCTATTTTTTTATCCTATTTGAGGAAATATGTTCATTACAATCCATCAGGAATAATTTGGAGGCTGATTGGTTAGTTTTTTAGTGTTATTTTGCATCTGTACTCTCTTTTTGGCTGGTTTCTAGGGGATTTTTGTATTTATAAGTACAAAGCATTTTGGTCATTTTTTTCCTATTTCTTTGGCCTGTTTGGATGAAAAATGTTCATTACAATCAATCAGGAATAATTTAGAGGCTGATTGGTTGGATTTTTAGTATTATTTTGCATCTATACTCTCTGTACTCCCTTGAGAGTACATACAATTTTGTGGACATTTTTTCCAGTTACTTTGGCCTGTTTGGAGGAAATATGTTCATTACAAATCAATTGGGAATAATTTGGAGGCTGATTGGTTATTTCTTATGGGTGATTTGCATTTATACTTTCATTAATTGACTTTTCATTTTGAAGTTTACCATGTCTGAGAAAATGATAACTTTGAGATGCAAGCCTACCACCATTAGAACGGTGTTCGATAATATTGCAACACGATTTACTGATAAAGTCATTGACATTTTAAAGATGCTTCATCTGCATCAATTCATTAGACTCCATGAAATTCAGCAAGACTCACATTACCTCAATCTGTCAGATAGAGAAGTAAGCTTTCTTCTGGTGGCATTCCTTTCACCCCATGAAGTCAGAATTATAGGGATGTCAAACAGGGGGAGAAGGTCTTATGGCGAAATTCTTGTTTCCAGCTCAGTGGATTATAAGACTATGCTTGAGCGGATAGCACTGTATACGCCAGGTACATATATTTTCGTCAAATCTTTTTTTGTATATCACAACTATAAGGTGGCATCGAATTGCCTATGCCGATGACATAGATAAATTTGTTGAATATAATCAAGGGCGAGGCTTTGCTTTCCTGGGCTTAATTTGATGGTATTACATCAAAGATTCATACCTAAGATACAGTACATGTGGATTTGTCACTCTTCTTATGGTATGTTTTATATCTTCGGTTATGTATTATTTGATGTATTGAAGTTAACTTATATAAATATTAATTATAGATCCAGTCCGCTGAGCACATAAGCATCATGAGGCCGTCATCTCTATTTACAAAGCCACATATGCTGCGATGGCCGAAAATAAAGTTTCTAGATGAAGCCTTCACTGGTTTAGGAGAACACGAGGTGACATATAATAATATCACTTAGTTCATATAATTATGTATTCATTTATGTTGTAGTCTTCACATTTTTTGATCGGTTTAACACAGGTCTGCCTTTCATTCAAGGACATATCAGAAGAGGAGACTTGGCTCCTTGAATCATTTTCTCCTACCCAACATGCAATACATGTTGAGCCCTATAGCAATCCCATTCTAAGTCCACTAAGTTCAGCCCCCATTGAATCTTCATATATCTCTCCTCGATATTCTCCCCATTCGTGTATCCCAGCTCCACCCTGCTGCCCCATAAAAGGCTTTGGGGAGAGGATACTTTGGTTTGGGACTTGAAAGATATGGTATCTTCTTTTGCAACAATGGAGAATGGATGGGATTGATTTGGGTTCTTATCGAGGAGGTTCTTCTTTGGCGGGGTCCATCCCTCTGTGGGGAAGCTCTGTGGAGGTCACCGGGGAACTCTTGAGGAGGCGGAGACAGGCATGGAGGCTGGAGGAGCTTCCCTGGAGGCTAGCAGAGTCTCCTGGAGGCCTTGCCCGGATACTCACTTGGGAAGCTGCGCTTGTGGATACTTCCACTTGGAAGGCTGTGCCTGTGGATACTTCCTTGGGAAGCCCACGAGATAGCATCTGGAAGCTCCAGGAGTCCACCATAGGAAGAAGCTATGTGGAGGCCTCCATGAAGATGCTCTAAAACCTTTAATGTGACATTGGCATGGTGTGAAGGCTCGATAGATAAGAAAGAGGAAAGTTATTTGTTCTCCCTTCACACACACTTACAGAAAATCACAAGCAACAATAAGTGATGTGGTGGCCTCCGCTCAAGATGAGAAGCCGGCAGTAGAGGTAGTAAGTTACTTTCTTTTAAATTTGAGATAATAGAAATAGATTTCACTAAATTCTTTTATAGGTTCGCAAAGATGAGCCAATAAAGGTCGATGACCCACAGACTGCTATCATTTGGTGGAGGAGCATCAGTCGGAGGTATGAATCATCTCAGTAGATCGATCCTTAATTCATCACTAACTTTCATCATCAGTAATTTCGTTGCTGCCAGTGAGGCACATCATTTTGTTGACTTCTCATCCAGAACTATTCTACCTAAGCCAATGCTCCATCTTATTGACATGTCATGCTCCTGATTCATGGACAAGTAAGTCAATCTTCAATCAACTCCTTCATACATAAAATAACATATTCATTTAATTAAGCTTTAAATATTTCTCACTTGGAGGGTGATACGGTATTCAGGTGAGAATATCATTATTGCATGAGGCGGTCGATGAGTTCTTGCAGTCGTATCTCTCAAATGCATCGATGCCTTAGCCTTCTTACTTGAGAGTACTTTCTGTCAGTATATCCCCTATTTGTATATCTCATGCTTGCACTGGGTAAGTTACCCCACAGATATGCAGTGTATTATGATTCAATCCTTGTTTGTATATATGAAAATAATAATTTATAAACATTCTCTTCTTTTCTTACAGAGCTATACGAAATATGGCCTACACAAGGAAAGCAAAATGTTCATCCAGCATGTCACTGCAAATAGTGTGTCAAGGGCTAAGCTACTCTTACTTCCAATTATATATAATCAGCACTGGACACTCCTGGTTGGGCATATTAATCTAGGGGCTTGGTGTTTTTATTACTCATTACCAAAACCAACCCATAAGATCATTCTTCCTAAGATTGTAACAGTTGTTTCTAATTTGGTTTCCGTAAACTATTTTTTTAACCCCTTATTAACTATGCTTCTTGCTTTTTAGATCAAATTACTTGTTGAAGATGTTGGCCAGTCTTTTATGAGCGATCCCACAAAATGGTCAATCGAAATGGTGAGTGACGTCGGTCAAGATAAGTGTTATGCAGGATGTTTGTCTACAAATACTTAGAGGCAGCAATTAGGAAATCCCCACTTAACTAGGTTGACCACCAAGATTGGCCGAAGAAGATGAATTACTTTAGGGTCGAGTTCGCTTATGCTATCTTTTGTTTGGGAATGAAAAAGCCAAGCTAAGAACTGTACATTTAAAGTTTGATAAGTGGGAAATAATTGTACAGGGTATTTCTTTTATTTTTTTTTCAATATCCTTAAGTAGTTTGGATCTTTTATTATTAGCAGAGAACACCTACAGTAATTTGGTTGATGCTAGAATACTTTACTGGGATGTGTTTCATCTATACTCTTTGTACTATCTTGGGCAGTTTATTATTAGCAGGGTATTTCATCTATTTTTCTTCAATTTTCCTTGGCAGTTTTGGATGCTCTTAAGTTGCTTTTTTATGAGTTTTCTGAGCAGTTTTGCATGTGAACCCTATACTCTCTGTACCATTTGTAGTCTTTATACCCTCTGTACTATTTATACTCTCTGTACTCTCTATACTCTCTATACTCTCTGTACTCTCTGTACTCTCTGTACTCTTTGTACTCTCTATACTTTCTGTACTCTCTGTACTCTCTATTCCATTGCAGGTAGTTTGAAGGCTGACTATAAGAATATTTGAGGTGTTCTGTGGCTTAACTCTTTGTATTATTCTTATAGTACAAATTATTTGCTCATTTTTTCCCATTTCCACTTTTGCTTTGCAGGACGGAGAGGAATTAATTGTTCACTATAACCTAAAAGCAAGTTGGATGCTCGTGGGTTATTTTTTTTATGAGTTTTAAAGCGGTTTGCATGTGAACCCTCTCATACTCTATGTACCCTCAGACTCTCTATACTCTCTGTGTACTCTCTGTACTTTTCTCTCTCTGTACTCTCTCTATCAGTACTCTCAGACTCTCTATGTCTCTACTCATGGGTAGTTGATATAATATTGTTTACGATTCTATGATGATTTCTTTACTTTTTTTGGAGAAAATAAGCTTAATTTTGATATTCAAATTATATCATATTTTAAATTGAATCAAAAAAAAGTTAAAATTTACATTATCTAAAATTCGTTATACTATTACATTCGCCTCGAAAGCATGCATGAGAAGCAATATGAACTACTTAACATGTGAACATAATATAAGTGAATACAATTATTAAACTTAACTCTTTAATAAGGAAATTATGATCTTAAAAAATGTGATAGAATTTTGTGAATGCATAAAATTACTTTCTACCAGTCGAAATCATGCTTCATAAAACCTACTTTCTACTGAAACATGTGCATAAAATAAATAAATAAACTATCGATGATGCGGCTTACCAACGTCTTATTCAGAAATTTAAATTTTGCAAGCAGTGTGGAGCAAATTCTATATTCTAAGATGAGGAATTTTTTCACATAATATAATAACTAAAAGTATCATCTGAATTAAATTAATATTTTTGATAAATTTATAAATAATTATTAAACTAATATCATCAGTACTAATATCATCTTCATCATAGAATTTTTTTTTTCTTCGACTTCTACTAAACTTGTTGATAGGAACATACGGGCTTATCAAAAATTCTAATGCATGCAATAAAAATTATTTCATAAAAATATAGAGTATTTTATAGAGTATATATCAAACTATGTAATACCTGAAATGAAAATCTACTCATCCTCGTAAGCAAGGTAGACTCATCAATCAGAAACTATAATTTGGTAAAATATGAGAAATTTTATTGCCACAGTCTAAGGATTACAAAGTCCTTAATAGAGGTTAAACTCTATACACTGCTGCTTTAAGAGCAACAAACAACGTAGTGAGGTAAAAAACTAAGCAGAAAATAATTGACTCATATTAAAGTCCATTTAGACCTTCCTGGTTTCAAGCAAGTTATGTGCCCTCTCTACTCTCTATACTCTCTACATAAATGATTGTACAGTCGAAGAACACATAACTAAATGATATCATGCATTGAAAGGTTTTCATATAATAATATCCATCATCAACTTAGTGTACCCTTATTGGCCCGATTGTTGAGCTCGAGTTGAATTCCTGAGGTAGAACATCATATCAGTTAATGATTTTTTACAGCATCGATGTGTGCTATTCTGTGCGTACCTCTGAAAAACACTCTGGCATAACAGAGAAAGGTGTTGCAATGGGTGACGAAACACGTTCTGCGACACTATCAGTTTGTACTTTGATTTCTATAATAATAAAAATTGGATGGTTTGAAGATTAGCAGTAATATTTTAAATACTAAAAATTAAGAGGCAAATAGAGAATTACTCTTGGCTTTCTTGGATGTCTGCCTTGCGTTGGAAATACCCTTTGGACGTTGCTTAACTGGATCGTTTAAGATATCTTTTCCCTTGTCTTTGTTGTTGACTTCTTCTTTCTCTTCAGAGAATTCCCACTTATTATAGAGTCGATATCGTCGTATAGTTTTTTAAGGATTAAAGCATATAGTCCTCAGCTCTATTAATACCCTGTGTCCTGCACTTATTTGATATGCACATCGACTAATGTGGTGCCAGAAAATAATGCCAGTAGCATTTCCATCTGTGCCTTCCACATCTCTTAATTTTCTATATGCACTATCGATGTAAATATCTCTCTTTGCTCTGGTAGAACATCGCATGAGAAGATACTTATCTGGAATACGCACTACATCTTCTTGACTAAGAACTCTGATATAATGGGCACAAAGTAATCCCATCATTTCAAATTTCTTAAAAATATAAGTTACATCTAGGGTAGTCCCATTGAAATGGACAGTCCATATTTTGGATGAATTTTTATTCTCTAAGTTTCTCACCAAATACTCTATGGGGCTATCATCTGACACAGTTACTGATAGGCCTCCAACTCCATGCAAAAATTCTTCCTCAAACATAGTATAAAGCTTTCTTGTATAAAATATAGCTGCTTCTTTTATAATTGAATTTGGTCTTAATAGAACAATCGATGACTGGCTACACTTGAAGTCTTCATCATGTTCATTCCGGTGCCATGTCTTCATAACCTTATCCAACCCTAAGAAATAATATGTGAGCAAACTTGTTGGTTTAGAGATTCCATGATATACGTTGTTCATTGACTCACTACGTTGTGTTGACATGATGCCTATGCAGAATGAGTCTTTGCTGAATGTAGTGGACCACTTGGATCTAATTTTATAAAGCTCAGACAGTCAAGCATGATCATGCAAATTTCCTTCTTCTAGCATGGCAGACCAAGCTTCTTCAAACTCTTCTTCTGAGTCACATTTGCTCATGCATGCATAAAATATCCCTTGTACCCTCTTATTACTATTAAAGCAGTGAATCTTGGAAGAAGCTTTCATCGAAATATGTCATTGGCATAACCTATGACGAGTATGCGGTAATATAATTTCAATAGCTCTCGCCATAACTTGATCTTGATCAGTGAATATTATTGTAGGATGTCTGTCACTCATCAACCGAAGAAATATCTGGAATAGCTATGAGAATGACTCAATCGTCTCTTCTGATAAAAAGGCTACTCCAAATAACACATTTTGCCAGTGATGATTCACTCCAACAAGAAGGGCACAAACAAGATTATATTTATTGAGTCGATAGCTTGTATCAAAAATTATCACATCACTAAAACAGTCATATTCTATCCTAGACATGTCATTGCTCCAAAAAAAACTTATTAAGCAATCTGACTCATCAACTTTTACATCTCATGCAAACATCTCATCCGTTGCTTGTCTTTCCTTGAACAGTTGTATTAATGCATTACTGTCACCATTTATAATCCTCGATCTTTTCTCTTTCTGAATAAAATTGAAAGCATCTCTTTTTGTGAATCCAATATTCTCTATGATGCCAACTTCCTCACTTAGATAGCTAAATGCATCATTTGCTCTGATTCCAGCCTCTATCATTGTCTTCAACACGGAAGCCTTTTCATCGCTAATGCATCTATGTGATCTGAGAAGATGTAGGTCAACAGGCTTTGCCAATAAATGATTATAACTTTCTATATATTTTTTAACCATCCAGTTCCCCTCCAAGTCAACAGAGAATCTAATCATAGCCGGACAAGCAGTCTTTGTATCAGTTTTCTAGAATTTTGCTAAGTCGTTTAAACTGACAAATTTCTTCCGACCTGCTTTTGCACATAAAAAATCTTTTAATTTCAATTTCTTAGAGTTTGACCAATAACTAGTATGGTCCTTCCGAACACTGAAGCCAATTTTATTTGCATAGTTACAGTACAGTGCATACACCTCCATTTCGTTCTAAACATTGGTGCCAATGAATCTCCCCAAATTTGGGTCATTAGACATCACGACTTTGTCATCGCACTGCTCATTGACCACATTCACCTACCCAGACATCTCCACATAAATGTGATATATAAAATAGCTCCACAAATAAATATATTCCCTCCAAATAGGCTAAAGAAAGTGAAGAAATGAGCTAAATACCGAGAGTACAGCTGTAAAAATCTCCCAAAAACCATCCAAATAGCCACCAAATTGCTTCCACTGGAATGTAATGAATATAATATGAGCAACCAGACCAAAGAAACTGAAAAAATATCTACAAAGTCATATGTACTCTCAAGAGAGTACAGATAGTACATATGCAAAATAACATTAAAAAACCAACCAAACAGCCTCCAAATTATTCCTGATATATTGTAATGAACATATTTCTTCCAAATAGGTCAAAGAAACATATCGAAAAAATGATCACAATGCTCTGTACTCTCAGAATGCGGAGAAGAAAGAGTACGAGAGTACGATGCAAAATAACACTAAAAAGCAAACGTCCAAATTATTCCTAATAGATTTGTAATGAATATATTTCCTCTAAACATTCTCATAGAAGCTGGAAAAATGCCCAAAATACTGTCTACTCTAGAGTACAGAGTCATGCAAAACTCTTCTAAAATCAACTACACCTCAGTTGCTAATGGAATGTAATGAACATATTTTCTCTAGACAGAGAGTATACCCATGCAAAATAGATCCTCAAAATAAGCAAAGTCCTCTTACAAAGAACTCCAAATAGTGTAGGAAATATACACTAAATAAAAAAATTTCAAGGAATAACACTAACAAACTGTAAAAAAATTATACGTATACAACGGTTGAGAAAAATTACTGATGAAACATAAACAGTATTATATCAAGTTACCCATGAGTTGAGAAGAGTACAGAGAGTATAGAGTACAGAAAGTACAGAGAGTATAGAGGCTATAGAGTATAGAGTCTGAGAGTGAGAGTCTGGAGGGTCTTCTTTCGGTAAGGCTTCTTTTGCTTTGTGTTCTTTCAAGATGCTCTTTAAGGGCTTCCTCAGAATCTTGACCTCATGATAGCACATTCTCTTTATGCTATAAGACCTTCTCCCCTCTATTTGGCATCCCTATTATCACTACAATTTCATCGGGGGTGAAATGAATGCCACCCGGAAAGAAAGCACGCTTCTATGTCCAGAGACAGATTGAGGTAATAGATTGAGTCTTCAATTCGTGGACTCTAATGAATTGATGTAGATGAAGCATCTGTAAAATGTCAATGACTTTATTACTAAAGAGCGTTGCAGTATTATCAAACATCATTAGAGCGGTGGTAGGACTGCATCTCGAAGTTATCCTTTTCCCGGACATGATAAACTTTAAAATGAAAAGTCAGTAAATGACAGTACAGATGCAAATCAACCATAAAAACTAACCAAGTCACCCTACAAAATTATTGCTAATGGATTGTAATGAATATATTTCTTATAAACAGGCTAAATAAACTGCAAAAATATTGGCTAAATCATATGTACTCTCATGAGAGTGAGAATCTGATGCAAAATCCCCAGAAACCATCCAAAAATTGCTTCCGGAATGTGAACCTAATCTCAACAACTAGCCAAAGAAATTGAAAAAAATGGCCAAAAATTATATGTACTCTCATGAGAATACAGAGAGTACATATGGAAGAAAATACTAACAAATCAGTCAAATAGCCTCCAAATTGTGCCTAATGAACATATTTTCTCCAAACATGCCAAAGAAACAGAAAAAAAATGACCAAAATACTTACGTACTCTGAGAGTATATATAGAATGCAGAGAGTATATAAAGTGGGTATAGAGTGAGTATAGAGTAATGAAAATAATCTCAACAAACCAATCAGAAAGCGGAGAAAATGTCCAAAATCATTTGTACTCTCAGAGAAGATGAGTCTGAGATCAAAATAACACTAAAAAAATAACCGAACAGCCTCCAAATTGTTCGTGATAGATTGTAATGAACATATTTTCTCCAAACATGCTAAAGAAAATTATTTATAATGGAATGTAATGATCATATTCTCTCCATCCAGGCAAAATAAACTGCAAAAATATTCAGAAAATTATTTGTACTCTCATGAGAGTACAGAGAGTACAAATGCAAAATCTCTCAAA
The DNA here is from genome assembly GCA_021442155.1 of Cymbidium sinense. Taxonomy (NCBI): domain Eukaryota; kingdom Viridiplantae; phylum Streptophyta; class Magnoliopsida; order Asparagales; family Orchidaceae; genus Cymbidium; species Cymbidium sinense. Next base: position 6,981,098 of record CM038219.1, read on the forward strand.
ATAAGCAAAGTCCTCTTGCAAAAGCCTCCAAACAGTGTAGAAAATATACACTAAATAAAAGAATTTCAAGGCATAACACTAACAAACTGTAAATAAATTGTACGTATACAACGGTTGAGAAAAATTACCGATGAATTTTTATTTAATACATCCTCAGCTATTTCCTCAAGGCCATAACTTCCAAATTTGTTCTTCATCTTCATGGTTCTTTCGTAAAAAATAAATGAGATTTTCTCTTTTTCTCTGAGCTCGGTTTGCAAGAAAAAAATACACCCTTAACTCTAAATTGAGATATATATTTCTTTTAAATTCCTCCCGCACATTCCAACGATGCTTCTTCTCCCGCTGTTTGAACGACGCGGGTGGTCGGGGCCGATAAGCGCCGTCAGTCGACGTCGTTAAGCTAAAGCGGTAAAAAAAATCCGACACGTCGGCTAGGATGGAGTCCACAGCGTAGCTCGTGCTCCGACATAATCTTGAATGAAGGGTTGGTGCTTCTCTCGTGCTCCTTATTAGTCTGGTCAGGTCAATAGAAAGCATTGTACTTAGAATAAAATGATATTTAATTTCAATATATTCAATTATTTCCATTGAATAAATGATTATTACAAATATATATAAGTATCAGCATGATAAAGACCATGCATGAGTCGCTTAACTATCAACGTAAACAGTGCTGTTGAGCTGCACAGAGATGAGAACCAAGCATTACATGGGAAAAAAAATATTATTGTGCAGACTTCAATTTAATTAAATATGATACACGTAATGTTTTACTCGGCTTTAAATTGTAAATTAAATTTATTTTGAATTGTATTTGACTTTGGTAGGCAAATTAAAATTATTTTAAATAATATTTACTATCTAATATGAATGTACTGTGAGTACAGGAGTACAATATCGGTATACTCTGTGTATTTCATATATAATTTATCATCAATATATATAGAATTATTAAGATAATGTTTAGGAAAAAAATATAGTGCACTCACTAAAGTTTATTACATGCAAAATTCTCAAACATCAGGATTTCACATATAATATTTTCTCATTGTATGATGCTTATAGCAATATTCTCTTGTATGACTTTGAGATAACAAAAAAAAAGTCAATATTTATAAGTAGTTGTCGATATATCAAGAGGATTTATCCTCAAATCTCAGGGTAAGAATTGTTTAACCAAGTGAGAAAAGATATGGTTTATTCCACTGATAATGAACCTTTAGGTGTTTAATTTGTGCCTCCAGAGAAGAATAGTCAGAAGTTGTTTAGCTTTTAGCATAAAATTATTAGCTTTTTAGAATAAATGCTGATAGTATTTTGATGGCAATTTTTTAAAATTAAGTATGGTTAGTATATTAATTAGTTAATTAAGTATTAATAAAAAAAATTAAGAATATGTATAGTCTCCCCAATTGGTGGGACATGACTCGATGTGGTGGCTTTGCCACGTTATCACCCTACTAATTGGGCGGCTACACTAATGAGGGCCTATTATTATCTCGGTTTGTTTCGGCGTGATTCGCATTCCTCCGCTCTCAAGCTCGAACACGCAACATCCCGGTCGGGCCGTTCTCCAACATCAGCTTTCGGCACCGGACCCTTGCATTGTGTGTCTCCCTGGTAAATAAGCTTGTTTTTCTTGCCGACAGCCGTGTTTACGACATTTGACACTTTCCTCTCTCATATAGCAGGGTTTGGAAGCCAACATTAGCTTTCGGCGATGATTCTGACGGCTCTATTTTGTTCGGGAAAGTTTTCTGTGGCGGATTCGACTTGTTTTTGCACACATCCCCGTCGTTATTTGTAAACTCACGGTAAATCTCTATTTCTATCAATTTATAAAGTAATAGAGTATGTATGGTAGGAATTTGAGTAGTATTTTGAGACTTTTTTGTTTGGGATTTGTATGTTTGCATAGTTTATTCGAGGTTAAGTAGCTAAATAGTTTGTTTGGCAAGAATGAACAGAGAATTTGTTTTGCTGATCCTTTTCTATGAAGGCAAACTAAGTATCGATGAGCAGTTTAGTCCAATTTACGTGGGAGGTCGAAATCGTCCAATTAAGGTTCTACATCACAGCACCTTACTAGAATTGAAGCAACGAATTATGAGAATCTTGCATATTGAGCACGATCACTCTAACAGTCGTTATCCGTGGCGGTTATAGCATCATATCGGCGATGATGTTTGCGGTTACACTTGTCGCTTCGTCATGTTGGTGTATGTCGAAGTGGAAGATGTTAATATTACATCCACATCGTGATCTAGTAGTAAGGTCGGTGATATACCGCTATACACGGATTTCATCGCACAAGCACCTGCGGGGATACAACACAGCTTTGATGAGTTGATTCACAGGTAGTATATGGTCAACATTTATCTAATTATACTTGTAATAATTAATATGATAATTTTTTTTGCTCAACTTATAAGTTATGTGGCAGTGACGATGTTGTCATCGGATGAACAGTATGCATCAGTCTTTGCATCGTGAGTCAGATTATGAGTGACTCAAGTAGTGAGTGCGGGATATGATGATATTGTTGATTGGGTTAGCTATTGTGCTTAAGAATATAGACAGCCATAATCTGCTGAAAAATCACTCATTTCGTAATATTGATAGTGAGAGTCATATGTTGTCCACAAACGAGTATGTCCGGATGTGTCGAACTATGAGAGAGTGGGACAATGATGTTTACTTTGACGACCCATCGGACTTGAGGCTGCATCACACTTGTTTATGCTGAAGGAGTGGCCCATCATGTGCAGACGATTCATCTGTGGGCTAGAGCAGGTGGGCCTGCACTGTGTTAGTCAACTACGGTTCATCCGACTAGATCATCATTTGCTGACTACATTGGTTGAGAGATGGTCTCCAGAGTAACCTCCACCTTCGTAGGTGAGATGAACGCCTCGGGGCGTGGTGATGATCACGGGACTACGGGTTGATGGGCCACTATCATAGGCGATTGTGATTGTGAGGGAAGAGATGGCACACCGCGATTCGCGATGATTTGTTGGGGCCCTTACGGTGATGTATATGATCCGTCGATCGCATATCGGTGACATTTAGGATGTGCACATGTGAAAACATGCATGCCCTAAGGTGGCTCGTGGACTTTATGAGAGTCATACACGACGCGGAAGAATTCTTGTCACTTTGCTTATATTTTATTTATGATTGGCTGCTTCTTTCGATATTTACTTCGAGATCCACTTAGTATTTACCACTCCTTGATGACCATGATTCCTTTAGCATGATGTCTATGGGTGGAGTAGTTTCTCATCTATATAGGGGCGCACTAGTCAGAGCCCACACACATGGTGATTGCTTACACCTTCTGATTTGGGCTTGGGAGCATATTCATGTGGGCGGACCACTCTGTTCCATATCCTGGAGCTTCGGTCTCGTGTTGGTTAGAGGTATCGTTGTTAATTACACTTTCAAATTATAACTTATATATATGTTTAAGCTTTTTTTGTGTGCGGATGGAATGAGAAAGTATGTTATGATCAATGGCGAATGTTGCAGTGTATAGAAATGAGCTAGATGGCTTGCGGTAAACACATGTTGGATCTGCATATAACACTTTAGTTCAAATATCTGTAATGCAGATTATATTTTAACATAATTTTTTTTATATCATGTGAGATTACAACACATCTATCGATACATGCTCGGACTCGACATATAGTTATACGAGTCCCTCTTATCAAGGAAGAGGGTTGAGTGGCATTTACCGAATAGTCTTTGCGCCCGATTCGACCTTATTCTCAGAGTACATGTAGCCCTAGTTGACCCTAGTTTCAAAAGGGTCGATGGTCGAGGTAAAGTGGATGTCGACTAGGTTGATTACCACCAGTCACATATTGTTGCTTGGGAGAGCCGGAGGGATTGCCTCGTCGAGGGCCTAGATGAGGGTGTAGATAAGAAAACGATTATCGCCGACATATCGCGGTTGAGATCGTAGGCTTCTCAGCGGCCCAGATCCGACCACTAAGTGCGAGCACCCGGTGAAGCGTATTTATGTAAGTCCCGATATAAGTATTCATCAATTTTATTGTAAGTCTAATTTTACACTACTTTGTACGAGCATATTGCGGTGACTCGGGACATCTTTCACCATACGTGGCTTGATGATCACCCCACATGGATGTGTTGATAGTATGCGATATCGACACGGATGAGCTTGTACATATTGGTGAAACATATTACGAATCGGTTCCTACAGAGGGTGTCACACACCATGACTGGAGCTCCAGGCCATCTACTTCCGCTGATTCAGGTCCTTCTACGTATGCTGATACAAGTCCTTCTACATATCAGCATACATATGAGTCGCAACCACCTATCTTCCAGTCATAGGATGATATGATGCTGCCAGGATCTTGCGGTGAGCAACCATCATGCGTGATAGCATGCACTACCGCACAGGGTGGTGCGATTCCATGTAGACGCCGAAGGCATTAGATGTTTAGGACAATATACTTTTGTGTCTATACTACATTTTATTTATCTGTTTCATTGCAAACTTGAGAGTCATGTACACGTTAAATTTGGTTATGTCATAATGAATTCCTTATTATTTGTTTATTTCTGAAATGAATTTGTTAACTTCATATGATTGTCATCCATTAAACTATTACTAACTTGATGCGGTCACGAACCACTGCACTTTTTTTTCTTTGTTTTTAAAGTAGGTTTATTACTCTCTACTTTTTAGAAGAACAAAAATTGAAGGATTAAGGTTTACTTGATGAGTGTGGAACTCTATATACGTGAAAATCCTGGTTCTCTTCATAGCTCTAAACCATGACGTTGTTACTCATCTCACACAAATACACCTTAAAAAAAATTAACTTGATGCATAGCCAATTAGTGGGCGGGACTGACTTTTGAAGTCCCAATCGGCTTGAGTATCTAAAGCCGGTCGCTAATTACGGCTTCAGCTTAATATTGACGCGATGCGTCGTCGACATGCGTGGCCACCTAATTGGGCTATACTTATTCTTAATTTTTTTTTATTGATACTTAATTAACTAATTAATATACTAATCATACTTAATTTTAAAAAATTACCTATTTGGATCTTGCTTATAGTTAATCAATCCACGCCTCAAAAGAAAGATTTTTTGGCCTCTTGTTTTGTTAGAATCAATCTTTAATATAGAATAAATTTTGTATTTGTAAAATCAAATCAAATTAAATTAACTTATAGATAATGACACATATTATCATTTATTGATGTTAGATGAAATATATATATATATATATATATATATATATATATATATATATATATATATATATATATATATATATATATATATATATATATATATTGATATCTCAAAATACCACTAGTCAAAACACAAATCTTGAAAGCGATATGATTTTGAGTCAAAATCGATCGAGATCGCTTAAAATATCATTAGAATCTTTGGGACATCAATTAAATCCCAAAACAGCTCTAAATGTGGAGTGTTTATAGTCAAATCGGCGTCTCGAGAATGGATCTAGCCTAAGATCTCATAATTCGACTTCATTTGGGCATCCAAATGCTCAAAATACATCAAATAATCAAAGGAATCATCGAGTCCGATCGAGGGGAGTGGTACGCTTACATGAATTTGAATGCCTCCTCCCATCTATAATACATCATTCCTCATGAGGGGGGGCCAAGAGGCCAAGTGAAGAAAAAGGGGGCCAAGTGAAAGAAGAGAGGCAAGAGAAGAAGAAAGAGAGCTGTAAAGAAAGAGAGGAGGTGCAAGGAAGAAGAGGAAGAGTCCAGAAAGAAGAGGAGGAACTCAAGCAAGGAAGAAGGAGGAACAAGCAAGGAAGAAAAGGAAGAGTCAGCGAGGAAGAAGAGAAAAGCAGTGAGAAGGAAGAGAGCTCAAGCTTGAAGATCCTCAAGCAAGATCGCACTCAGCTCGGTGACCATCAACCACCGCCACCCGTCGTCACTAATTGTACTGCATTCCCAGGTCATCCAGCGTCTCCAATCGATGTGATTAGATCATTGTTACAGTTATTCTCTCTCATATCGATTATGTAATCAGTTATCAAGACTTTGTACTCGAACAGATACATAGTGGAAGCTTTTCTTGGCTAGGCCAGTGGTTTCCTCTTTTCGAGGTTTTCCACGTTAAAGTGCAGGTCTGTTTCTTTAATTATTTCTATTGTGTTGGACTTCATAACAAGGCGTAAACTTTCATTCTCTGCTGGTTTTCTAAGAATATATATATATATATATATATATATATATATATATATATATATATATATATATATATATATATATATATATATATATATATATATATATATATATATATATTAGTAGGAAAATATATATAAAGATTAAGTAATGCAATAATACTTATATTTACAAAATATGTTCAGTACAATGAAAACATGCAACAAAGCAGCAAACCAGCCGTATAAGTACTCACAAGTGCACCATATAAACATCACACATAAATATTAATTTCAGTACAACTGTATATATTTGTTCGTATATTGACTGTATCATACGGAGTATCGGATGGCTTGGCTGTAGCCGGTCTGGATATCGTAATATCTAGACCACAGCATCACTCCTCCATAGTTGCTCGACCCTTTCAACGCGGGAAGCACCTGAGAAGTCAGCTCATCCGTCGGGATGAACCCGCTCCCGGCCGCATCCGGCGCCGCCGGCAGGCCCAGGAAGAACTGGTTCGCCTGGATCCCCGTCGTCCATTGGTTCCAAGCATCCTGGAGGTTGCTAGGCTGCCCTTCCGAAAACTGGCACGGCGGGTTGTTGTAGAACTGAACCCAAACGTAATCGAATAGGCCGGTGTCGAGCGCTTTGCCGACCCAAGCGTCCGGATAAGGGCATTGCGGCGCCGCCGTTAGGTAGACCTTCTTCCCCTGGTTGCTGTAGGAGGAGAGGTGATTGGCGAGGTCGTCGTAGTGGTCGGGGCTGCCTCCCTCAATGTCGAAGTCCACTCCGTCGAGCACCGCGTCGCCGAGCGGCCTGGATGAGGACTGGCCGCCCAAGTAGTTGTTCCAGATATAGTCGGCCACCTGGCGTGCGTCGTCCTGGGAGGACAGCATGTAGGATCCAGCGCCGCCGCCGATGGAGAGGAGGACCTTCACGCCCTGGGATTGGCAAGCGTTGATGTCATCGGATAGACCGGTGCAGCCACCGGAGGCGGGATCGCAGTGGCCGGCAAGGTTGAGCACGGGATTCTGGCCGTTGCCGAAGACGCAGAGGAAGGAGACGATGGCGAAGGCATAGTTTCCGGTGGCGCAGGCGTCTGAGAGGGAGCCTTCGTTGTCGGATTGACCCCAGTAGACGGCTATGTTCCCGGCTCGGGAGGTGGCGAAAAGGGCACTAGTAATGAGCAGGAAGGAGAAAAATGCCTTCATTTTTTTCCCTTTAATCTGTACTCTGTGCTTTTTAATTGCCTCGTTGCTTGTTAACTGCATTTCAAGTCCTTTATATACAAGAAGGAAGAGGGAGAGAGAGAGAGAGGCGACCGCTGCTTGCCTCCGCTTCCTAAGCTATAAATTACGATGGAACTTGATGGCCTTCAGTTTAGAGAATTATTGATCGTAATTATTAGTATGATTGCGTAATTTAAATGGAATTGGATGTTTTGATTTTTTTTTTAATTTACATACATGATATATAATTTTTATATATTTATATATCTAATATTTAAAATTAAATATTTAATTATTTAATATTTTTTTATACTTAAATATATATATTTCACTCTTAAAAGATAAATGACGTGATATTTTTAATGTGATATTGAAGATTATGATATTATATATATATAAATTGAAATTTAGATATTAGATATATAAATACATAAAAATTATTGTCATAATTTATATTTAATAGTTATAAAAAATCACTTGTATAATCTTATAAAAAAAATTATTAAATAATAATAAATTTAATTGTGTTGATATTATATAATAACTTTAATATCTAAAAATTTGGAGGGCCAAATTTCAGATAATATAATAAATTTGTAAATTTTTATCATCACATTTTTTATTTATATTAAAATAAAAAATTATTTATTTAAATCTCAATTTTAAATTAAAATATTAAAAATATTATTAAAATTTATCATTTTATAACATCACAAACAAAATTTTCTGCCCCGCTCCTTCACTGCGTGCCTCCGCTTCCTAACCTATAAATTACGATGGAACTTGCCGGCCCGATTACGATGGTCTTCAGTTTAGAGAATTGTTGATCGTAATTATTAGTATGATTGCATAATTTAAATGAAATTGAATGTTTTGATTTTTTTTATTTTTAGATTCACATAGATGCTATATAATTTTTATGTATTTATATATTTAATATTTAAATTTAATTATTTAATTATCTAATTTTTTTATACTTAAAAATATGTATTTTACTTTTAAAAAATGAATGATCTGATATTTTTGATGTGATATTGAAGATTAGAATATTATATATATAAAAAAATTAAAATTTAGATATTAGATATATAAATATATAAGAATTGTGTGGTGCTTATGTAAATCTATTTTTTTTCTTAACAAATAGATAACATATTTGCAAGCGTATGTAGTTTGAATTAATTATGCATTTTGTTGGCATGTTAATTTAAAGGATAGGATTTGGAATAATCAATTTTAGAAAAATTATGAGTATAATTTTTATATTCAGACTTCAATAATATAATATCATGTGATATTCAGTTAATACATAATTATTATGTATTAACTGTAAAATATTGTGCATTAATTATAAAGAGTTGTGTATTATTATATATTACTATATAGTTAATATTACATCAATATAAAATAATACACATCATTTTATTATCAATATACAGTAGTTATATATTAATTAAGCGTCATATGACGTTATATTATTGGAGTTTGAATATCGAACTATATCCAGACTCCACACGTAATAATCTCTCTTAATTTTATGTGCTTAGTACCAATATTATACACATTAAAATTGATCCAAGGTAAGGAGTTGCTTATGGCCTGTTTGGGAATATATTTGTTTTATTTTTTTATTTTTTTATTTTTTTATCTTATTTTTAAAAGATATATTTATTTAATATATTATATAAATATTTATATATTTCTTTTAAAATAACTAATATTGTCTTTAAAAATATTTAAAATGATTTTTATCCATTTTGTAAGGCACCTTAGCCTAAATAGTTAAGAGTTTTACTTTCAACTCAGAGGTTCAACTTTTACATAAATATCATGTGCATGAATTAATCATTAAATTAGCTTAAAATTTTCAAAAAAAAATATCTATTTAAAACATTTTTTTTAAATAGTTATTTATATGACACTTAAAATACTACTAAGAAATCTTGATACTAAAAGCAAGTCGATCCAAGTAAACGGTCGAGATCAAGCACTTAAAATATCCTTGAAAACTTTGGGATATCAGTTAAATCCCTAAATAGCTCTCAAACATGGAGTGTTTATAGTCAAATCGAGCGTCTCAACGAGTCGGATCTAACGAGCCCAAGATCTCATAATTCTGACTTCATTTGGTCATTCAAATACTTAAAATACATCAAAAGATCAAATGAATGCTTTTGAGTCGTCCGATCAAGAGGAGTGGTTCGGATTTTTCATGTATTCTGAGACGCCACCTCTAATCATAAATAGCCTCATTCTTCATATGAGGCAAGGAGAGGGAGAGAAAGCAAGATCCTCCAAGCATAATCGAGCCACCACTGACGATCGCCGACCACCCCGTTGGTTACCAACCACGCCGGGCCCGGCCACCACCGATCTGTGCTCCGTGGTGGCTTTCATCGCTACCACTACCGCTCGGTTGCATCATCAACCATCGTCGCCGGTCATCATCACCGACCACCGACGCCAACTACCATCGTCGGTCACCGCCGCCAACTACCATCGTCGGTAACCGCCATCAATCCTCGCCGGCCATCTTCGCCGGTCACCATCCCGACGACCTTCATCATCAGCCGCTGACCCCTGTTGTTCACCATTACTATATGGTTGTTGTTGCCTGATTTTGTGATTCCCATTGTCATCCCTTTTCATATACAATTTTGTAATCCTGTTATCGGGAAATTTTGTACTCTGAAACAAATACATAGTGGAAGATTCTTACTGGGCTAGGCCCCGTGGTTTTTCCCTCTTTTCGAGATTTTTCACATAAAAGATTCTAGAGTTTTCTTATTTACTCTTTAAATACATGTGTGTGTGATGGATTTCACAACAAAGCTAGGGCGTAAACTTTCCCTCTACCGCAACTGGTGTTCTAGCACGCAACAGTTTAGCGCCGTCTGTGGAAAACTAATTCCCATCATTTCATCTTGTATGACAACCAAGTTTTCCAACAATATCAAAACTACCATCGAGGTGGAGCATTTCAAGCTTTTAAGGAGCGCAAGCGAAGAATGAAGATTCATTAAACTTCGTTCCTTCAGATTTTGTCGAAAACTGGGGGGCAACTCTTAATCTCAGAAGATCTCCCATGTTAATATATTAAGAATCTAATCGATTATCATCCCAAGAAATAAGTCAAAGTTGGAGGATATTTCAACATTAAGAAGAGATATAACTTTACAAATTATGATTTTTCAATCATACTCATGAAAAAACATGACCAAGGTTAAGGAGCAACTTTGGCTACAACCACAAAAAGCGGATGTTTGACTCTTTCATACGTTAACGCCATCAAGTAATGCTTTGACAAACAACCTGATGGATCTCATCCATACAAGTTAACATCATCGGTAACACCGACAAACAACCTCGATAGTCAAAAATCCTCGCCGATTCAATTCAACCTCATCCATATAGTTAACGCATCGTAACACCGATAAACAACCTCGGATGGTCCAAAATTCTCGGATTCAATTCAACCTTCCATATAGTTAACGCCATCGGGTAACACTCGATAAACAACCTTGATAGTCAAAATCCTTAGCGATTCAATTCGACCTCTTCCATACAGTTAACGCATCGGATAACACTCGACAAACAACCTCGATAGTCAAAATCTCGCCGGATTCAATTCGACCTCTTCTATATGTTAACGCCATTGGGTAACACTCTCACAAACAACCTCGATATGTCAAAATCCTGGATTCAATTCGACCTCTTCCATACAAAGTTAACGCCATGGTAACACTAACAAATAACCTCGGATAGTCAAAATCCTCGGATCTAATTCAACCTCTTCTATACAAGTTAACGCCATCGTAACACTCTCGACAAACAACCTTGATAGGTCAAAATTCTTGGCGGATTCCTGACCTCTTCCAGTTAACGCCATCGAGTCACACTTTGACAAATAACCTCGGTAAGTCAAAGATCTCGCTTCACGCTAACCATGCCGCCGACTACCGCCGCCGCCACCGCCGCCGACCACCGCTTGCCACTATCACCCGCTGAATCTCCGCTGTCACCACTATCATCGCCGGCCATCTCGCTGACATCGACGCCCATCGACGATTACTATCGCTGTTACATCGCTGACCATTATTCCATCTCCAGTCAAGACATTGCCGGCTACCGCTGCCAACCATCTTTCGCTATCTTTATGTGAATTACCATCGCCGCCGGTTATCCACCGATTACGACTGGCCTTCGCTGCTACCATTGCTGCTAAGCCTGGCTGCCACTATCGGTTTCACTCTCGGCCGGCCACGGCAACACCTTCGCTGGCCAGCCTTCGCCGCTGACTATCGCTAATCCATCGGCTGACTTATCACGGCCATCTCGCTGACACCGCAATGTCACGGCTATCTCGCTGACTACTGACGCTAGCCGCTGTTGACTACATCGCGATTCGGTTTGACGGCTGACGCTTCTTCGAGGGAAAATTGAAGCCTTACCGTATGAACTACGTGTCTTCATCACCTCCGAACCTGGTCGGTCCGATGAGGTCAGTTGACACCTCTTTCGAGAGAAAACTAGAGCCTTGCCGTATGAACTATGGGTCTTCATTGCCTCCGAACCCGGTTGGTCCGACGAGGTCAGTTGACCTCTTTCGAGGGAAAACTGGAGTCTTACCAGATGAACTACGCCTTGATCACCTCCAAACTGGCCGGTCCGACAAGGCGACACTTCTTGAGGGAAAATTGAGCATTGTCAGATGAACGGCCTTGATCGCTTCCAAACCCGGCCAACCGACGAGGCCGACGCTTCAGGGAAAATCAACCACGACGTATGTACGTGGCCTCACCGCCCAACAACCTCCTCTTAAGAAGAAGAGAGACACTCCAGCATATGAGGAGTGTGCCTTCTCCCTTGAACCTAAGGGGGTATTTATAGACCTCTTATAGGAGCAAAAAGATCAAAAATCATTAAAAATTGCCCAAAATGTTTCAAACGACGTTACCATGCAAGCGACTGGCCAGTAGACGCCTTTCGCCACTCGCTCAAATGGTTTCACCATGGTTAATTGTGGTCCGTTCCACTCCAGCCTGCGGTCCGTTTCATGACATCCCACGCTCATGCCGCGACTTTCGACCGCGGCAACTGTGGTGACCTACATCCCGCGACCGTTCAGGACTGCCCACCACGCCTGAGCTGCCCTCCTAAACACACGGGTTTTATGTCCGCTTACGACCCGCCAAACCACCCGTTCCGCTACCTCCTTGGCGCCCATGAACCGCAACCACGCAGCAAATGCTCAGAATCGCCTCAATGGTTCCATAACTCAAATATGTTCGCCAGATCCACATACATCCGCAGCCCTACACCCGCTTCCGTTATCATAATTTTGTGCTCTCATGAAGATCTGTTCTCTCAAAATGTATGGTTGATGGACCCGCAGATTTCATTGAAAAATGTATTATTTTCAAGTATTTGACATATATATTTTTGGATGATTAAAATAATGTCATCCAAAAATAGGGGACAACTGATATGACAATTAAAATACTACTAGTCGAAGCACGAATCTTGATGCTAAAAGTAAGCTAATCCGAAGTGAAACTGGTCGAGATTAAATATCTTTGGAAACTTTATGATATCAGTTAAATCCTTAAATAGCTCTCAAACATGGAGTGTTTATAGTCAAATCAAGTGTCTTGACGAGTCGGATCTAACGAGCCCAAGATCTCATAATTCTGACTTCATTTGAGCATTCAAATACTTAAAATACATCAAAAGATTAAAGGAATCATTTTGAGTCATTCGATGGAGAGGAGTGGTTCGGATTTTCCATATTTACAGAAACGTCATTCCTCCAATCTGTAAATAACCACTCATTCTTCATATGAGGGGAGCCAAAGGAGGAGAGAGGAGAGAGCTCTATACCTTGAAGATCCTCAAAGCATAATCGAGCCACCACTCGACGATCGCCGACCACCTCCGTTGGTTACCAACCACCGCCGTTTCGCCTCCGCCACCGCCGATCCTTGTCGCCGCCATCTTCGCCGTAGTCGCCATCGCCACCATCGCTGCCGTCCACGCATCATCGCCAACCATCGCCGCCGGCTATCATCGCCACCACCGACGCCAACTACCATCGTCGGCCATCCGCTAACTACCATTGTATCATCGCCGCTAATCCTCGCACCATCTTCGCCGGCCATCATCCAACGACCTTCATCGTGACATTGTTCACCATTACTATATGCCTGTTGTTGCCTGATTTTGGGATTCCCATTGTCAGCCTTTCTCATATACAATTTTGTAATCCCATTATCGGAAAATTTGTACTTTGAAACAAATACATAGTGGAAGATTCTTACTGGGCTAGGCCCCGTGGTTTTTCTTTCTTTTCGAGGTTTTCCATGTAAAAGATTCTGGAGTTTTCTTGTTCACTCTTTAAATAAGTGTGTGTGCTGGATTTCACAATAAAGCTAAGGCGTAAACTTTCACTCTACCGCAACTGATTTTCTAGCACGAAATAGTTATAATCATCAAATATATTTTATTTTGTATCAAACTTAAATAGAATAAAATAAAAAATAAAAAACATAAAATTAATCTCAAACGGCCCCTTGTATTTATAGCTGTAATTTTGACTATGATGTTTGGGGCTACAAATTTCTGATCTTTTAATATATCTGAAGCTATATATGGTCACTGTAGTCTGTAGGATTTAAAGAGGGATTAATGTAATATGGTCTTAATCTACATCACATGTAGCCTGTTTCTATTACTTCACTCCTATCTAATGATCAGATTAATGCGTTGTTTAAAATTCTGTTTCTTTTCTTCAATATGAAAAATGAAGTATTATGATCAATTTAGAGTGTATTTGAGGGAGTAGTGTGGTAGGTGTGTAGTGCAAAAATATACCACAACATTATTTGAGAATTATGTTGCGGCTGTATTTTGGCTGTATTTTGAGAGATCTTTGATAAAAAAGTTGTATTTTTTAATCTGATCTTACTACCTACGGTGATGACCAAAAAGCTGCCATTTGACATTTGAGAAAATAAATAAAAATGATATACCTATCACAATTTTTTAATACAATAGTTTCTTCGGCAGTAGCTCCACAACTATTTTTTTTCATATAGATATAGTTATCTCAAATAGACTCTTAATCTTGCAGCTAAGTATTCTATTAAAGCTTGAGATTATTATTACTTTTGAGTAGTTCTTAACAATCTAAAGGAATCAACTATGTTTCATTCATTGAACTGATTGTAACAATCAAAATTACATAATAGATATATTTTTATAATAAAACAGTTGAATAGATCTATTGCTTGTATTCCAAAAATTTTCTTGTCCACTATACTGAGTACAAACATATATTTTAGCTTGAATATTTAGTTTCATTTCATTTCTAAGAAATTAATTATAGCCTTTTTGTTGCACTATTAAAAGATGAACTTTATTCTTTCTTCAATGGGGTTGATTTAGTCTATAAATATCAACTACTTGTTGGTGATTTAGTTGTTCATTAAGAAGCTCATTTAATTAAAACTTCATTTGTTAAGCTCCATAAGCTGCTCATTAATGAGCTTGAGAAGGCTAGTTCAACTAATTAAAGAGTAGTTCAATAGTCTTGCCAATTAATAGAATTGATAAAGCTAAAGCTTGATGGATTGACTCGTCAATTTGCTTAGCTCATTTACTTTACTAAACAAATTGTTTATTTCAAATTTGATAATCACAAAATAAATCTAAGCACAAACAACTATGAATTTAAATTATCAATAATAGAGAATTATCATAAAAGATCGAATGAAACTCAAGGCGAGTTCGAACAAGATTCTGATAAGCAAGCTCGAGCTCAAATCATCTCCTGCTATACTCAACTCAACTTATTTGCAACCCTACTCAGAAATGATATATCAATGTGGTGATGAAATATATTCAAGTTTTAGCATCTATGTGATAATGGAAGGAATTACAATCTTAACATAAAAATAGAAGAGGAATCATGAAAAATCACAAAATTACTAACATGTCATAATCCATCTTGACATATAAATAGATAAAATTAGCATAAAATACTTCAAAATTATATGATAATAACATATGTAAATAGACAACTCAAAGGAGGTCATGCGCTTGATATATAACAAAATTTCATTAATGGCATAATCTTGATGTCAAAAGAATGATGAAGTTAAAACTGTAATATCCAATTAATCCATAGTTTATTCCTAATTAATTTTGTTTTACTAATTAACCCGTTGTTATGATATCATGTAGATAGGTGCTAAGCATGCAGCGACTGGATTAAAGCCCTCGACGCCAGTATGGTCGGATCGACTGCTCATCTATTTCGCTCTTCCATAGCCGCCTAGTTCATTATCGAGACCTGTTCTTCGCGAGATCGACGGATTTCTTCTTCTAGATCGACTTGACGGACCTCCCATGACATAATGCATGAAGCCGCTCTCGCTGCCTTTCGACAAGGAATTGTCGTAGATCGCACATTGAGCTCAGAACGCCTCGGACCCGCGACTCGGTGGAAGCAGATGCTTCGTTGCCGCTGAAACGCCGCACTGTAAGTCTGGAACCGACGGTTGGAAAATCCGTTCGCCAGTTGAAATCATGAACCGACGTTTCGATTTCTTTCGGCCGACAAACTTAGAAATTTTGTAAGTTGCTAATTTTCTTTCCTTTTTTTTTTTCAATTCCTTGGTGTTGAAATGCGATTGAGAAGTTTAACCTTTTTGAGGTAATTATTGAACGGGGGTTTACGATTGACATTGTCATTGTTTGTTAATTTTAGTTTGTTGATTGAATGTAATTAATATTGGCATTAGTAGATTACTTTGGAGTCGCACTATTTCAAAGCTTATGAGAGATATCAATTTCAAGATTGGTGTTAATAGTTTCATTTATGAGTATGTTATGAAGTATTTGAAGAATTATTTAATGATAGGTTGTGTACCGAGGAGAATCAACACATCAATGAAATATTAATCGAGGTGAGAATAATTGCTAATTTAAATTCGCCTATTCCTATGAATCGTTCTACCATTATAAATTGTATAAATGACATAGATATTTCGTATATCAATGCAAATACAAATGTTTATTACTTGACCTGCATAGATTATTGATTTACAATGATTATCGCCTTCAAAGATATGATTTCATTGGGCATATATGTTTGAAAACATGTTAAAATACTGAATGTGATAAATGTGGAAATGTCGTGAAAATTGTGATAGAAGGCTATGTTACAGAATCAGAGAGGCAAAAGTTCTGAGATGAGTGATTAGGGGATCTTAGTATTCCGACTACATTTTGAGGTTGGAGCCGTTAGGGTGTCCAATTGGTGTCTTGTTAAAAGTAAGATGGTTTTGGCCCCGCTTTTACCTTCATTTTAGTCGCATCTGACCATTTTGTTATGAAGTCAAAACCTATGCAATTATAAATGACATTTCTAGAAAATGATTTGATAGAAAATGATTTGATATAGAACTGAAATGATTTTAATGAAAATTAGTTTGACATCGATAAAGATGAACCTACAAAGATATTACCTGATATTTATATTGTTACATTTCTACAAAGACTACAACATATTGCATATATTGTTACATTACTACGACAGCTTTTACCGCTTTGTAAATTTAAATGTACATGCACGAACCCATTTTCAGACCGAGCTTATTTAGATTCTTGTCTCACAAAGCTTTTAAATTTTTCCGTTGATAATTTCAAAAAAGACGAAATGGTAGAATAGTCTGCTTTGTTAAATTGTCAGCTTTTGGTGTATAGTTTGGAAAGATTAAACCCTTTTGGGTATGCACAAATTAAATGTCTTTATTGCTCAGATTTATTTACAAACTTAAAGATTTCATGCTTCCAAGAATTGTGATGAATTAAGTTAAGTAGATATGAATTACAAATATTTGTGATGATTTGATTAGATGCAAATTTCACTTGCTCATTCAAGATATTGGAACGTGTTAGTGGAATCTGTGTCCAATCGAGTCATCCTATTCTGTTACACTTCAGATTGACCCTAGGATAAAGGTGGGGGTCATCTGGGGTGTGACAAAGACTAACCGAGATTGAGCGCTTAAAATATAATTGAAAATTTTGTGATATCAGTCGGTTCCTAAATAAGAAGTGTTTATAGTCAAATCGAGCGTCTTGACAAGTCGGATCTAACAAGCCCAAGATCTCATAATTTTGACTTCATTTGAGCATTCAAATACTTAAAATACATCATGTGATCAAGAGAATCATTTTTAATCATCCGATGGAGTGGTTTGGATTTCGCACGTATTTGTAGAAATATCATTCCTTTAATCTATAAATATCCCCTCATTCTTCACATGAGGGGAGCCCAAGCTAAAGAGACGAGAGAGTTTTAAGGCTTGAAGATCCTCCATGCTACATGACAAACGCCACCCATGAGCCGGTCATGCCACCATCGCCACGGCCATCACCGCTAACACATTGCCGCCGGTGAACCACGCTGATTTCAATCATCGCTTCGACATCGCTCGACTTCCGGTTTGCCATGCCACCGACTACTTGCGGCCGCCGCCATTACCACCGACCGCTGCCACTACCACCATCATCGTCATCAACCATCGTCGTCAGTCACCACCGCCAATCACCATCGTCGATCACCGCCACCAACCATTGCTGTTCTCCATCGCCGACTGCCACCAACAACTGTTACAACTCAACTACTATGATAGAGTACTGATTTGATTCTCATTATCGTTTCATATAATTTTGTAATCCCGTTATTGGAAAAACTTAAATTTTGTACTCTGAAGTAGAAATATAGTGAAAAATTTTTACTAGGTTAGGCCCCGTGATTTTTTCCCCTATTTTCTGGAGTTTTTCCATGTAAAATCCTAAAGTTTCTTATTCACTCTTCAAATATGTATGAGTGTGCTGGATTTCACAACAAGGCTAAGGTGTAAACTTTTATTCTACCACAACTGATTTTCTAGCACGCAATAATTTAGCGTCATCTGTGAGAATCAAACCCACAATTGCAATCTCTATAAACATTTGCATTATGGGCAGCGTAATACTGCAACAGCAGAATTAACTCCTCAGGTCACTCTCGAAACTAATCCTTGAACCAAGGATGCCAAGCTTCTACCTCACTTCCCCCTGATAAACATGACCCTATCGGTGAAGGTGCAATAGAAACCTCTCTAGAAGGTCGTGTTCGTCGAATGGAAGAGTCTTAAAATGAGATAATTCAACTCTTACGAGGAACATGATAGCCACTACTATGGCAAATGCATCTTCCCCAAAATCGATCGTTAGATAGGGGAGGTCAAAATGCTAATATGGGGCCTTCTCGCCATCAAGCTGAAGTTCCTCTGCTTTCAGACCGTGATGCTGACCTCCTTGACACTGCTAGTTCTACTCATCCATCACTTGTAACTTAATCAATTACTAATCCACCAATTATTACCGGTAGCTTGACATGTTCTCGTCCTGTTGCTTTCACCCATCATGTTATACGTGCAAAATTATAATGCTTAATGCGAGAAAAATTCCACTTTAAAGATGTAAATCATCTTCCCTCTTATCGCGACTATTAGAAGTCTTCACCTTTGTCTGAAGCTATTCTTCAATATCCTATTCCCGTAGGTTTCAAGCTTCCGAGCATTGACTCCTATGATGAGGCAACTGATCCATATGAACACACCGACCATTACAAGATCATCATGCATATCCAACGAGCTTCTGACACTCTACTTTGTCAGGTCTTTTCAGTCACCCTCAAAGGTCAGGCTCGCACATGGTTCTACTCCCTTTTAAGGGGATCCATCCATACATTTGACAAACTAGCCAAGATTTTTGTAAAACAGTTCATTGCAAATCGGAGGATCATTAAAGATTTCTCTCATCTCTCAGGCATTCGTCAAAATAAGGGTGAATCACTTAAGGGGTACTTCCAGAGGTTCTCCTTAGAGGCTCGCCAAATACCTGGAGTAGACCCTAAATTATTAAGATGAGTTTTCCTTAGAGGGCTCCATCCTAGGCCTTTCTACTTTTCACTAATACGAGATACGGTCCACTCATATGCTGACTTAGTTCATCGTGTGGAAGCACAAACTTCTACTGATAAGGCTATTAATGCATATCGTAAATAATTTGAATAATCCACAGGAAAATGTATGAGTGCCTCAAGGAACACAGATCAACAATCTCGTCAAAAGAAGCAACAAGGCAGTCATGATCTCTCTCCAAGGCCCTCACATCAACGACGTGAACCACGGACAGAAAAGAAATACACATCACTGAACACATCTTGTGTTAATGTCTTGATGACCATTCAAGATGAAGAGACCATTAAGTGGCCACATCCACTAAAATCAAATTCAGGAAATCATGAGCAATATTGCCACTTCCATCGAAGTCGTGGACATACTACTAAGGCTTGTAAATAACTCAAAGAAGAGATCAAGAGGCTCATTCAATAAGGATGTCTATGTCGATTTGTGCAGAATCAATCAACTCAAGTAAACATAACTCCAACTAGTGGGGGGGGGGGCAACTAGTACAATCATCACAGAAATAACAAAATAGTTATGAGATAGTTGAAAAAATTGAAACAATCATAGGAAGACCACTACTATCTAATCAAGTTCTCATTGCCACCTCGAAGAGCGAGAGTTAAAGAAATCTCATATTAACCATTCCATCACTTTTAATGACTCGGACTTAGAATGAGTCCAAGTTCTGCATCAAGATACACTTGTCATCAATGCGGGGATCGGTGACCCATGTTATAATGTTAAGAGAATTTTGATTGATAACGGGAGTTATGTCGATGTTTTATTTTACTCCATATTTCTTAGCATAGGCCTGATTTTGGTAAAGCTCTAACCCGCTGCATGACCATTTTATAGGTTTGATAATCGCCTTGTGCGAGTGGAGGGGGCAATCACCGTTCCTGTTGTCCTCAAAAAATTTTCTCGATAAGTGACTCATTCAATTCAATTCTTGGTGGTCAAGTCAGATTCAGCATACAACACTATCTTCGGAAGGCCCCTCCAATCAATCTTCGATGCTGTTATTTCGGTATCTCATCTTAAGAAGAAATTTTCAACCCCCATTGCGGTTGGAGTGATCTATGGAAATCAACAAATAGCACAATCATGTTACCTCAAATAAGCTCAATCACGCCCTTCGGTGACCTTCAACATTGAGAATTTTAATTTTTGAGATGAAGAAATACCCTAGAGGGCTTCGCCTGTAGAAGACTTGCTCCCTATTTCATTATTAGATGACCAACCTTTATGAACAATGCAAGTCAGATCTCTACTCTTAGACGAACAAATAATAAAATACATAGACTTCTTGTGCAAAAATTAAGATAACTTTTCTTGGAGTCCGACAGATATGCCTGGGGTTGACCCCAATGTGATCATGCACTCCCTCAAGATTGATCCAACATTCAAATTGGTCATTCAAAAGAAGTGTAGTTTTGCACCTAATCGCCTCCAAGCTATTGAACAAGAAATTAATAAGCTCTTAGAAGTAGGATTCATACAAGAAGTATATTACCCTACATGGCTAGCAAATGTTGTTATGGTTAAGAAAACAAATGAAACTTAGAGAATATGTATTGATTACATTGATCTCAATAAAGCTTGCCCGAAAGATAACTTTTCCCTCCCCCGAATTGATCAATTGGTTGATGCTATGCCTGGGCATCAAATGTTCAATTTTTTAGATGCTTACTCAGGTTACAACCAAATAAAAATAGATCCGACGGATGAAGAAGCCACATCTTTTCAAACATATAAAGGCTTATATTATTACCAAGTTATGTCATTCGGGTTAAAAAATGTTGGTGCTACCTATCAACGTCTTATGAATAAAGTTTTTAAAGACTTCTTAGGCTACACAATGAAGGTATATGTGGATAACATGTTAGTAAAAAGCTTTGAAGAATCACAACACATTTCTGACTTTGAAATATACTTTAACCTTCTTCAACGTTATAACACGTAGCTCAACCCAACTAAGTATGCTTTTGGGGTTACGTCAGGAATATTTCTTAGGTTCATGGTCACCCACCGCAGGATTGAAGTTAATCCCGAGAAAATCAGAGCTCTCAAAGATATGGTTCCTCCAAACAATATCAAAGAAGTTCAACGCTTGAATGGATGAATTGCTGTCTTATCCCGCTTCTTAGCCCATTCTGGAGATAAATACTTGTCATTCTTTAAAATATTAAAGAGAGCTAAAAATAATAATTTCCAGTGGACTGATGAATGTTAAGCTACTTTTGAGCAACTAAGAGAATATTTAACATCTCCACCCTTACTATCCAAGCCTATCCAATGAGACATGTTATACTTATATCTCACAGTCTCTTTCCACATAATAAGCTCGATTTTAGTGCAAGTGAAAAATGCGATACAACGACCAATTTACTATATTAGTAAAATTTTTTCTGATATAGAAAATCATTTTCCACTAGCAGACAAGATGACTTTGACTTTAGTATTCTCAGCGTGAAAATTGCGTCCATACTTCCAAGCTCACACCATAAGTGTTTATACCCATTTACCATTGAGAGCCATTCCACAGGAACTAAAGGCATCTGGAAGGTTAATCAAATGATCCATAGAATTTGAAGAGTTTTATATTCATTTTCTACTCATGCCAAACATAAAGTCTCAAGTACTCACAAAATTTATAGTGGCGTGCACTACCCCTACTCTAAATGAGCTATTTATTACACCCCTTTCATCTCCTCAATGGATCCTCTATGTTGATGGAGCTTCAAGAAATGCTGGTGATGGAGCAGAAATCTCACTTATTTTTCCCCAATAAGATACCTTAGAGTATGAACTTCACCTAAAATTTTCTGCAACTAATAATAAGGCTGAATATGAGGCTCTCATCGTAGGGTTGAGACTTGTCTTCGATTATGAAGCTCAAAACTTAATGATCCACAGACTCTCGACTTGTGCCTCCAGGGGAAACTTTAATGCTCATAATCCCAAGCCTGATACTTGACTTAGAGGTCACTTCTTACCCATATTAAGACACATCAAATTATTCACATACTTCGAGAGAAGAACACTCGAGTTGATGCTCTCGTTAAGCTCACTACCTCTACTACTAGAGATCTATTTAAGAGAAGGTGTGTTGAGAAAATATATTTTCTTAGTATCTAAGGGTCATGGGTAATACAAGCAATTAATGAGATGAATGAACATTCGTGGATGGACCCCATCTCATCCTTTCTATAAGAAGAGACCCTTCTTGAAAACCCAACTGCTGCAACTCGTCTTCGAAGATAAGCTGCAAACTTTATTATTATCAGAGGTGAACTGTACAAATGAGCTTTTTCTGGATCATACCTTAAATGCCTCTCACCATCAGAGGTCAATTATGTATTAAGAGAGGTTCACTCTGAGATATGTGGAGAACATCTAGGAGGAAGGGCGCTAGCCGTTAAAATTATGAAGCAAGGGTTCTATTGGCCTACGATGAGGCAAGATGCCTTGGATTTTACAAAAAAAATGTGTGAGTTGTCAGTTACACTTTAACCTCTCTCGTATGCCATATACAGAGCTCTCATCCCTTCAAAGCTCATGATCTTTTGCTCAATGGGCAATTTATATCATGGAACATTTTTCAGTAGTGTCAGGGTAACGAAAGTTTATCATTTTAGCTGTCGACTACTTCACTAAATGGGTGGAGACTAAACCACTTGCTAAAATTATGGAGGTAAACACTAAACAATTTATTTGGAAAATATAATATGTCGATTCGATCTTCATGCAAAGATCATCACCGACAATGGAACCCAATTTACTGAAAAAGTTTTTACGTCTTTTGTAAAGATTTTCGCATTCAACTGCTACATACGGCTGTAGCCCATCCTCAAACTAATGGATAGACTGAAGCTACCAACATGACTATACTCAAAGGGTTAAAAACATGCCTTGAGAAGGTTGGGGGGCAATGGGTTGAGGAGCTCTTTAACATTCTTTGAGCTTACCGCACTACATCGCGAACTCTGAATGATGAGACCATATAATCTGTATTTCAGTACAAAAGTAATTATACCAGTAGATATCAAGATTCCAAGTTCAAGAGTTCAATCATTTAATCATAATAGTAATGAAGAAAAACTCCGACACAACTTGGACCTACTCCCCGAAACTCATGATATGACCCTACTTGCTGCTTTCTAGCTCATCACACTTCAATAAGAGTGAAACCCCATCCCATCTTTGTTGGTGACTTGGTCCTGCAAAGTCTTGAAGCTGTTGATAAAGGTCTTCAATGCAATAAACTCTCTCCTCTTTGGGATGACCCTTATGTGGTTATATCTATGGTCAAGCCAGGAACATTTAAGCTCATGGATCCAGAAGGAAAAATCTTGCCTCAAACTTGGAACACGGAGAATCTCCGAAAGTATTATCAGTAATTCCTACTGCATAAATATTGCAACTTTTATTTTATCTTGCTTATCATTTCCTCTTCAACTCATATCTTTGTTAAGTTATCTTATGATCTTATCAAAGTAATGAGTTTATGACTTTTTCTTTTAAGCTTATTGCATATAAATAATTTACTTCATTTAATCCTCCTACTTGAGGAATGCACAACTCACGTTGTGTCTCAATCAAGGCATGATCAATCCCAAGGGGATTTGATAGAACCTCTTCCATATAGGTAAGAAGTCAAGTAACACTTTGACTAATATCTAGGATAAGTCAAAAAGTCCTTGGTGGACATTCAATGGCCTCTTCCATACAGGTAAGACGTCAAATAATATTTTCACTAATACCTAGAATAGGTCAAAAGGTCCTTAGTGTACTTCCCACGACCACTGCCGTACATGTTAGTGTTGTCGAATAATATGTCGACCAATCACCTCGGATAAGTCAAAACAAAATGAGAGCAAATCACCCAAAATTTTTAGTTTACTAATATCATTAATAACTCTAATATGATGATATAAGAAAGAATCAAAATTCTGGATATAAAATAATAATAATAATAATAATAATAATAATAATAATAATAATAATAATAATAAATAATACATAGATAAAAGGGAAGGAAAAGCATCCTCAAGTAATACTACATGATATCAACATCCTCCTCATCGCTGAAAGATGCTCCTTTAAACTCACTCTCAACCCTTTCATCTCCTGAATCTAATGAAAGGTCTTCAGATACATTGCTAGGAGACAGATTCTCAATACTTGCCCTAGTTTTGTGATGTACTAAGCAGATTCCTTTTAGGAATCCTCGGATGAAGCCTTCCTCCAAACATTGACGCTCCAAGTCCTTCAGTTCAACATCAAGAATATGATTACGAGCTTTTTGGATATGATCCTCGATAGCATTGAGATAAGCTAAGGAGTTCTTAAAGTCTTCCACTGCCTTCAAGGAGACTTTATTTGCTTCTGCTTCTGACATTATAAGCTCATTCTCAGAAAGACAGTCGTGTAATACTTTCTTCTCTAATTCAAGAGCTTTCTTCTCTACTGCAAATACTTTGAGTCTTTTCTCTTTCTGGTGAGTCTCTGCTCTCACCTCAATCAGCTCATCATGAGTCGATCCACCTCCTGATGTTGGAGAGAAAGAGAAGTTGACATGTTCGCTAGCTCAGTTTTACACCCGGCTAGCTAATCCTCCAGAGCTGTAATTTCTTTGGCCTTAGCACTCATCTTTCGCTTGTACTTGCCTTGCAAGTATTTTACCTTCATAAATTCAGTATTCCACTCATCTAGAGTGACACCCAAATGAGCCATAAGCCCTAATGTTTGGGTTACCTACAATCAAAAAATCATAAATATTACACGAAGAAAAAAGGAAAGAAGAAAAGAAAGAGAAAGAGAAGATAACATACTAATTCGTCTACTCGTTGACGTCCAGTGCATACATGCTTTAACACCTCTTCAGGAATATGCGGCTTCGAGAAACTAATCCCCCCATTATGAGTTGAGATAGCTAAACTCTCAGAGGCTAACTGGGGGAGAACATCTTCTTCGCAAATATTTGACATAGTTACTTCTGCACATGTCTTCTTTTTCTTTAAAGAAGAAGCATTATTGTCACTATGATTTCGTAATGGGCTTCTTAAAAGAATCTTGTGAATATGAGGAGACCTTTCATCACCTTTACTTGATCTCTTCAGTGGGAGAGCATGAGATCTCCCTACTTGAATGGAAAGGTCAACATTGAACATTCTATCTTCAATTATATACTTGTCAATGTGACATAACTCGTCTTGCAAGCTTCCTACATTAGGAATATTGAGGGTTGTTAGGATTTTATTCTCTTCAATCAATAATGGATCTGGAAGATCATTCAATCTTCCCCATATCTAAGGGAGGCCCCACTCATTTTTCACAAAAAGAACCCATTAGACCAACTTCTAGATGAATCCTGTGCTGAAAATTCTATCCAATTCTTTATACTTTGATATAAAATACGTCCCTAAGCATTACAAGTGAAGCTACATATTTGGCACAAATATTTGATGTTCAAAGTAACACCATACTCTCTAAAGAAGACAATCAAACTAACGATGATCACTAAAGCTCGAAATGAAAATTATGACAAAGTTACATCGTATATTTTAAAGACCTCAATCAATTCAGGAGCCAAAGGGAATCGCAGTACCGCACGAAGGATCATCTCAATAATAGTAAAGTATTCTTGCGGGGGAGAACGTTTTTGGCAATAATAGCCACCAACTCATTTGGAAAATAAAATTTCCTACGGATCACCATTAAACTATTAACTGTGATAGTGGATGATATATCGTCTGTAGCTGTCATGTTATTTATTTTCTTTCGGCCATCATTCTGCAAAAATACATAATAAATATGAAATAAAAAATATGAGAGAAATACAAAGGTCTGAGAACTGTCTGAAGTAACTTAATCACTCCAATACTTGGGCATATCCTTTCTTGACTTTGTTGATCACTAACAGTTTTGGATAAATTTTTCCACCTACGATCTCATGAAAAATATACGCATACATATGAGATCACAAAAAAAGCTATTTCTCTCTAATGATACTCTAAAATTACTTGCCAAATTTTTTGAGGTTTTTGAGGGATGGTTTCTAATTGACGCTTCCTCGCCACCTTGGCAGTTGTGAACTGTTGAATCATACATTGGAATTTCAAGAAATTCAATTTTTTACAAAAAAAAAGTAGAAAATATGGGTCTTGATCACCTTCAAACTCGGAAGGAGATTGACACCTCTCGAGAAAAATCGCCGTATGAATTATGGGCATTGATCGTCTCCAAACCCGATCGGTCCAACAAGGATAGTTGACACATCTCAAGAGAGAAAATCAGAGTCTCGCCGTATGAACTACAGGCCTTGATCGCCTCCAAATTCGGTCGGTCTGAGAAGGATAGTTGACACATCTCTCGAGAAAAAAAAATCGACCGTATGAACGCCTTGATCACCTCCAAACGATTGTCTGAGGATAGTTGGCTCTCGAGGGAAAATCGAGCCCGTATGAACTACGGTCTTGATCTCCTCCAAACCCGGTCGGCCATTGCCTCTCTTGAGGAAAAACCGGAGCCTCACCGTATGAACTACATGTCATGATCAGCAAAGCAATCAAAGCTTCGCTCACAAAAGGAAAAAAAAATTATTATTAGCCTTAACCCAACTTGCTGAAAGGATTATTTTCAAAATAGAACAGTCTAATGATAATTAGTTATTTAAGCAAAAAATATAATTAGCAAAATAGGTATCGTCAATGAACCGACGGCGGCCAGTGGAGATCGTGCTGACAAATCTGAACTTCTTTTTTTTTTTTTTCTGGTTTGTAATGGCAGGAGAACGGCGAGAGAGAGAGAGAGAGAGAGAGAGAGAGGAGATTTTATTTTTATTAATTTTTTAAATAATATAATTATTTAAAATATATAATTTAAAAATATTTTTTATAAAATATTTAATAATTAAATATTTATATATTTAGTTATTAATTTTTTTATTATATATATAATTAAATATATAATTTAAAATATTTTAATTATATATAAATTTATAAATTTATTTAATATTTTTTATTAATTAATATAATTATGTATAATATATATAATTTTATTAATTTTGTTAATATATAATATAAAATATTTAAAATATATAAATAAATAAATAATTAAAAGAATAAATTATATAAATATTTTATAAACTATATAAATAAAATAATTATATATATATATATATACATATATATTTATAAATTTATTTAGTTATTTATATGTTTAAATTATATAAATATTTTTAAGTTATATAAATAATTTAAAATAATTTTTTATAGAATATTTTTAATTATATATAAATATATATATATATATATATATATATATATATATATATATATATATTTATTTATTTATTTATTAATATAAGTCTTTAATAATAATAATAATAACAAAATATAAAAAAAAATATAAAATATAAAAAAATAAATAAATAAATAATTTTTAATAAATAAATAAAGAAATGAATAAATATATAATATATATATATATATATATATATATAAATAAATAAATAACTAAATATTTTATAATATATAAATAACTAAATATTTATATAATTTTACAATTATTTATTTTTAATTAATTATATTTTAAAGAAATAAATATTTTAAATAATAAATAACTAATTATATATATATATGTATGTATATATGTATAATATATATATATATATGTATATGTATATATGTATATATATATATATATATATATATATAACTATTTTATTTATATATTTTAAATATTTTAAATTATTTATATAACTTAAAATATTTATATAATTTAAATATATAAATAACTAAATAAATTTATAAATATATATATATATATATATAATTATTTTATTTATATAGTTTATAAAATATTTATATAATTTATTCTTTTTTTTTTTGTTTATTTATATATTTTAAATATTTTTATATTATATATTAACAAAAATTAATAAAAATTATATATTATACATAATTATATTAATTAATAAAAATATTAAATAAATTTATAAATTTATATATATAATTAAAATATTTTTAAATTATATATTTAATTATATATATAAATAAAAATTAATAACTAAATATATAAATATTTAGTTATTAAATATTTTATAAAAAATATTTTTAAATTATATATTTTAAATAATTATATTATTTAAAAAAATTAATAAAAATAAAATCTTCCTCTCTCTCTTTCTCTCTCTCTCTCCCCCGTCGTTATAAAAAAAAAAAAGGTCTGTCTCTCTCTCTCTCTTTCTCTCTCTCTCTCTCTCTCTTTCTCTCTCTCTCTCTCTCTCCCCGTCTCCCCGTTACAAACCAGAAAAAAAAAAAAAAAGACGACGACGAGGAGAGCGTGCCAGTCGTCCGTTTGACAGACTATTTATTTTAATTATATTTTTTTTTTATAATAATAATAATTAACTTTTATTTTAAAATAATCCCATAATTTCTCATCCAACATAGAAGAATACTAGAGCATATAGGAGAAAAATGTGTCTCCTTATTTGGCTTTAGGGGAGTTTTATAGATCCACTATAAGGGAAAAAGGGAATAAATAAATAAAAACTGAAAAAAATTGAAAAAAATTAAAGAAAATAAAAAAACTGAAAAAAATGCTCATCACGTTTCGTTATGACGCCGCTGACCTACGTGGACGCCCGGCCATGCCGACCGCGCGCAGGTGGCGTTGCACTCCGTCGCCGGCGCCAGCGCCATTTCGTCGCCAGCAGGCACCCAGAGCGTTGTGGCGTCAGGGGCCTCGCGACCTGCTCCGCATGAGCACCCGCCCATGACCTGCACCCACTTGTTGATCACCCATGAAGATCTATTCTCTCAAACTATATATAACACAAATATTAATGAGCCTGCAAATTTCATTAAAGAATTTGTTATTTTCAATTATTTGACATATATTTTTGTATGATAGAGATAATGTCATCCAAAAATAGGGGGATAGCTGATATGACACTGAAAATTTCACTAGTCGAAGTACGAATCTTGATGTTGAAATCAATATGATTTTGAGTCAAGACTAACCCAGATCAAGCGTTTAAAATATAATTAAAAACTTTGTGATATTAGTGGACTCTTAAATAAGGAGTGTCTATAATCAAATTGAGCGTCTTGATGAGTCGGATCTAACAAGATTCTTAATTCGACTTCATTTGAGCATTCAAATATACATCAAATGATCGAATCATTTTGAGCCATCCGATGGAGTGGTTTGGATTTTGCATGTATTACGTAAACTTCATTTCTCTAATTGATAAATAATTCATCATTCTTGAGGGGAGCTAAAGAGAGGAGAGGCTCTGGCTTGAAGATCCTCCAAGCATAATCGTTACCACCGGTCGGCCGATTACCGCCGCCGTCATCGTCGACCACTACGCACGCCGGCCATCACCACGTCCTCGCTCACCACTACCACCATCGATCATTGTCATCGCCACCACCCGTCGATCCATCAATCCGATCACCGCCGCCACCGACTCTTGCATTCACCATCGTTGATTGTCGCACAACATTATAGTACTACTATTGCGGTTGTTGTTCCACCGAGATTCATTATTGTCGCTTTCACATACAATTTTGTAATCCCATTATCGGAAAACTTAAACTTTTACTCAAGGATATATAGTGAAAAATTTTACTTAAAGCACGTGATTTTTTCCCTCTTTCTGAGATTTTTTCACGTAAAAATCCTAGAGTTTCTTATTCATTCTTCAAATATATGTGTGTGTACTGGATTTTATAATAAGATTAAGGTGTAAACTTTTATTATATTACAACTTATTTTCTAGCGCGCAATATAGTTCAAGCCTTAGCCTAACAAATGGCCATTCTCAAGCTCATTGGAGAAATTTAAGGAATTTACAATTTCTTAAAATTCTCAATTACATTTGCTTTACTTTCAGATGCTTTATGAGTTTATGATGAAATAAATTAATATATATATATTAAATTTATAATTCTAGCAATTATTATTTATATTTTTTTATAAAATATTATAAAACTTTAAAAAATTATTATATTTTTATAAAAAATTAAAATATGTTGGTTCCTAAATACCTTCATTTATAAACATGTTGACTTTATTTTTGCAAACCATCTTAGTATTCAAACAGTGTTATTTATCAATTTATTTTCATTTATCTAAAATTTTCTATTTTATTTTATTTTGTTAAAATGCTAGTAAGGTGTATTTGATACATGTGCAATAAACTATTATGTATATATAAATGTAATTATTAAATTTGTGTTAATTAATTAAAAATGTATAATTAATTTGCCAACAATTTTTACGCTTTAATTTGAAATATTCAACTAGCATAGAAGTTAATTTTTATTTATTAAAGTCTTGCAACTAGTAAGTTGTAGAATCAATTTCAAAATGAGACTCTTTAATAAATTTTATAATTTATATGTAGCTAATTAATATATTATATTTTTTAAAATAAATAATTAAATTAAAAAACTTTTAAGTTAGTATTGTTCCTAAACTAATCTTATAATAATTTGTAAGTATTCATAAAATAAAATAAATTACAATTATAATTTTAAATATGCCTAAATGTTAATTTCATAAAATATTTTATTTATTAAGTTTATTAAAAATATTAATAAATTTATTTTTTTATATAATCAAAATAATATAATACATAGTATTTTATCTTCTAAAATAATATTTTATTTAAATATATTTAAATATGTAAATACATAATGTTATGTAAATAAATCTCCCAAAATAAGAATGACCAATAGGCTTAAGGTTCATTTGAATTTTTTGAAAAATTAATTAGAAAAGTGATAGTCAAATATAATTATGATTATTTTTTGAAAAGCAAAATAATAAGAAAACTATCCAAGCACATCCTTAGTAAAGAATTATGATTTTTTTCATTCAAAACCTTTGATTATTTGATCCATAATTATTTTGTGGTTAAGATTTAACTCAAATATAAACTAGTAAATTTTATAAATTAAGATTTGCTAAATCTTATGAGATTAAATATTGAAAACTATTTAGGATGTTAAGTGTTAAATCCAAGTCAATTGTTTGACTATTTATTTTAGGATTTAAAAATTCATTTGTTTGGACATCTTAAGGTATTTAGTTTGCTTATGCTACCATTAATTAAATTAATTAGATTATATTTAATCTAACTAAGCATCTAAATAAATAATTATTTGATAATTATTATTAAATTAAATTTAATTTTTTTTAGTAATATACATTATTTATAATATAAATTAATATTAATATTTTTCAAATTTTTAAAAACTTTAAATTTTTTTGTTATTATGTGACAAACACCTAAGTTTTATATTTACATATGTAGGACACAATCCTATGCTCTTAAAGATGTATCTGACATTTGAAAAGTAAATAATAGTGATATCAAAGATTTAAGTGATATATACGTAAATTTGATGTTTAAATGTTAATATGTAAATATATAAGAATTATATAATAAGTATGTAAATTTCTCAAAATAATAATAATAATAAATCAAAATAAGTTGGATTTAGTACATCTTGATGTGGTTAAATCTTAAAACTATTTGGTAAATCTTGTAAAGTTGTTTGATGACATTTTTTTTTCAAGATTTATACCTTTTAGTTCAAATATAAGTTTAATATTCCATATGAATGTAATTATTAAAAGTATTATAATATAATATATTTTATTATTATTATTTTTTACATTGATTATTAATTAGTAATTATTTATTATTTATTATTATTGATTTATCAAGAATTAATTTACTATTAAACTTATAACAATTATAATCATATTTATTAAATTATAATTAATATATAATAATTAATTAATTAATTAATGATGAGTAATCAATTAAATTAGTTAAAATTAGGTTTAAATAAATTATTTTTAAAATAAATTTAATTTAATAATTTTCTTATCAAGTATTATCTAGCAAATTATAAAATTAATTGAAATTATAAATTTTAGTTAAATAAATTAAAGTAGAAATAATAGTAATTTAATATAATCTTTGAAATAATCATTAAAGGTTTGTTCGCATTTAGAATACAATGTAGAAAGATATAAAGATTCAGTAAAATGATTACTTTATAGTTGTTTGGTTGAGCTTTACAAATTCACGACTTCAGATTTTATTTTGGTTGATAAAATATAATGTAAAATAAATCATTTGGGCGTGGTGAGGGAGGTCGGCGCGGGCTACGACGGCCGTGAGCAGCATCGGCATGTGGCGGCGGTGGCGGGAGGGCGGTGGCGAGGCGTGGCGGGCGGCTGACGATCACTTACATCACTACATGACCTTTATTTAGAATTACCCTTGGCGAATTAATCTATATGAACTTTCCTAGTATTTGAAATCTTTAATTTTACTCTTAGAATCAAATCGAAATATTTAAAAGTGTGTATTTGGAATGCAGTGCATTCCAAATACACCCTACCAAACAGTCCCTAAGATAAATAATTATAAAAAATTTAATTAACATAAAATTCTTTTCATTGACATTAATTCATAATCACTTCATGGTAACGTCTTTTCCCCCTTCTGTCTTCTTGAAGGGTCTTCTCACACTCTAGAATCTCTACAACGAGAAAAACAATAAGGTGTGTCGACGGCGTCGGCAGGATTTCGGCGTCCGAAAACCTAGTCTTTCCCCCCCTTTCGCTCCGCTCCTACTCGAAACCATCAAGGAAGAGAAGGGAGGCTGTCGCGAAGGTAACCCTCGTCTTTCCTCCTACCCCTCTTCATGTGCTTCAGTTTGTGTACATCCCGTAAATCCTCCTGCCAACGGGATTTACTGAATCCGGGACTTAAAAAGGCAAAACAGTGGAGATACGGGATTTAAAATGCCGATTTAAAGTTGCCGTTATTACTGTTTGGCAGGATTTAGGTTAAATTCTGCTACCAAACAGCCCCTTACTCTATTTCCCCCAGACTCCCATCCCCCAAATTCCCTCCTCAATGACAAAGAAGCGAGGAGGTCGTGGTGGGTGCTCGGCGTGTGCAGGAGTGTGAAGGAGGAGGGGAATGTGTGAGAGACTTGCGAATTTAAGTTAAATCCGACCAACGCCCGGATTTACTAGATATAAGGCACAACGGGGGAGAAACTGGATTTAAGATTCTGCAGGATTAAAGTTGTTATTTTTGCTATTTGACTAAAAAACAGCCCTTAGGTCGTACTCGTCTTTTCCATGGCTGGGAAGAAGCGGAAGCAACAAACGCTTCAGCAGCAGAAGCCACAGCACCGACTCGCTCTCGACGCCGATGACGACTCTGTGATATCGAAAAAGATGGCTCGGCACTCTAAGCAACACCAGAAAGGAGATAAGGTATTCTCTCACATTTCTATATTTTCTCTTCCCCGTTTCCTTCTTCCCCTCTCACAAAATGAAATTTCTTGACTTTTTTCCTTTTCCTGGACGCAGGTGATATCTTCTGATCTCAGCTCGAAGATCCTTAAGGAGTCTCTCAATCAGCAGAAAGAAATTCTCCAGGAAGAAGAAGCACAGCTGAACTTTCCGCCATTCTCACAAGTGGCCGATTCCGAGGAAAAGAGCGACGACGACGAAGGTTACGATTTTGAGGGGTTCTTGGAAAGCATAAGTCCGCACGATTTGGGCGTCGTAAGTTATAATAGCTCTGCGTCCTCGTAGTTTAGTTAGTAGATAAATCTGATTGGGATTTTTTTTATAGGAAGAGATCAAAGAGGAGGATGAAGCGGCTTTGGCAGCTTTTTTTGGAACTGATGCAGGTCCGCAGCTCACACTGGCAGATATCATTATCAAGAAAATTAAGGAAAAGGATGTGCGGGCTTCCTCGGGTAGGTTTTTGTGCATTTCTTTCCTTTTGAGATGGTTATTCTTGAAAGATGATTAAGTGGGTTATTTGTACTTTAATGCTATTATTTTTATTGGAGCAAATTTCAAATCGAAAGCTTGTTTCATTGCCCCCAGTGATCCAACTTTGTTATACATTATCTCATTCATTTGTTTCACAACCATGAAATCATGGAATGGTGCCTATGAAGATCTCATGATGCAAAAGTAAATATAGTTAAATGTAGATATTCCAATCATTCAAATCCAATAAAACTAGAAAGCTACAGCTAATTGAAAAACTGGACATTGAAAACGGCCAAAAAAGGCAAAAAAAAAAAAAAAAAAAAGACCCCGATTACCAAACAACCACAAATTGGATTTAGTATGAGAATATCCAACAAGCAAAAGTTCTGTACAAGGATTATGTTTAGAGAATTTTGCTTTTGAGGTTAAAAACATGCATTTCTAATCAGATCATATTCTTCATGAGTAAAAATCATTCACAAATTTAATGTTCGAATGAATTGATAATGATGTCTTCTCAAGATGTTTCTACGAGGGTAAGAGAAAGACCATCAAAGTCTTCATTTATGGTGATTAAAAACTAAGAACCATGATTTGTTCGACATGCTAATTGATCCATGAGGTTCCAATGTCAATTGGTCAAACCATAATTCATGAAAAAAATTCAATATTTATCATTCAAGGTTCTCCGAGATCAATTAGCACAAGGGATGTGAAATTGGAAGTGCCCACATATGATGACACAATTAATGTGCAAAGAAGGTGGATAAGTAGTTTGATCTTCTTGAAATGTGCTTTCCATAAATAATTATTGCTCTGCATAAAGAAATTCTTTTGCTCAACTTAAAAAGAAATTTTTTTTAAGGAAATTGGTTGGGATGGGTTTCAAAATTATTGAATACACTTTTAGATGGATGCAATACATGGGTGATTAATTAAAATTTATATTATGCTCATCACAAATAAAATTCAATAGATTTAAAATCATCCTATCCAAAAATTTGGTCAGGATACCCTAACCCAAAATTTTCTACTTTAAATGCTCTCACATTAACTAATGAACTATGATTTGTCATGATTGACGTGAACTAAGGTTAAGTGTTTGACTCAGTTTCTATTTTATTTCCGACCTATGAGAAGTGGTTCTAATGGAAACAATTGAGGCAAAATTATAAGTAGTATGTGCAAGACCACATTATGGAGTTTTTCTAGGAACTTCATTAACTTGAGAATAATTTTAGAGGAAAAATCTATGTTTATGAAATGTATGGTGGGGTTTTAAGAAAGCCTTTGAAGAGAGATAAAATTATTCCCAATGAGGATTATCTTAAAGAAAGCTCAAATGATTTTGCATTAAGGGGAAAAACCAATCTAGCATAATTGCTAAAGTTGAAAGCTCACATAGAATGCTTTAAAAGAGAACAACATGATGGAAGGTCTTACTGCTGCCATTACAAGCTGAAGTTTCATTTATATTAGAACTACTACATACTTGAGAAGAGGTTGAAGCGAAAGGAGGCTAAGAAAACTTTTAGAACCACAAATGATGAAGTGGTAGAACTGCCCATTATAAGAAAGTAGAAGTACTATATTTGGTGGCACAAGTTAATGGCCTTTTGAAGGAGGACACTTGAATCTGAATTTGCATATAAAATAACCTATTATTAATGCATCTTTAAACCTTTGCGGTGGCAAGAATTTCATTTATGCTACCCTTTAAAAGATTAGATATAGGTACCACACCACATCCAGCTCATTATTGAATTGGGATTGATTGAAAAAGATGGTAAGGGCTCAGAAATAATGTATTGTGAGTTTTGTTACTGCTAAGTAATATGTGAATGTAACTTGTGATGTATTTTGCTATGTATTTATACAGAATCCCTATATTGTATAAGATGTTGTGTATTATTTGTTTGTAAAGGAAAGGAAGAACTTTGTAATATATAAGCCTATTCTACAAGCGATGAATTTGAAGAAAACACATTAGGCACAAGTAAAGGTGATCATCTATTATAAACCCTTTTCCTCTTTCCAGCAACACTTAAACTTCAAGGAGCTTCAAAGCAAAAGCAAAAAGAAAGAAGTAATCCATGAGAAGCCATTTGAGGAAGCTAAAGAAGCATTCTCCCTGCTAACACAAATAAGTTCTAAAAATGGCCTAGATAGGAGCAAAGTAGACCGATAATTTGCCACCCTAAACAATCCTTGAAATGGATGCACGATTACTGAGCAAAGTTAGGAAAGTGACATATCAGAGACATACTCACAACTTAAACCATTTTCAAGTGCAGATGAATCTCAAAATACAAAATAGGGATTCATGATATATGAAGCTATAGTATCGATTGTTTTATCTAGAAATCCATTCCAAATCCAAACCCAAAGTCCAATATGGTGCATGGAGTACACAATACTATGAGGTTATATGGGGAATAACACTTAAATTAAAAGAGATTTAAAAGGAGGTCATTTCTCTAATCCCATAAGTTCATCCATTCGCCAAGCTATCTACCATCAAAGGAGGTGGAGAGAGAATACAAATTTTAAGTAGGTATTATCGAGTTAGTGTGATGATTATCAAGATAAGATGATTTTTTGATAGCCTATCTCATGCTTATGTTAGGAGATTAGCCCTTATTATTTTTATTATTATTAGTAGTAGTAGTATTTATTTTATCGCACGTCTTACTCTAAATCGAGACTCAACTCCCTCCTTCTCTAAAATACCCTCTGTCTATTCTGTTTCTGCATGAGACTGCTATGAGGAAAGGTAATTTTGGAACAATTAAGATGGCAAGGAAGGCATCATCAAGGCAATGAAAGAATGAGGAAGCAAGCTAAGCGATGAGGAAGATCATGAATGAAGAGATTAAAGAACTTTATGATCCAAAAGAGTCCATACAGGGTTTGATAAGACTATTCTTCCTTAGTTTGTATTTTTACTTTCCATAGAATCTCATTGGAGCAATTTCCCCTCTTGTTTGATTTTGACACAATGCCCCTCTCCTTAATCTCATTTGGCCAATTATTATCATACAAGAAGGATAACTTAAATAGAAATTTTCTTGTGTAAGGTCTCACATTAAGCCCTTCATATAAATGAATCGCAATTTTGTACTTAAACACTTTAATTTTGTAATCAATGGTAATTCTATAATTTCAATTAACTAAATATTGGCATTTCAAAGATCAAGGAAACTCATTTTTTTATCCTTGATACATGGACATTGCATTTGCATCTTGGTTGAAGAGGAAGGATTTCTACATTCAATTTAATCCCAGATCTAAAACTTTGGTATGATATCATATTTCAGGTAACTAGTTTATTTCTTGAGTTTTTAATGCATTTCTTTGCTATTCAAAAGTTGATTACCTCTTGTTATATGACATGATTGATACTCAGTTGCACATAGCATAGATGTCCTTTTTTCATAAGAATTTTTAGTCATCTTAATGGAATAGATTCTCTAAATTGTCTTTATAGTGTGTGAAGTGCATTATTGATGAGCATCTGGCTAAAAGGTGTAATGATGATTTTATTTTTGCATCTTTATTTTTTATCTTTTATTTTTTCTCTTCAATATGTATTTTCTCAACAATATTTTTCTTCATAAATTGCCTATGTCATGTAGTTTTTGATGAATTCTTCTGAACCTGCAAAGTGGTATTTAAGTGAATTTTTTTGCCAGACTAACCGAGCCATGAAGAAAAAAATGCAGAACTTTGTAGGTCTAGTCAATCAACTTTGTAATATACTCAATATTGAATGGCTATCTATTTTAACTTTTTTAATAGCTTAGTATGCATCAATTATTTTGCTATTCATTTTATTTATCATGAGATTATCACAAGCAATATACCATTCAACATTTATTTTCTTAAAGATGTTGAGGGATTTGAGTTTTTTTTTTATATATTATTTTTGTTTTTGTAACTAGTAACCAGTTTACTCAATTTCATTGCAGAAGAACGGCCTATGCCAAAGTTTGATGATGGTGTCATAGACATTTACAAGAAGTATTTTCTCTCTCACTTGATCCCTCACCATCTCAACTCTCTTTCTCTTACATGTTGCCTTCATCCCAAGCCTCCCCCCTCTCTCTATTCAACTCCATCTCTTAATTTAAGTATATGATGTTTTTAAAAAAGTAAAATATTTACTGTATTGTAGAGTTGGGAACGTGCTTAGTAGGTACACAAGTGGGAAAGTACCAAAGGCGCTTCAACGCATTGCAATTATGGAACGTTGGGAGGAAGTTCTTTATATAACCGAGCCAGAGAAATGGTCCCCAAATGCTATGTATCAAGCTACTAGAATATTTGCATCAAGGTTCAACCCTAATAAGGCTCAACGGTTTTACAAGCTGTGCTACTTCCTCGTGTTAGAGAAGAAATTCAAAAGAATAAACGGCTTCATCGTGCTCTTTATGAAGCATTAAAAAAGAGTCTCTACAAGCCGGCTGGGTTTTTTAAGGGAATTTTATTTCCGTTATGTCAGGTATGCAACATTTTGTTAATTCCATAGTTATGGATAATTATTCCAGAACTTTGAATTTGAAATTAGCAGTTCCTCCATATAATTATTCCATCATATATGAATTTGAAGCTAGCTGTTTCTCCATTAGAGCACTTTCTCATATTTAAAACTCCCATATACTGTTTTTTCCAATTTTCTTGCTCATTGTGTAGTATATAACAACAACAACAACAACAACAGAAAGCTTTTATCCCCTATGATACTCTTTGTTTAGTATGTTAATGTCTAAATTTATTCTGTTATGGTTTCTTACACAGTGATCCAATTAAAATCCTTATTATTGAATAATTATGGTAAATTAAGTGATAAGCTTATGGTAGATGTATCTTATTTTTGCAATTGATTCCTATATTTAGACAAATATTCATTTTCAAACTACATGCAGTCACAGACTTGCACACTTATAGAAGCGCACATTATTGGAAGTATCATTCAAAAAGTATCGATACCACCACTTCATTCAAGGTAATGATATGAACGATGTGCCAAAGTTGTTTGTCTGCTTTGGCAGAATTCCTTTTGACCATAAACTATCATTAAAGGTTTTTAATTGTTAGATTGTCTAATTGCTTTATTTGTGTGAGCTAACAGTGTAGCATTGATGACATTAGCAGGCATGGATTACTATGGGACAACTAGGTATGCACTTTTTTCAGTTATTACAACTATTTTTTTATTGATTCCATGCTTCAATGTGAATTTATTTTCTATCGCACTGATGTTTTTTAATGAATCTTGAAATTTTTACAATTCAGAAAATCTGAGATTGTAAAACAAGACAAATTTGGGCCTTCCATCCATTTGGACTATATGCTGGATTCAAAAGGAATTTAGTGATTTAGTTTGAAAGATCGAATTAACATTCTTGTTTCATTTTGAAACTTTGATTGAAAAAGAAGTTTGGAATGCTTAGAAGCTCCTCTCCAATAGTTCTTAACTTTGTGTAAGATGATCTTAGATAGAGTCACTATTTTGCTTATGTTCTTCTAATTAATGGCATGATTTTGTAAACAAAATTTAACCATTTTTTTTATAAATATATAATTATCTTATCTTTATGGTACTCATTTTGCATAATGTTTACCAAATCTGTCATCTAGTGGGATTAAGGCAAGAATTGTCTTACCAAATCTGGCATCTTTTACCAAGAATTGACAAAACCATGTTGAAATGCTTCAAACAACATCTTGACCTTCATTAGTACGTTCCAACGGCAACCTGATCATCCACAAGTTAACATATTCTTTTTTTTTTCTCAGTAAGAAATGTCTAGCTTCTCAACCTATAATTAAATATACTTCTAAAAATTTGCAGATTATGACTAAATATATTTCGCCAACCTAAATTTTGGCCATCTAAACCAGTGCTTTTATTGTTAAATTTGCAGATAAGCTCTTTGTTCTGGTATACCAAAGAGTTTTATTTTTACGCTTCACTTTATTTGCTGCAGCTTTTTCATAAAGTTACTTATTGAGAAGAAGTATGCGCTGCCATATAGAGTACTTGATGCTCTAGTCGCACATTTTATGAGATTCCTGGAAGATAAAAGAGCTATGCCTGTAATATGGCACCAAACTCTTCTTGCGTTTGTACAAAGGTTAGATACATGAACTGTTAGTGGAGGGATTGTTGTTAGTTTCATTGAGATTATATTTTATTCAAAGCAATTTAGTTGCTAGATTACATTAAGGTAACTTAATTCTTATCCTGTTTTCTGTTTTGTGCTACTGAGCACTAATGATTTATAAAGCAACTGACCTCATTTACCGTCATTCAGTCAACAAATTTGAAATGGTTTATGCATTTTTGATAATTGACTGAATACAATAGGCTCTTCTGATTTGAGAAGCTAATGTTATCATTCCAACTGATTATTTCCTGGATTTTTTTCCTGCCATAGTACCACAGATGTAGTTTTTTAATTTTTTGTGTTTGGCATAAGGATCTTTAGCATGTATTTTTTAATTTTTTTTCTTCAACTATATTGGATACAATCATAAAAGATATCAACTATTTCATTCTTTCGATTGGGTGTGATAGTATAGATGCAAATCTGTTTTCTTTTTTCAATCATTAGCTGTTTATTGGTAATTTCCCCTTTGAACTCTGGCAGATATTTTGGACTTAGAATTATTAGGAATTCTTTTTTGTTCTTGAGTTTGAGGTATTATGTGCTGTTGACTGATAACACAATGGAACTCCTGTTTTGATGTGAACTCACCATGTATGGTTGTGCCTTTAAATAAGGTGGTTTGGGTTTTATATTCTTTCCCATTTACTAGTTTTGTGGTGTGTTTCTGCCCTTAGTTTTACCGGAGTTTCCCCTTTTATGGAAGGTATCTTATATACTTCCCCTTCAAAATCGGTTAAGTTTTTTTTTTCTTTACACAACTGGGGAAAACATATGAGAAAGACATGCATTTGTAGATAACTGGTCAATGTTGAAATAATCATACCAAATGCCTGTTTGTTTATCAATGAAGTTACCGTTTAAACTTTACTTGGTACATATAGAACAGAGAATGTTTGACTTCCACTTCATTGCTTTTAATTTTTTGATGATTCCTATGCTTTTCTTCCTGCAGTTAATAAATTAAGCTGATAAATTATTGTAGGTACAAAAATGAGTTGACAAAGGCAGATAAGAATAATCTGGATCGCCTATTACAACACCAAAAGCATTATTTGGTATTGGTGTCACTTTTGATGCTCTGACCAGTCTCTTCTTTTTTGTTTGGATCATGTTTTGAATTATTTTTCTGCGTAGGTTACACCTGAAATCCGCAGAGAACTGAAAAATAGCCGACACAGAGGCGAAAAGGATGACATAACATCACAAGATATCCTTTTTGATGCTCTGACCAGTCTCTTTTAATGAATGTACTGCATATATAGTAAAAAATTCGTATACAGCTATATCTTTGGAATTATGTCAATATCCCACAAAGACAAAGTGGTAGCTTTGCTGTTCTAGAGATTATCTATATTAGATGGTTCAATTGCAGATATAACCTCATATA
The DNA here is from genome assembly GCA_021442155.1 of Cymbidium sinense. Lineage (NCBI taxonomy): Eukaryota > Viridiplantae > Streptophyta > Magnoliopsida > Asparagales > Orchidaceae > Cymbidium > Cymbidium sinense. Next base: position 7,022,953 of record CM038219.1, read on the forward strand.
ATTGATCAGCAAGTAGGACTTTAAAGGCATATGTTGTGCATCATCACGTTACTAAAACCATTAAGAACAAAGCCGTTAATTTTAGGGAGCACTTAGAAATCAGGTCCTGCATTTTTACCAGGTACTGCACTCTGGTCTTTGATTATAGTTCTTTTTTCATTTTTTTTATGGTTCTGGTTTGTGAATCATTTGCTTTTTATGCTAACTGATAATATTTACTTCAGTTGTGTATTAATACTCAAAAGGTTTGAAGCATCAAAACAAATCTATCTGTTTGGGTCAGTTATTGATGGGTCTCTATTTAGATTTAGTTCTAGAATACCAAGAACCAAAAAGTTGGTTTTGTTCTCCATTATAGTGTTTTGTTTAGAGCTGCAAACAAACCGAGCCGAGCCGAGTATGTATGTGTTCAAGCTTGAACTTGTTTAATATTATCGAGTTCGAGCTCGATTCGAGCTTTTAAGAATAGTGTTCAAGCTTGAGCTTGTTTATCATTATCGAGCTCGAGCTCGATTCGAGTTTGTTCACGAGCTCGGTTCAAATTGGATTATCGAGCTTGTTAACGAGCAGCTCGTTTAATAAAATAAACGAGCTTTAATCAAGCCTTAATCGCTTGTTCGACTTGTTGAGAAATGTACATGAGCTGTATCAAATAAAGCTTATTAAGCCTAAAAAAATAATAATTTGAATAATATTGTTTACAAACAAGCCTTAATCGAGCAATAATCGAGCTTTTAGCGAAATTCACGGCGTTAAATGATAATGTTGAACATAAATGAACCAACAACAATGCTTGCTTCGTTTAAGCAATTGAGTATTTAAAAAGGTGTTTAGGCTCATTTGATTAGTTAATCAAATGAACATGAACGAGCTCTAATCGAGCCGAGCCACGAGCAGCTTGTCGAACGCTCGGTTCATTTGCACCCCTAGTTTTGTTTCTTATATTCGATGCAAATTATCATAATTCTTATTTAAAAACCTTGGTCCGATACTCTGCTTCAGGTATCGTGTTATTCTTGTAATTGCCTCTCTCTCCCCCCTCCCCTCACACACACTTCTTTGCTCATCTTCTAGCTTTCTATTGCCATCTCTGTCACAGCTATCCAAACCTTTTCAATCAATCACCACCTTTTCTGTCATGGTGCATTCAACTCACCTTGTAGTTAGTTGTCAGTTGCCTTTGCTGCTATCTCTGCCTTCGTTATTTGGCATCCGCCTTGTCTTCTCTTTTGGCTTGAATTGCTTCGCAGTGGTATATGTAGTTTTACTTCCATCTCTTGCTTTAAATTCATGGATGCAGAATATTTTTGTAGCTGTGTTAACTATTAAATTTCATCTTTCATTTCCTTGACTTGCTTCACCCCCACTTATCTCTGTTATGTATAAGCCAATTGAGGAAGACAGATGGGATATTCCAGATGTGCCTATGGAGGAGGATTAAAGGTACTAATAGCCCATTATATGTTAAAATATCTCAGTTTTATCTTCAAAATGAACTGACTTGTGGGCTATCTATTTGTTTGGTTTGCAGTTCTTCCCACTTCAGATTTCTGAACTTATGATGACGAATTGACTTTGAACTCTCTGTAGCAGATGTTTCTTGTCATTGTCGATATACAGTCGTTTGGAAAGTTGAAGGAACTTCATTTCTTATTGTTTTTTCAGAGTTTATGCCTTTAACTAACGGTAACTATATCAATTTCTGTATCCCCTATTTTATTTGAATGTTTATTGATAGGATTTTCTGACTTTCAGTATAAAATCACTAAATCAAGGTTATCTCCATGCGCATTATTTACTCCACATATTAAATTTATAAATTCTAATAAATATTGCTTGTTATTTTTTAAGTTTAAGATGATAGTATTTCTTGTTATAGTTTAATTATATATTAGTTAAGTAAAAGTCTAATCGAAGTGATCGAATTATAGTTCGAGGGAATTTGGTTGAATGAATTTTTTAAATTTTATAATAAACAATAGTTAGTTTGGCTAATTTGTAAAACAAATTATGCAAATTGACCAAATGCATATCTCTATTCGAAATTATCACTATTTATAATTGTATTGCTTCTTCTAATCTTTTGATGAGCTATGTGTGTTGTTGTTTGAAATTATCGATGAAATTAGTGGGGACATGGTTTTGTTTGAAATACACATACCCTAATTTGGGCATATGAAGCAATGTTGTGCAGTCAAGCATATATATACGATAAAATTTGTAAAGTGATATTCGTAGGTAGGATATCATTTTAACAGATTATCACTTTAAAGCAGCATATATATAATATATATATCATATGATCATGCTGTTTATCACTTTAGATATGATATCATTTTAGATAAGTTTTACTGTATTCATTATTTGATATACATTTTTAATGCAGCAGTGTTTATGATATGCTAAATCAAAATTTATCAAATAGGTTGATATTTTCTTTCAATTTGAACCAAAATGTGATTGGAATGTTTTGTTTTCGACCTCTTATAAGGATGAATATGATGATTAATCATAGTTAGCACTAATTTAAATTACACTTTTTTTAATCAAATATATTTCAATATTTATTTTGAATTATAATTGTGAATAAAAATATATCCTAAAATGACAATTTAGCTTTTATCAATAAGTGAAATTAAGTTGATTATTATTTTTAAAGTCATATAAATCCATCACTCTTTAAAATATTTTCTCAAATTAACTATTAATAGATTTACATAAGCACTATGCCATTTTTATATATTTATATATCAGATTCTTAAATTCAATATTCATATAAATAATACTTAAATTTTTAATATTACATTAAAAAATAATTATATATATATATTAAATAATAGATATATAAATATTTTTTATGTGATATGTATATAGTTTTTTTAAATTTTAAATAAAAATATAAAAATTTATCAAATTTATGCATCCAATCTTCGTTCTTCTAAAATCCTCCCATCCTGTAAAAGCTCTAAAATATTAATTGTAATTAATTTATAATTAAAATAAGATATATTAATTATTAACATTAATCAGTGCTATTAATTTCAATAATTCATCTTAACATAGTTAATTATTAAGTCTATATCAATTGTAATTCAATTCATTAAATTATAATTAGCATAATGATAATATAATAATTAATCAATAATTACTAATCAATTAACTAAATTATAATTAAATTAAAGAAATCTTAATTTAATAATATTCTCAATTTCTCATCAATCATTAATAACTATATAATTTTGTATTAAAAATTAAAAACTTTCAGTTAAATAAATAAAAATAAGAATAAGAATAATACATTAAATTATCCCTTAGTTCTCTTCCCTTCCTCTGTAGCCGAAACCCTAACGAAGTGGCGGAACTGGACGGCTTTTGCGGCGTATGAAACACTGGTCTTTCTCCCCATTCTGCTCTGACGTCGCAAGGTAACTCTCGCCTTTCCTTCCAACCCGCTTCGCGAGCTTCTGTTTATGTAAATCCCGTAAATCAGAGGGATTTACTAAATCCGGGATTTAAGGCAAAACGGAGGAGAAACGGGAATTTAAATTATGTAGGATTTAAAGTAATCAATTCTGCTGTTTGGCAGGATTTTAAAGAGCTCCATTTCCCTACCGATCGAGTTCCTTCGGAATACCATTCTTTTCATTCGAGCTTGAGATGACAAAAAAGAAGGAGAGGGCGGTTAATGTATCGGGTAAACCAAAGCATTCGCTTGACGTTAACCGCAGCAATGGCGCAGACAAAGGAACTAGGTCCGCTGGCACAGTCCGGCGGCTCAAGATGTACAATTCCCGCCCCAAGAGGGACAGAAAGGGAAAGATCCTCAAGCATGAGTTACAATCGAAGGATCTTCCAAGCACACGCATCGAGCCCGATCACCGCTGGTTCGGTACGGACCCTCCCCGACAACCCCCTTCATTTGTATGATACATAGCAACTTGAAATATCTGATTAAGTACATTATCCTTTTGCTTCACACTTCTATTTTCACAGTTAAGAAAAGCTTTTCATAGCAGCATGGATACTGATTTATAAGTAGCATTTCACCCTCGCACGTTTCACCCTAATTCGGAGCTGGGAGCCTGGGATGGCAGATGGTTGCTCATCACTAATTTTTAAATAACAAGCCTCAGCACTCTCCCTTGTATTGCTTTCATAAATTGGTCTCTGTAATAGAACAAACATACTTGGACAGGAAACAGCAATGCTTAAAACCTTAGTTCTAGCAGATTTGTTTATTTTAACGACTAAAATTCTAGTAATGCTGGTTTAAGGCGTGTACACAAGCATTTCAATTGTCATTTCATGAGTGTGTTCAATTTTCTATGTATATAGGCTAATATGACTTGTGCTTTTAGGTAACACTCGAGTTGTAAATCAGAAGGAACTTGAATTCTTTCGTGAGAGCTTCAAAATCGGCTATCAAGCAACTATAATGTTATTTTGAAGGAGAGGAAATTGCCACTTTCTCTTCTTAATGATCATCAAAAGGTATGTTTTTTCCTTGTTTCTTTCACACTTTTTCTTCTAATTTCAAATTCAATTTTTTGAATTTTTTTTTTGTTGTCGATTTAATGTCAGTACATGCATTTTACACGGCCATTTGATTATTTCATTTATATTGTATGCTTAAATTCACCTTTTGGATAGTTCATGTATTTGAATCATGTTGTCTCTAGCTGAGTTCAATCTTCTACTTTCTACTAAGAATGGTTTTAATCATTGTTCTTGGCATGCTTAGGAGGGCTATCTGACGGTAAGGGTTAAATGGACATTTATGAAAAATACTAGCTAAATTAAGGGTGTTTTCCTGCCATAATATTCCATATTATTTTTTTTCCATTTTGTAGACTTTATATTGACAGTCCTTTTGGATCCATAATTTATTAATTAATCAAAAGAAATGCATTTAGATGTAGAATTAAAAAAAAATGTTGCCATTCTTATGTTTTGAAATTTCTATCATCACAGCAAGCAAAAGCTCATCTTCTTGATACAGAGCCTTTTGAGGATGCTTTTGGTCCAAAGAGGAAACGCAAACGTCCAAGGCTCTTAGCAATTGACTATGAATCATTGATTAAGAAAGCTGATGGATCCCAAGGTATGTACTAGATCTATGACTTCCCCATAAAGGACCCATTTGATTGAGCATCCCCTTTTGTTAAAAATTGTACTTCAAATGAAACTAAAAATATTTTAGACTCATTTCTTAAATTAGGAAATTGTATTTCTAGTTGCTTTGAGTATCTTCATTTGAATTAGAAAAATCATCTTTAGGATTGTTCTTGCTTCAAATTAATAGAACATGCTAAATCTATTTTTAGGTGGCTTATACATGCTTGATATAATTTTTCAGAGTTTCAATTGATTTGCTAATTATGTTTTATAAGAGCTAAGGTACTTGTTAAATAGCTTTCAGCTGTAAGTATTGTTTTCAGTTTCAAGATGATCTATGTAGTATGAGATTGGCTGCACTGTAATATTTTTCTCATCCTTAGTATTCAGCGAAATTTAGAGTCATTCTGTTGATATAGATTGACATTGTCTCTACCACGATCCATTTTGTGCACCTAGATATACTTTTTTTGTATCATTTTGTCTATTTCATTGTTTTCATACATAGATACTTTTGAGAAGAAAATTTTTGCCAAATCATCTGGAGAAGAGAATGATGAGGATGGTTTCAGAGACTTAGTGAGGCATTCAATGTTTCAGAAGGGTCAGAGTAAACGCATTTGGGGTGAACTCTACAAAGTTGTTGATTCTTCAGACGTAGTTGTCCAGGCGAGTGTCCATTTCTTTTAATTTTATAATACCATTGAATGATTATATAGATTATAATTTGTCCATATTTGTGGACCATCGTGAGATATTTGGAACACTTGAGAGATTTCAAGCTATATCTGGCCATGTTGGCTTCTTTTTGTTTGATTGTCTTTTAGTTCATGCAAGTTTTTTTTTTTTCTTTTTTGATTGTTTTCTTGTTTCATCTATGAGTAACAAAATATTTTTGATGATGGTTTATAGTATTGTGATAGATATTATGATCCATTCAAATATTGTTATATAGTATTATTTTCTCATTGCTATTCATGACACTCCCTTTAACAGTATGACATTGGCAATTTCTTATGGTTTGATAAGCATGATGAATGTATTATTTGTAGTATATTTTATTCATTACCGTCTATTTTCATATAGTGTATGGCAATGAGAGGGATCCACTTGTCACGAGATGTCATCTTGTACTTATAATATTTTCTTACTTTTCAAAGGTTTATTTTCATTGGCCAGAGATGGCTTTGAGTTGAGTTTGAGGTAGTCAAGCTTGAAATTCTCAAATTTAGCTCAATTTGAAATCAAATTTGGTTTTTAGTTAAGTTGGTACAACTTGATATGACTTGATTTTGATCCAACTCAAAATCTTAAATTTTCAGTGCATACAAATTGACTCATTTATTTTGGTTTTTGATATGACTCAAATACAACTTGAATTGTTTTGAATCAAACTCAGAATGTATGCATTGTTTGGTTAAATATCTTGTATCAAGATCTAACTGAGAGAATTCTTGGTGGAAATATATAAATTTTGGATGGTATCATCAGAGGACATGGATAGAAAGGAGAGTGTAGGAGTTAGTAATTAGTGATAAATGAAACAAGATAGAAATGCCACAATGCAAATATTAAGAGAAATTGACTTTTTACCACTCAGCTTTGTCTTTATAATCATGAGTTTACCTCTGAGCTCTTGAACATTGGTAGTGATTGAACCATATAATTGAAGGGAAAGTCTTGGCCAGGCTTTCAAACTAAAGAATAACTTACTGAGATCATGCCATAGTAGAGAGGAGTTGATAGGCAATAGGATATTTGGCTTCTATGATTGTGGCTAGCTCCTTGATCTGAGTTTGTGTGCCTGTATTGCTTTAACAGGAATAATGGAGGCTATTAGAATATAAGTTTAACACGTGGGGAGTATTAGACTCTTTGATGTAGAATTTAATGTTTATATTGTTTAAGGAAAAAAATGTTGTGGTAGGGGGTTCAAACTTAGGACTTATTGCTGCTAAGGTCCTTGCCAAATTACTATTGAGCCAAATAATTTTTAATGACATAAATTTTTTATTATTACTTTCAAGTAAGCTCGAATCATTTTTCAAGTGAGCTATTTTGAACTTGAGATTGACTCAAATTTCAATTGCATTTAAAAATTGACTTGGAGTTCTGCTCAAATCAATTCAAATTAATTTTGTGTTGACTCAAACTTTCAGTGAGTTTCTAGTGAACAAAATTGCCATTTTGATCATTGTTGAAAATGTTGATGACGATGCCATATGCAAAGATGTCTAATTGCATTGTTATTTTTGGAATTGGGTACCTATTCAATAGTGTGAGCATTTTTCCCTTTTCTTGGGCGCCTAGTCGAAAAAGTGAGACCCTTTTGCTTAAGACAACAATGATATTTCACCGTCAGCTTCTTAAGACTTAACAATCTGACTTAGGCATTAGCTTGGATTTGTTTAACTTATGTAATTTTTTTCCCCTATCTTGTATCAGAGCTTTATAAAAGTTAGTTTATTGGCTAATTTAGCTTTTCTAAAACAAATTGTAGGAAATATTGCCCTGATTTATCTGTTCAAATCGCATGCACTTTGTGGCAACTTATCCTGCCACAAAACACACTAAAGCTAAACCTAAGGACCCCAAACAAGTATGACCTAAATTATTGGTTGCTAAGCATCATGTGGTTTGTTCTGTTAAACAGGTGTTGGATGCACGGGATCCACTTGGCACAAGATGTCATCATTTGGAGAAAAACCTGAAGGAGAATTGCAAACACAAACACATGGTTCTTTTGCTTAACAAGGTTTGGCATTTTAACAAATTTGTATTGAAGAGTTTACAGAATTGGATCATATCTCTCCCTTGTCTCAACTTGTTTGTAGAAAAAGGATTCTCTAGTTAATGCTTATTGAAGAGTTTACAGAGTTGGATTAGATCTCTCCCTTCTCTCAACTTGTTTGTGGAAAAGGGATTCTCTAGCTAATGTTTATTTATGTATTTTTAGTGTGACTTGATTCCTGCATGGGCTACAAAAGGATGGCTGCGGGCATTGTCGAAGGAATATCCTACTTTGGCATTCCATGCTAGCATAAACAAATCTTTTGGAAAGGTATGACATTGTGTTTGTCTAATTCATCTCTCTCTCTCTCTCTCTCTCTCTGCTTATTGCATGTTGTTGATTTTTTACATCAGGGATCTCTTCTTTCAGTGCTGCGACAGTTTGCTCGTTTGAAGAGCGACAAACAGGCAATTTCTGTTGGATTCGTTGGCTATCCTAATGTTGGGAAGTCATCCGTTATCAACACATTACGTACAAAGAATGTAAGATTGTGTTTTAACAAATTGTAGTGCTAAAATCATCTAAATTTGCCTGCACAGCTTACTGAATTGGTACAGATTTGCTAAATAGGAATATTTAATTGATAAAATATTACGTTAGTGTATATCTTAATTCATCTGGATGATTAATTTATTAGACTTTATTCATGTGTCTCCTGATAAAGGTTTGCAAAGTGGCTCCCATTCCAGGGGAAACAAAAGTGTGGCAATACATTACACTCACCAAGAAGATCTTTTTGATCGATTGTCCTGGAGTAGTATATCATAACAAAGACTCCGAGACTGATATTGTCTTGAAGGGTGTGGTATGACAGCTTTCCCTACTACAATTTTCTTTTTTCATCTGTTCATTTGGCATAACTTATTATGTTTTTTTTAAAAATAATGCACAAGCATTTCTATAATTGATACATATAAATCATTAGCATTGCTTAATCCTTCCAGTTCTCATCAATGAGTATAGACATTTACTAAGTGCACCATCATCTCTTTTGAGGCATAACTTGTTCAAAGCTCAAAGAAATAATCTCAAAAATTTCTAGCACAAGTGTTTACACTTTGTTTTACTCCTTTAGAAATCGGATCTAGGCACCAAGACCAATGGTAAAATAACAAGTAGCTCTTAAATATGCTAGGATTCATTTACACATTAGAATTAAAAGCGCTTTACTATCCAAATAGAATATATATAAATAAGGTATTGTTATTTATTAATTCATTTATTTCAGGAAACTTGGGTGCCTAAGATATTCATTATTACCCAAACAAAGAATACCTGATATGGTAACAACTGTATAGATTTGGTGGTGGCAATTAATAGGTTAGTTTTAATGTTGAAGAGCTTTGGATGCAAATGATTTACAGATTCTATCGATCATAGGATTAGTAAAGATTCTTTATATTTTCTGAAATTTAGTTGTTCACTCGACAAAATATTTACTTATCTTAGTTGGATTACATCAAGGATCGGCTTTAAGCCCATATCTTTTTGCTTTAGTTATGGATGTCCTTACTAGGCATTTATTGGAGGATGTACCTTGGTGTATGTTTTTTTGCTAATAACATTCTTCTTGTTGATAAGACTAGAGAGAGAGTTTAAGAGAGTATAAATGTTTTCAATTGAGTAGATTTAAAATTGAATATATGGAGTGTAATTTACTTGTAGAAGTTCTACTAATGGGGTTGTGACATTGGGTGATGAATCATTAAAAAGAGTCAACGTTTTAGATATCTTGGGCTTATTGCTCAAAATGATGGTGAAATAGATGGGGATATTATTAGTGGAATTCAAGTTGGATGGTTGAAGTGGAGGAATGCATTTGGACTGTTGTGTGATAGAAAAATACCACTTACACTTGAGGGAAAATTTTATAAGATGGTGGTAAGACTTGTAATGATTTATGGTGTAGAATGTTGGCTAGTAAAAGATACATAAAATTAAGTTGTTAAGTGTGGTAGAGATGAGGATGCTTAGGTGGATGAGTGACTTTACTCTTAGAGATAAAATGTGAAATGAATGTATTCGTGAAAAGGTTGGAGTAACTCTAATGACAAATAAAATTAAAGAGAGTCGCCTTGGATGGTTTGGTCACATAAAGCGTCGGCCATCCAATGACCGAGTTAGGAGAATAGATGTATTAGATTCACCTTATGTTAAGAAATGTAGAGGTAGTTCTAAAAATGCTTGGTTATGATGTATAAAAAATGACTTTAGTTTATTACAATTAAATGATTATTGACATTTTGAGAGCTATGAGAAATGTTATAGTTGTTTGGCTAGTAAGTCTTTTTAATGGAATTTTGGTATCAATTTTTAAGAGCAAAACAAACATTCAATATTGTAGTATATATAAATAATCAAATTTATACTTAAAAATTATATGGAGTGTAATTTTAGTGTAAGATTTGTGGTGGGGTTGTGATAATGAGTGATCAAGTCATTAAAAAGAGTGAATGTTTTAGATGTCTCTAGTCTATTGTTCTAAGTGATGGTGAAATAGATGGATGTGTTATTAGTAGAATTCAAGTTGGATGATTGAAGTGGAGGAATGCGTCGAGCATGTTGTGCAATAGAAAAGTATCACTTAAACTTTAGGAAAAATTTTATAAGATGGTAGTGAGGCCTATAATGTTTTATGGTGCAAAATGTTGGCTAGTTAATGAGAAGCAATAATTAAGTGTTGCAGAGATGAGGGTGCTTAGTTGGATGAAATGATTATATATGTGATAAGGTTGGATTAGCTCCAGTAGCAAAGAAGATAGTCACCTTAGATAGTTTGGTCACATAAAACATCGACCATTCGATGACTCAATTAGAGAGTAGATGCATTCAATTTGGCTATGTTAAGAAAGGTAAAGGTAGAGTTTAAAAATGGCATTCTTTTATTAGAAATAAATGAGAATTTGATACTTAATAGGATACAATAGTGTAGAAGGATTCATATATTCGACCGCACATAGTGGGATAAGGCTTGTTGTTGTTTACTTGAAAAAATGATATTAATTTTGTGACTCAATATATTTTTTTATTTGATAGGAAGAACTACTATGGAAGTAATTTTTTGTGTTAAAGGTCGTTAATGAAAATTTTTGGGAGAAGATAAAAGATTTTCATATGATTTTTATTGATCATGAGAAAACATATGACAAATATCATAAGAATTGATTTGGTGCACAATTAGGAAGAAATGTGTGTTAAGGTTATATATATGTATGTATATGTATACATATATATATATATGTATGTATATATGAATTATAGAGAATCAAGTGTATCATGAGTACTTGTGGTGTAAACAAAGAGATTATGTTTCAATAGATTTCATTAAGGATAAGCATCAGGTTTATTTCTTTGTGTAGTGGTTATGATGGTATTTACAATAGATATTCAAAATAATCACTTGGTGTGTTTTGTTTGCACTTGATAGTTCTTTTTGATAAAATATATATTGAAATAAGTAAAAAAATTAGAACATTAAAAAATATTGGAGGATGAAGAGCTTATAATTTGTAGACTAAAGATTAAATATATTATATACAATTTTAATTGGTGTTTTATTAACAATTATCTATAAATATCATCAACATATAAAGTGTTACCTAGGTGTGATTAATCTAAATATTATGAATATTTTTATTAAAAAATGAGGAGGTAGATGATGGCATAACTTATGTAGTGAAGCCTTGTTGGTTAAAATTGGGAGGTGCATGAGCGTTAAAGATAATTTTTATAAAGATGTAATTAGGCTAGGGATGTTATATAGATTCAAGTGTTAAGCAATAAAAATGTTATTGATAGCTATGCTAGAGTCGCCATCTATCAAAATTTGAAAATCTAGTGTGTTTGCCAACACAATGTTTTAAAGGATTCATGTCATGATTATTTCGACAAGTTTTATGCTGGTTGGCGACTGCCTATCGCAACCCTCCACTTTTCACATCCGGACTTGGGATCGACAAAGGTAGTGTTTACAGAAAGCATTTACAGGAAGATGTTCTTTGGAAAGTTCTACAAGTTTTACATGATTATTTCGACAAATTTTATACTTTTCATGATATTTATTGATTTAGAGAAAGATTATGATAAAGTTTCAAGAGATGTTCTTTGGAGAGTTCTAGAAAAGAAAGGAGGTAATATTGGTTATATTCAAGCCATTAAGGATATGTATACTAGAGCTGTTACTTATGTCCAAACAACATGGAGGATTGACAAAATATTTTCTTATTTCAATTGAATTACATCAAGGATCAACTTTAAGCCCTTATCTTTTTTTTCTTTAGTTATGGATGTTCTTACTAGACAGTTACAAGAAGATGTACCTTGGTGTATGTTTTTTACTGATGACATTTTTCTTGTTGATAAGACTAGAGAGGGAGTCAAAGAGAAACTTGAATTATGGAGGTCAACCTTAGAATCTAAAGGTTTTCGTTTAAGTAGATCTAAAACTGAATATATGGAGTGTAATTTTAGTTGTAGAAGTTAGTGGTAGTGTTGTGACAGGTGAAAAGTCATTAAAAGAATGAGTGATTCGATATTTAGGCTCTATTGTTCAAAATGATGGTGAAATAGATGGAGATGTTATTAGTAGAATTCAAGTTAGATGGTTGAAGTGGAGGAATGCATCTGGCCTGTTGTGTGATAGAAAAGTACCGCTTAAACTTAAGGAAAAATTTTATAAGATGGTGGTAAGACTTGCAATGATTTATGATGCAGAATGTTGGCCAATAAAAGAGTAGCATAAGACTTTAAGTGTAGCAGGGATGATGATGCTCAGGTTGATGAGTGGCTTTACTCTTAGAGATAAAATGTGAAATGAGTGTGTTCGGGAAAAAGTTGGAGTAGCTTCGGTGGCAGATAAGATTAGAGAGAGTCTCCTTAGATGGTTTGACTACATAAAGCGTCGGTCGTCCAATGACCTGATTAGGAGAGTAGATGCATTAGATTTTCCTTATGTTAAGAAAGGTAGAGGTAGACCTAAAACGACTTGAGGCCTGTTTGGGACATTGTAAACATTTCAAAAGCGGTTATTGAAGTCGCTTTAGGAGAAGTGTTGGTGTGAAGTTCTTGTCGTTGAAGCTATGATTCTGTTTGGAAAACTCAGTTCAGAATCTACTGTGCTGTAGTTGTTTGTGTAGAAAAGACTTAAATGTTCTATTAGCTTATGAGCTGAGTAGTATGAAACAAAATGAAGAAAAATAGGACAACTAATACTCATATATAGTAATAAGTCAACTAAATTACATTAAGAGATTATACATCACTTAACAAATGAAACTACTTAATAAATAACAATAATATTAAAATTTTAAGTACAATAACTAGTGCGATCAAAATATTAAGCCTGCTATTCTGTTGATCAAATCTTTTTAAATTTTTTTCTCCAATAAGCATCTTAACTGTTTGAAGTGTCACTCTCGTATTCAACATATCTGAAATAGTTTCAATTATCTCATGTTTTATTTCGTGGACATCTGAAAATTCTTCTCTTAAAATTTCCTTCCCTATGTAAAGTGAATACATAATATTATAAACCACAGTTGTAATACACAGCTCTAGAGGTAGTAGAGATTCTTGAACTCATATTTCCTGAAATAAATCTATATAAGCAGTAAAAATATTAATATGAGGTCGGGTGATATTGCAGAATAATTTGAAAATGAAAATTAAGCAGCTATTTATAAAAAGTATGAGGTAAGATTTGAAACAATAAAGATAACTTAAAAGAGGAAAAAAATTAACTCTCCAAAGCTGAACATATATTTTTTTATCACAAAAAGATAAATGCCAACAAATTGCTTGTATGTTTGAACATATGGGATATACATCAATCTACTTTCTAATTATTTTTCATGAATTTATGATTGATTTCAATGTGTTTTGTTCTGTCATCTTGGATTTGATTGTGCGGATGCTGGTAACTTATTTGTTGTAGTTCAACGTCATGGTATATTCCCATATATAGTTTAAGATGTTTTTAATTCATGGTAGTTAATAAATTCCTTGGGTCATTGCATGAAATTCAGCTTGAACACTAGATCTAGAGGTGACTGGATGTTTCTTACTTCTTCAAGTGACAGATTTCTCCCAGGAAGGTGGATTAGTCTTAAGAAATTTCTCATCTATGATGATGTATGGTCATGTGTAAGTCTGTTGTAATCATCTATTGAACTTTGAAGTGTTGCATCTGAAGCTAACAGAAAATCACTTCGAAAACCATCGGCCAGGGCATGCATATTATGGTTATCTTCCTTTCTATATGTATTATTCATTGCCATGGCGAATTGGTTCCAGCATTTTTTTTTCAGAGTTTGCATGGCCAAATCAATCTGTGCTTGCATATGGCAGAAATTTGTTGAGCGGAACATTACTTACATTTTAATTTTGGTTGATTCAAATATCTGATATTTGGAATGAAATTGACAAAATCTATGTGACATAAAAAAAAAATTTCTTTTTCTATCGCTACTTTTAACGGTAGTCTCAAATATACTTATTGTTTGTTGAAAAAAACTAGGTTTATATGTTATAATTTAAATGAAGCCTCTTAGAAATAGGTCTTTTTTTTAGCTTTATTTTTTGGACAACTTTGAAGTTAATCACTGAAGGAAAATTATGTGGCATTTCATTGTTACTGAAGATTTTTTTTAATTGATTAACATGCCAAATATGTAGAATAGGTTAAAGCGAGTATTACTTCTATCAACCTCACCATGATATTGTTAATTATGAAATTCTAGAACTTGAAATGGTTTATGTTTTCATTATGGTTAGGTTCGTGTTGAAAACTTGGAAAATGCTTCAGAGCATATTGGAGAAGTTCTCAGGCGTGTTAAGAAGGATCATTTACAGCGAGCATATAAGATAGAAAACTGGTAGGTTATTTTTGTTTTTTGCATACTCCTGATGTCAATGATTTATGCGCATTATTTTTTTTTAGATGTTTAGCATGCGGAAGATCGCTTTTTAGGTTGAACTTTATGATGATGAAAAAATAAAAGGCTTTTGAGAACACCATTCTTTGAAAACTTTATGCTTCTTGTGCGGTGTTATCCAAGAAATAAATTGTACTTCAGGTGCTCAGGCAAAGTTCAAATAATCTGCTCCATTGATGCCTAAACTGTCTCAGGACTAAGTAGAAAGACTAAATCTAATTGAGACTTCCGTTGGAAGTTTTAATAATCTTATGAATGGGAGATAATTTTAGTTTTCCTCATAACTATATCATTCAATTCAATCATCCTCTTTTACATTCTCTCTCTAAACAGAGAGAAGAGAAGAATATTTCTACTCTTCTCTCTCTATACTCCTTTCCGTCTCTCTCTCTCTCTTAAAAAAAGGAGTTTACAAAATATAATAAACGATATTCAAAGGAAAGGAGAAAAGAAAGGTGTGTATTTTCAATTCATTGTCTTGTCATACACTTGTCAGTGATGCCATTGCGTGTGTGAGATTAAAATGCAGGGAATTCATAATGCTTAAGTATATGTATACATTGTTCTGACAAGTGAGAAAATTTATATCTCTATGCATGTCAATTGAAGTCATATGTGCATTTTTTTAAACATGGTGCGTTTAAAGATATTATGACCAGAGTTTTTCATGACATTGACCATGCACTTTTTTGTAAGTGTTATCTAGTAAGGCTTAGCTCTCTCGATTACACCCTTATCTGGGAAAGACATTGGAAGGCTATTGAAATTTTGATTGACATGACCAAATTAAGAAAGTTAAAATTATTAATAAAGAGAATAATAATAATAATAATAATAATAATAAGTATCAATTCATCTTGTTCTAATATTATTGTATTTGTTTAATGATGTGAGTTTATTTTGTGAAAGGTTTATATGCTTTTTATGATTGAGGTGAGTGAGAACTAACACTTTCAATGACTCTCTATGTGGAGAAGACATCAGGATATTGTCAAAATATTATCAAAATATCGCTCACAAGAACAAAAAAAGATTTACTAAGCTGAATATTGCATAGCTTAATTGAACGAACCTACCAAACATAAATCTACACAGATGTTCACAAAAATGGAACATGGAAATATCGTGTTAATCACTTTAGATGAAGGAGATTATACACAAGCAATACTTGCAAAGAATTTGATAGCTTAGTGAGCATGAACAATATTTCTCACTAATTACTTTGGATTGTTAAAATCATGAATCATATTCTTATGTGAAAGTGACTAAGTGAGAACTCTTTATTTCAGCTAAAGATGACAATGATAGAGTCTTTTTAAACATTCATGGAGTCTAAATGCAAGTAACAACATGGATTGCTTTGAATGTACAATTATAATTTATATTGCTAAAAACACTACTGGATTTGTAACACAAACTTATAAGCTGATAGGTGTCTTTAAAACTTCCAAAATGATCACATTATGTTCACGCAAATGATTAAATTTGAACAATTTTGGGCCGTACATGACTTATGAGGCAACCTTCAAGTTCAATTAAATATTTCGAAAATCATGCTAGTGCACAATGTAAGTGCATCAAAAGCGTGCAAGTGCACAATGTTTGTACAAAACATAATATAGTGAACCATAATTCATACTAATGTATTATGTAGCTGCAACAAAATTCATGCAAATACACTATACAAATGCACTGAAATTTATTCAAATGCATTAAGAAATTGACATCCACATGTGCTCTTACCAATACATCAAAATGCTCGAGCATGAGGTTTGAGAGCACTATGCATATTAATGTGAAATAATTTCAATTATCTTGCCTCATAATTCATGTAAATTTTCTAAATTGTATTGAAAATTTTTAATTAAAATCATTTGTATGTACTCCAACCTATATGCTAGAATGCTCTAACATGAGGTCTGATAAAACTGCTTAGATTAATGTGAAATAAACTCAAATTATCTTCCCTCATAAAATGTGCAAATTTCTAAATTATATTTAAAATTATATTTAAAAATGCCTGCATGTGTTCTGTTGAATATTATAAATGATCAAATTTAATGTTTGAAAATGTTGTGTGGGCCAATATGTAATGAATTTGAATTACTTCACTAAAAAAATGTACAAAATTTTAAATTGTATTCAAATCTTTATAATAAAAAAGCTCGCATGTCATCCGACCAAACTTAATGTCTAGAAATGTTGCATGAGCCCTGTGTAATGATTTGAATACAATTTTAAAATTTTTAATTACAAATTATATTTAAAATTTTTAATTAAAATTGCCTGCATGTGCTCTGTTGAATATTGTAAATGATCAAATTTAATGTTTGAAAATGTTGTGCGGGCCAATATGTAATGAATTTGAATTACTTCACTAAAAATATGTACAAATTTTTAAATTGTATTCAAATCTTTATAATAAAAAAGCTCGCATGTCATCCGACCAAACTTAATGTCTAGAAATGTTGCATGAGCCATGTGTAATGAACTTGAATTAGCTTGTTTAGAAGAAATGTGTAAATTTTTAAAATTATATTCAAATCTTTTTAATTAAAAATACCTACATGTGCACCAACCAACACACTAAAATATTCAAAAAATAGGATTTGAGAATGCCGCGGGGGCTTAAAATGAGATAAATCTAAACTTGTTTACTCTTAAAAAATGTAAACACTTGAAGGTTTATCATTATTTCACTTAACTAATCTAATTTTTCCACTTAAATGAAATGGAGTTGATGAGATTAAGGGTTTTGAGCGATAATTTGATTAACATAAATTTAAATGTAAATTATTAATTTTATGATTATAAGTGTAATCATCAATCATAATCTATCAACTCGATTCTCTACTTATGAGATAGAGTTGACAAAATTTTTAGTACTTTGAATGTTTAAATAAATTAAAGTTTATGCAAGTTATGAGCCTAATTATCCACAGACAAACATGTAGAGTCGATAAGATCTAAAATAATAAAATGAAATTACCCAATGCTTCGATGATGGTTGTGAAACAAATCTCAATTAAAAGTGACTTCATTACTAAAACTGCCCCTAAACCCTTGTGTAAATGGCTCCATACTTAAATCAAGATGAAAATATTAAAGCTCCAAAGAAAATCATACAATTCAAAATATTTAAGGGAAATCTATTACCTAAAGCTAAGAGCAAAATTCATCCACTGTGCTCAATAGTTTGTTGAGAGTGATAAATTTAAAATAAACCAAAGCTTATAAATCACACTCAAGGATATGGCTTGTGTCATCCATCCACATAATTTTGTTGTAAAACGTCTCCACAATATGTTAGATTCGAGGCATTGTAAATGAATGGAATTCAATTTATTAATTTTAGTAACTTTTTTGAAATTTTATGTACTCTTAAAACTTCTAATCCAATGTTACATGGTTTATCTAAATAATTTATAACTTCTCTATTGAGCTAATAGTTTGATTTGATGAATTATATTAAGCAAAGTGATGGTGTTCATATATAATTGCATTTTTTGTTAGGGTGGATGAGGAAGACTTTCTTGTAAAGTTGTGCAAGTTAACAGGAAAGCTTTTTAAGGTGAGCTCCTATTATATGACTACTATGTTTCTGTATTCTGAAATTGTTTGTGATTTCATTATTCTTTGTCTGCTTTTTATTTTAAGCATGGCATGCATGATTAACGTTCTGTACTGGAGCTGATCTCAAAGTCGCAGGTTCTGTTCGAAATGAAGGACTTTGTCTTCTAGGCAATCTTGTAGCTTCTACTATAGTGAGCCTTTATGACTAATGCTAGAATCCTCAACTTCAGTAATCAGCTTCTATTTTTCTCTTTTCATCCAATAGTGATGACTCAAACAGCAACAAATTCTCTGAATTGATGGCAGGATCCTTATATAGGACAAATTTAATCAAAACTCCTTATCATCCATCTTTCATAAAATTCAGAACTCATAATCACCCATCTTATGTAGCCATAATAAGTTGACTTGATTTTCCAGTTTTAGCTTTTAATTTGTCCTTCATGAACTGTAACCAAACTAAATCACCTTCCTAGAGGTACAGTTGTTCCTGTGTTGTCATGTGAGCTTTGTTCTTTCTTGTGATTTGTTCAGATTTTTCTCAACTTTCTGGTAGAGCTTGCAAACT
Source organism: Cymbidium sinense (assembly GCA_021442155.1). Classification (NCBI taxonomy): domain Eukaryota; kingdom Viridiplantae; phylum Streptophyta; class Magnoliopsida; order Asparagales; family Orchidaceae; genus Cymbidium; species Cymbidium sinense. Next base: position 7,041,932 of record CM038219.1, read on the forward strand.
CCATCCAGGAATTGTTGTGCTTGTAGTAGCTCCATTTCTTTGCCGTCATCTTTATCCTTTTTGCCAACTGAAAACTCTAGCACAATAGGGTTTTGCAGTAGGCGCCCAAACACATCTGGAAAGGTATCTTTGATGTTGAGCCATGGATGGCGTAGTTGGAGAAACTGCTTGTATGAAAGAATCTCATTGCAAGTCTTTAAATGCCATAAATTGAAACTCCTCAAATCCCAGCATTCGGACCATTGTCCAATTTACCATTTCTGTTATCCCCTTTGTTTCTGAATACATTATTTCCTTTTAACTTCGTATATATCAAACCTCAATTGGCCTTCCATGAATTACATAGAAATTTGTTGTCATTGTCCGAAATAACTATGTGCTTTCAAATATGTTTGGAAAACAGCCTTGCAACATCCTCTGATGGCCATCTGACAGCGAAACAGGCACATCTTGCTAAGATGATTTACTTCAAGGAATAGGTGATTAAACCCTTGTTGTGCCATTGACAATCTTTCCGAAAACATTAAGATTAGCTCATGGTTGACAGGGCATTGGGAATGGTGCGTGCAAGCCCTTTTTCCAATTCGATGGCTTTGATTTGTTTTAGAGTAGAGATTGTTTTAAGAACAGTTTACATACCAAAGGGTATCTTTGACTAACATTACATTTCAGATTTTTGATTCATAGACTCTCATCTTGGTTTAGATTTTTGTTTCGTGTACCAAATAAAATACAAATTTGAATGTTATAGCAGCAGTTTTGAGGGGATTAAGTTTTTCTTTTGCTTGTGCTAGCCTTCCCTTTTTCATCTACCCAACAGAATACAAATTTTTTTGGTTTAGTTTGGAGGAGTCTCTCATGTTTGGCCCATTCTTTTTTCTTACTCCAATATACAAATTTGATCGATTTTGCTCTCAAGGTCTTTCATGCGTTGCATTTTTTGATGTGGGAGAGATTGCAGTCATAATGCATCACCATCTTTATCGTTATTATCATTATCAGTTTGTCTTTAATCTCTCAATCGTTCACCTGTTATCGAAGTTTACTGTTTGGATTAGAATCCTATAATTCTTATTTATCTATATCAATTTGAATTGCTTTCAAGTAGATAAGAGTTGATTAGGGTTGGTCATTCTTTTTTCCTTCCTGTGCACATCGATACTATCTCCCGCTTAATTTTCGCTCTTACTCCATCGCGAACTATTAAATACCATTTAAAACTTGATCCAACTAGCTTGCATCCTCTATGTTTTACTTTAAGCTCTATATTCAGAAGTTAGTTGCTTCAACTTTTTCAATCAAATTGATTGGTATCAATCACAAATAAACATAAACCAGGTATAATGTTTATCAATGTGATTCTTCTAAATCGAGAAACACAAACATTTTACTTAGGTTTGAAAATTGGAACGTAACTTGAATCAAACTTGTTCTGAAACCATTTAAAGTAGACATTCATTCTGGTTATGGATCAGGTGTGTTTCAGTTTAGTTATTGGCTTTCAATTGGTTTAAAAACATCTTATGTATCCCCTTTTCATTAGCTAAATACTGAAAGCAGTGACTCATGATTTATCAATTGTTGTACTTGATTTCAGCCTATAATTATATTCAGCTTAACGTTTCAATATTCTTCGACTAGAAATAAGACTAATTGAATATTTACAGTTGGCCATATATCTCAGACTTCTTTTAAATCCTTTTAAATCTCTTCTCATTGCTATCAATCATGTGCTCATTCCAACTGTCAAATCATTTTTCCCTTCAATTTCAGGGAGCTGAACCTGATCTGAATACTGCTGCAAAGATGGTCCTCCATGACTGGCAAAGAGGGAAGATACCCTTCTTTGTGCCACCACCACAACAAGAAGAGGAGGCCGAGGGCAAGTCTGACGTTTCCGGTGCAGTTGAAGAAGCCATGATAAGCACAGATCGAACAGCATCGGCCATGAAAGCCATTGCTGGGATTATTGCATCACAGCAGCAGATGCATGTTCCCAGCCACAGAGATTTTATTGACAGTGATAAGAGAGCTGCTACTGATGATGATAATGATAATGGTGATAAAGAACCTGAAGATGTGAGGCTGGAGCCTAATTCTACTTGAGCAATTGGGCCTCACAAGACCATTGTTCTTCCTTTGAAATCTGTACTGACTCTTCTAGCTGGTAAAAGAAAGTAGGGATGAAGTAGAAGGTAGCATAGTTTAATTTGAGACCTAGAGAAGGTTTCTGCTGATGTTTTTAAGGTTAAAACAAGTTCTAAGAAAAAAAAGGTGCAAACTTGCCTTTTAAAGGTAACATTTTTTAAAGACTCTAAAATATTGCTTATTATCAAATTATACTGATTCTTAAGAAAAAAAAAGGTGCAAACTTGCCTTTTAAAATAAGTTCCACTGACAGGTATGTGCTGATAAGTGAGAGTGACGAGAAGGAAGGCACAGGAGAAAGAGAGTCAACAAAGAGGCATCACATTGGTGGAGTCACTCAAAAATATTGTCAAACAAAGTTTAGGGTTGTTTGGATCACTTTTTATTTTTATTTTTAATGTTTTTATCTTATTTTATTAATTTTTTTGTTTTAAAGTAAAATATATGTGGTGATAATAGTTGTTTTAAAAAAAAAAAATTAAAAATAAGCTATTTTAAGTATTTTAAAAAATAAAATTTATATAAATAGCACACAATTCTATAACACTTACATATCTAACACCTGAATTTTGATATTTACTTTTCACTTTAAAAATTTAATATATGTTTTATATTTAATGTTATATTAAAGAATTAGATGTTATATATATAAATATTAACGTTTAGCGATTAGATATGCAAATATATAAAAATTGTGTGTTATGTATGTAAATGTGCATCAAAATTGATCTTAAGTTAAATTAATATTTTGAAGTCCTTTAATTTTGTGTACAAACTTGGTTTTGAACATATTTTTGCTCCTATAATACTATTTAAAGCTAGCAGACAAAGCTAAAAAAACTGCAAATTTGATTTACTTTTCAATATTTTGTTAGTTTTACACTTAATTGGGGATATTTTACTTAAAAAAAATATTTTTGCAGACATTTTCTTAAATAAAAAATAGTTGCGATATTAGTTAAAATGTGTATACAAATAAAATAAACAAATATATATAAACTATTATTATATTTATTATATTAAAATAAATAAATCATTATAAAATGATAAAGAAATTAAATGAAGAATGCTCTAAATTTAAGGAGTTTTCGTTTAGTATTTTTAGAGGAAATATTTAAAAACATTGATATAAGCATACTAAGAACATTTATAATTGAAATACACTTTTAGAAAATTTTATAGTTATGACTATTTATGAGGATTATAAAATTAAATATCTCTTTATTTATATTTATATATTATATTATTTTTCTTATTTACAATATATTAATTAATTATTTATATATAAGCATCGACGCTCAAGTCACTTGCTCTGAATTTTTTTTATAATAATTTCATTTTCAGTATGTATTAGATCTATAATATATGTTTTTTATTATTATATTATTAATATGTCTCTATATTGTAATTGCCGCCAGAGGTGATATAAATTATAAAATAGAATGACATGATGATGAAGGATAAGATGAGAACCCGTGACACGTCATTAAAGTAATGTTTTGTTTATTTATTTATATTTTATTATTTATTTTTTATATTTATATATCATATAAATTTTATGTATTTATATAAATATAATATTTAAAATTTATTTATTATATATATAATTTTAATATTTGAAATTATATCAAAAATATAATCAGTATTTTTTAAACAGTGAAATACATTTTTTTAAGTATAATAAAATATTAGATAATAAATATTTAATTTTAAATATTTAATATATAAGAATTATGTTATATATATGTAAATCTTTTTATCTAAATGTATAAAAATGATGTGGTATCTCTGTAAATCCTACACTCTGTAAACCAATTACTTTGTGTTTGTCGTCGCCCGTGAGCGAAGTTGGGGAGAAGAAAGGCCGAGAGGTGAGCCGAATGGACGTCCTAAGTCGAAAGATTCTACCGCTGCTTTTTCTGCTCGTCTCAATCGTCCTCTACTTCAAAACCTCTCACAAGGTTTCGCTGCAGCAGATGTTTTTTTTTTTTTTTTATGATTCCATCCGACGATTCATTATATATATCGAAGAGTAATTGTGTATCTGTCGTTTTCTTTTTCTTTTGGTAGCAAAGGAATAGCGGTTGCAGTCTTCTGCCCTATGATGAGTACTGGATACGGAGCAATCGCATTGTCACGCCTGAAGGGGTTTTTGCTGGCTCAGGTTTGTTGAAAGGTTACTCCTTTCTTTTGCAAAGATGAGAGATTTTGATTTTAGGATGATTAGTACTGTGGTATAATCATTTTTTTTTTTTTAATTTTGATGACATTGAATGCTTTACTTCACATAGCAGAAGAAGTTTCCTTCTGCACTATTCCGACCTGTCTTACATCTGCTTTTTTGAGTGATCTTTTGTTATATGTAAATCTGGTGCCTCCAGTTCAGGTAAAGGGTGGGAAAATTGCCTCGGTGGCGAGCGATGATTATAACGGCGGACAGTTTCCTGGAACTTATGTGGCGGATTACGGAGATGCTGTTGTAATGCCCGGATTAGTTGATATGTAAGTTTTTTTTTTTTCTCAACACTTCAGTCTTGTTTGTATAAATATATGGCTGATTTTGATGATCAAATGCCTGATCATACTCTGCAATAAATTTTTGTTGGCATGATAGTGCTATTCTCTATTTACTATAATGAAAAGATTTTCTGACAGACAAAATTAGATTCTGGGCAGGAGTAATTTTTCTTTTTACAAGTTACAAAATGTTTGTCTTCCTCAACATCATTAGTCATATTCCAACTATTTTTGATGGTTTATATGAATCCTACTTCTCAGTTCATTCATTCCAAGGGGGTGTTTTGTAATGGATTTACTTGAGATTTAAGCGGTTAAATCATATAAATCCTGCCAAAGGCTTTCTGCGGATTTAAGAAATCCCAAATTTATTCTGCTTGGGATAGTTGCAGCTGTTTGAAAAAACAGTGGTGGAGGTGTTGCAGAAGAATCTGCTGTTTAGAAAGCTACAGTAGGGTTTACAATTTTTTTTTTTTTTTTTCAAAAAAAATCAAGCTAGTTTCGGTTGCACTCAAGGCCAAAAAAAAGTTGAAAAAATCTGACCTTCTCATAGCATTCTTCAAAAGTCGGCGAATGCGCTTTTCTCAAGGAATTGCGGTGCACCGCCCAGCTAACGCCTTTAGTAAATCCCGTAAATCTTCTTAATTTCCGGATTTAGTAAATCATGTTGGAAGGTGGATTTATGTGATTTACACAAACTAAGGTGCACAAAAGAAGAAGGTGGGTGGAAAGATGATGGTTACCATTGCGACTTCTTGCTTCTCTTTTTGGATGGGTTTTAGTAGGTAACGGAGTGGAAGGATGCCAAAATTTCATCGATGCATTTGACAGTGAGTTCTCGTCGCCTTTGTGCTGCACTGGAGAAGAACAATGGTTTGGGAAACTAGGAAAATGGGTTTGAAGGAAAGTGGGGAAATAGTAGTGGGCAGCTGCTGGCTGAGAGTTTGAAGACAAACCTTCAAAAATTGGCTGCGGCACTAAGGGGACTTCATGCAAAGATTTTTCTGAAAATTTTCATTTTATTTACCTCACTAATAAACAACGGTTACTATCATTTTTGGTTTAATTGTTTAATTGACAAAGCTTAATTTCAATTAATTAAAGTTTTATTAGATAATAAATAATGAAAAGTTAATTAGATTTACATAATAAATAAATGATGGTTACTATCATTTTTCAAAATTTTTAATATTATTAATTATTTATTGATAAGTTATTATTAGTTAATTATAATTTAATAAATGTACTTATAATTTGATATTTAATTAGATTTATGTAATTTGAAATAAATTAATAGTTAATAGTTTTTAACTTAATTTAACTTAATTTTTTAACTAATTTAATAGAATACTATGAATGATTAATTGATATGTTATTAAAAAATAATTATAATTTAATAAATACAATAATCGGTATTATAATTTTTATAGTTAACTAATTTTAACTAATTTAAAATTATTAACTAAGTTAGCAGACATAAATCCCCAAATAAGTTGACAAACAACTCCTTTGGATTTAGTAGGATTAACTATTAACATGCCTATCACTTTTCAAGTTTAGTAGCTTAGGATCCACTAAATCTAGAGTTTTAAGATTTACTATATCCTACTTGAATTAAATCCAATCCTTTACCGAACACCCCCTTAAGTGCAAAATTTAGTGTTCCAAGCAACTTATATTCTAGGGAAAAATGTTGCAAAAGTTAATGTCCTTGAATATCTATGTAGAAAATATTGAAAATTTTGAAAAGAATAATATAAAAGAATATCAATAAAATTACACATAATATAATCTATAATTGATGCAAGGAAAGAGAACCAAACTCATGGCTTTATTCTATTCATAATCAATAAAGTTCTCTTAATCAATCCATAGCTAATTTAATTAATTAGATATCATCCAAGTTTTATTTTATTTTTAATTAAATATTTTATATTTTGTTAGTCTATATTTATATGATATGATTCCAATTAGTCTATTTAATATTTATTATTAATTTCATTTTTTAGTTATTTTTAAAATTTTTGATTAATTAATGTGATTTATTATCATAATTATTATAATTTTTTCTACTTATATTAATGTAGGGGAAAATAAAATTCAAACAAATGACAACAAAGTCACTTCTTTAACGAATGACTTCACTGTCATGTAGGCGCCTATGTGACAACTACAACAACAACAACAACAACAACAACAACAAGCCTTTATCCCACTAGTGGGATCAACTATGAATCCTCCGTCTCATTGTGTCAATATTATTCAAATTCTCAATTCAGTATCTAAGGTCATTTGTTATACATCTTAACTAAGTCTTTTAGGCCTCTACCTTTCTTAACATAAGGCAAATCTAATGCATCTACTTCTTCTCGTTGGACGTATGTATGTGGCCAAACCATCTAAGGCGACTCTCTAATCTTATCGCCCTGAGCTACTCCAACTTTTTCTTGAACATACTCATTTCGCATTTTATCTCTAAGAGTAAAGCCACTCATCCACCTAAGCATCCTCATCTCTACAACACTTAATTTAGTCTTATGCTTCTCTTTTATTGGCTAACATTCAACACCATAAATCATTGTAGGTCTTACCACCATCTTATAAAATTTTCCCTTAAGTTTAAGCAGTACTTTAGGCCAGGTGCATTCCTCCACTTAAACCATCCCACTTGAATTCTACTAATAACATCTCCATCTATTTCACCATCATTTTGGACAATAGAGCCTAAATATTTGAATCGCTCACTTTTTTAATGACTTGTTCACCTAATGTTACAAACTACCACTATAACTTCTATAACTAAAATTACACTCCATATATTCAGTTTTAGATCTACTTAAACGAAAACCTTTAGACTCTAAGGTTGACCTCCATAATTCGACTTTCTCTTGGACTCCCTCTCTAGTCTTATCAACATGAAGAATGTCATCAAAAGCGTGCAGGTTCATCTTCCCGTAAATGCCTGAAGGACATCCATAACTAAAAAAAGATAAGGGCTTAAAGGCGATCCTTGATGTAATCCAATGAAATAGGAAAATATTTTGTCAATCCTCCTTATGTTTCGACACAAGTAATAGCTCTAGTATACATATCCTTAATGACTTGAATATAACCAATATTAACTCCTTTCTTTTCTAGAACTTTCCAAAGAACATCTCTTGAAACTTTATCATAAGCTTTCTCTAAATCAATAAATATCATATGAAGATCCTCCTTTCTTTCTCTATACTTCTCCATCAAACCTCTTAACAAATGTATATCATCTATAGTAGATCTACCTGGCATGAAACCAAACTGATTGTGAGAAATTTTTGTATCACATCGTCTATTCAATTACTATGTCCCATAATTTTAATGTATGACACATTAACTTAATTCCTCTATAATTTGCACACTCTTGTGCATCACCTTTATTCTTAAATATAGGAACCAACAAACTCTTTCTCTACTCATCTGATATCTTTTGAGTCTTTAAAATAACATTAAAAATATTTATAAGCCAAGAAATTCCTTGATCTCATAAACATTTTCACACTTCTATTGGAATATCATCAGGTCCTATTGTTTTTTCACATTTCATTTTCATTAAAGCTTCTCTAACATTTACTAATGACAATAAAAAAAATTCTCTATTTTTTTGAGTATTAAGGTTCTTAAAATCAATCGTATTTTCAGATCTTTCATTGAAAAATTTATCAAAATACCTCATCCTCATTTTCACTAAGAAAAGCACTTTCGATTTTCATCCTTAAACTTCACTTGAGTTAGATTTTCTTATCTCTTTGATTAATTAACTTATATATACATCTTTCACCTTCTTTGGTATCTAATCTATTGTATAAATCACTAAAAGCTAAATTTTTTGCATAATATATTATTTTCTTAGAATCTCTACATGCCACTTTATATTTTTTTCAATTCTTCAAGTTTTTACGTCTAAACCAAGTTTTATAACAACACTTCTTATTTTTTATCTTATCTTACACATTCTGACTCCACCACCAACTATTTTTATTAAAAGAAACTTTTCCTTTTAATTCTCCAAACACATTTTTAACAACTTGTTTAATTTCACTTGTTATTTTTTCTCACATAACATTAGCTTCCTTATGAACATTCCAAATTCTAAGCTCTTGTAGCTTGCTTTTAAAAATATTTTTATTAGTGTTCTTTAAGAGGCACCTATGTGACAACTAAGGAATAAAAATATTATTTTAAATAGCCCTTTTAATTTTTGTGGATTCATGATTTTTTTGTTAAAATAAGATTTTAATTTGATGTTATTTATTTATTTATTTATTTTGCTTGTAGGGTTTCAAGAAGGAAGCAATATTATGGTTTCAGTATGCAATCTAATTCAAGAACTTACAAGAAACCATGATAGAGGGAAGAGGAAATGAGGGTGTGAACATGATAAATCCTAATCAGAGTTTCTCCTTACCTACATAATCTCTTGGGTAAAGAGGAAAATCGACCTTCTTTCTTTTTACCTATGATAGAGGGAGAAAGAGTTGGAGCGTCTCAATTTACATGGAAAGGAGAGAGAATAGATTTCCTTGGATTGTGTGCAACCTTGTAATTTGTACTCAAGGTTTGTGTTTCCTAGTTATGGTTATAGAGATATGGAGAGGGAGAAGCTATAGGGATAATATGAGAGAGTTGAGACGGTAAACTGCAATAATAGGAGAGAGATAATGTTTGAATGAAAAAATTATTACTCTGAATTACGATAAAATGATGACAAAAAAAGTCTTATTAATTGACATATGATATAGAATTTAAATTTAGAATAAATTATTTCCAATCTCTTAAAATCGTGCTCCTAAAAAGAGTAAAGTAGGTACTTGTTAACCAATATTCTAAAGAACTCTAATTCTATTCTTATGAGTAGTAGCTTACCTCTCCTTGATTAACGAATAAGATGCAATGTTGATGATCACCTCCCTTAATCCTTTTTCCTTCATCATTAACATGACTTATGGGCTATTTGGTCCGTTGCATTTGTGGAGTAAAAAAAAATCAAATTCACTCATTTAGAAATTCATGTGTTTAGTTGACTGCATTTTAGTTACGACGTATTTCATCAATGAATTTGAAATTTATCATTTAGTTTATTTTTTATATATTTGGAATCCATGCAATTTAGATAATTTCTAAATACACTATAAATTCTCCGTCACCATCGCCGCCGTTGGTCTTCACCATTATAGCTAGCGCTAAACACCATTATTTTCCGCTATCACCGCCACTGCTATCATATACCAGCCTACGCTGCCATCATCCATTGGTCACCACCATTAGTTGACCACTAGTTGACATTACAGTTGTTGTTATTTTACTTTGCATTACTTTACCAAATAAGGAATAGTAAACTTCTGCATTTATTGTATTTTCAGCCAAACAATTTGAAAGTATTTCAAATACATTTTTTCATTTTAGAATGTATCCTTTTTTCAGCCAATCAAGTAACCCCTTAATAGAATTCCATGAACCGTGGTGTAAAGCCAACCATAATTGGCATGATATAAAGATCTAAACCTACTCAGGACAGTATTGTTAGCCATAATTTGAGTTGATATAAAAAATTGTGGTCATTAAATTCTTCACTCTAAGGAAGTTTCTCCCCGCGATGTTGTCTTATCCCCATGCCCTCGGTTGCGGTTTGCCACTTTACTCCTAGTGAATGCATGTGTAATGCGCTCGTGATCTCACATCCTTATTTAAAGTGCTTGCTTGCATGCATCTTATTCACGCGTAGTCATGCTCACTCGTATAATATTACTTCCTATTGGAGCATGCATGTCGATCGCTATACTTCTTGAACTCAATGTGCTTAATTTCTGATTCGGTCCTTTGTTCACTAGTGTGGTGTTGCAATTGCCCTTTGCTTTTTGCTTGTTATCCTACTTCAATTGCGGGGCATTGTCCTTGTGTGTAGGCATCCAAATTAAGATATATGCATTAGCCTTCCAAGCCTCAATGCTTATGGTGGTGCCTTTATTTGTTTTGTCTGGTTCACCATTTATCAAATTTTGCTCTTTTTCTTGTGTGTTACATCATCCCTTTTTGCTTCATGTGACCTCAGATTTTTTCACGGTCCTTAATCCATCCATTCCATTTATTGCTCCTCAGGTATTGCCACATCGTGATGCTTCTCCTATGGTTGCTCTTGCTTGTAGGACTTCACCTATTATGGAATCTGGTTATGTTTTGATCATTTGTTGTGCTTGTTAGGGGGATAAGTGTGTTGATCTCCTACCCAACTATTCTCATTTACCCTTTTTTTTTAGTAAGGGCCTATAACATCTCATCACAGGCTGCTGTCCACCTTTCAAGTTAAAATAAGTCTTATTTTATTTGATGAGGATATCTTTTAGTTGACATTGCCTTTTATTTCATCTTTGTTAGAAAGTTTTTTGGGGCTTCCCCAATATGGTTATTATTTGTAGGTTCATGACAGATCTGCTTTTAGTTTGGGGTTATATTGTTGAAATTATTGATTTTTGTCATGTTCCTATTAAGTTATCCTTAGAGTCAGATTACTCAAGGCTCCTATCTTAGAGATCATATTATATTGATGGGTTCTCAATGTGTTTGTTAAGGTGATTGCTCATGTTTATTATTCTGAGGAACCTCTTATCACCCCAATTTGGGTTATTTTTCTGGTTTTAGATTCACTACTTCATTTCAATCATGTTCTCTCTTGGAGTAACTTTTGGTAAGGCACTTCATGTCTATACTGCTATTGCTAGGCCATTCGGATTGTTAGTGGCCAATATATTAGTTGAAATGGATGTTACTACTCCTTTGGAGAAAGAAATTTGGTTTGACTCAACAGCTAGTGGCTATTGGCAGAAGATAGAGATTGAAAACATTTCTTTTTTTTTTTTCAAAATTTTTGGCCATAACTTCCCAACTTGCTTCAGGGCACACCTAGACCTACAAAAATCTCCAAGTAATAGCGGTAATGATGAATACTCATCTGATAGTATTTTTTTATACAAAGGTGGTTGTTCCAACTTTTCCTAGCCTAGTTTGTAAACAAAACTTTGAATCAGTTTTAGATTCTACCTTGGAATTAGTATCTTATCGGTTTTGCTAGCCTAATGGTTGAGAATGACATGGGACCCATTCACAACATTAGTGATCTAGGCCCATTTGGGTTTTTTTTGCTCCTGATGATCATGCTGATGTCAGCGATTGTTACCTGTTTGTAAATCTTGTGGTTGAATTTGAGTATGTATCCTTGTATCAGATTAGCTTTTCTTAAATCTTAGTTTAATTCAACTTTGCGTTTCAGTTATGTGTACACGATGCTTGCTACTTGATTTGACATTCTTATACACTGCTGATTGAGTTGATTTTCATGAATTGTTGATTCAAGAAAAGTCTTTAGATTGACTTGGATGGATGACATTTATGACATGCTTTTTTGTGCTGTTTTCTTAACTCTGACATTAGTCTCATATATGTACAAGAATTTTTAATACTATCATTCTTGTTAATTATTTTAGTTTTTGAATTTTAAGCAGAAAGAATTACTTAATATTTGATAATTTGACACCGTATTTGTGTGGTTGATGTTCAGCAGCCTGATTATCTTCTGAAGAAAAAAAGAAAAAAAAATGTTGTAACGTTATTCTACTCGATATCTCAAAAACATCAATATTCTTAATTTAGAAGGATTTGTTTGTTGAAGTTTTGCAATCTTCACGCCTCCTTTTGGATTGCTTTCTGCATCAATTTTTAATCCAATTAGCGTGATGACTTGGAAGGCTAATGTGCGTTTTCTGCATATTTTCTTGTTTTTTAGACATGTCCATCTTGATGAGCCAGGAAGGACCGAGTGGGAGGGATTTTCTGCAGGGACGAAGGCAGCAGCTGCTGGTAACTTGGACACTTAATTGCCATTTGTCTTATCTTGTTTTTACAACTATGGATAGTATAAATTTCAAATAATCTTGGATGTTCTGTGACATGATGAGTATTTCGTTTTAAATTATATGCATTACAGCCATAGAGGGTAGAGCTACTTTTTGGGAACTTATCATTACAGTTTTGCTCACAAAAATTACAATTTTGGTAGTGGGAATCATTCATGGTTGTAGCGTTGTAATGCAATCGGATATATCTTGATAAACAAAAACTTATGCTTATGTAATCTGCTCAAATTTTTGTAAAGGACTATTTAATGTTTTGAATGTTAATCTTCAGGAGTTGTGAATTACCATATCATTTCAAACTACACATTTATGTGTTTGGTGAAAAACCTATGATTGTGCCTTATTTAATGCATGACAATTACTACAATTATGCAGAACCTTATCTTATGTAAATTGTTTAAACATTTGCACTAATAAAATCTCATAGGCTACCATTTATGAATCTGATCTGATCATTTAATTTTCAATTAGCCTGTGCCTGCAGATCATCCAGGAATGTTTTAACTATTTTTTAATGATTGCTAAAGCCATCAGCTAATCAGTACTTCTTCTATATTTGTGCAAAATCGAAGAGTGGATATCATAAAATTAGACTAAGTAGAAGACATACCGGATATTACATACCGGGAACAGTGTAGTTGATATGGCCATGTGAGTTACATTTACAATTACTTGTTGGGTATTTGTAATTTTGAATAACAGTCCACAATAGATGTCCAACATAGTTGAAATTCTATGACAAGAACTTTAAAAATCATTCTTGTTTTTTTTATGTTTTGATTTTTCATTCCACTTTGTTTTCCTTTTCTTTTTTTTTGTTATATCATTATTAAATATCGCTTAAATAGAAGGGTTTTCATCTCATATTTGCAAACAAGTATCATATCAATATCAAGATAGGTAAAAGAATGACAAATGAATTGACATATTTATCTTTGTTTATTTTAAACTATTTTTTCTTTATTTAAAGTTTCAGTGCTATACTTTAGAGCATCTCACAAGCATCCAACTCAAGTTTAAACCACTGAAACATTACATTTTCAACGTTGAAAAAGCATTGATTCCTACTAAACATTTGAGGCAATTGTCTCTGATTGAATAAATTAAGATGGAGATCATTTTTGTGGCTTTCAGGTGGTGTAACAACCTTAATTGACATGCCTCTTAACAGTTTTCCTTGCACAGTGTCCGAGGAAATACACTGAAACTTAAGGTTCATTTCCATAATCACCATTCCTTTTAATTTATATGTTGTGACTCATAACAGTGCTTAATTTGATATTACAGGTCGAAGCAGCTCAAGAAAAAATCTATGTTGATGTAGGTGAGCTATTTCACTTGCCTTGTCAAAAATAAACACCCATCACACGTGCATATATGTTAAAAAATCCATCAGGTTAATTTTCTGATAAATTGCTACTAATTAAAGTCATAATTAGTTCCATACACGTTGATATGCCATATCATTAGCACATTTAGTCTCTTTGACATTTCTTCATTTTTCTTGGTAGCTTCTTGGTTTTGTGATCATAAAACATCTTGAATTTTGGTTGCTTGATGCTAATTTTCATAGTACCATTGTAGCTAACTTCTAGATTACCATTGTAACTTATTTAAAACGTCTTTTGCTTCATTATGCTGTACGTTACATTGATATAAGTGGCTTTGTGACATTAGTTTAACGTTTTTTGATTAAGCATAGTGTTGAAATAGAGCTATGCAGTAGTGTTCAAATATTATCATAGGAAAGTCTCCTCTTTTTGGTTTGTGAATTATGTTTATTCTATTTGACCTCCAGGCAATAGATTTGTTCTCTTATTATAAATAAGGGGGTTCTATAATGAATAGTACACCTTAAATTATTTTTCTCTTCTAAAATTGTATCAAAGTAGGGTTAGTCCTAACTCCTCCTCCCCCAGCCCCCGCTCTATCTCTTTCTCTCCCTATCATGATTGGCCTCCACATGACTTCTTTGATTTTGGGATTTAACCCTAATATAAAATTACCGGCTTTAATAGAGATAAGATAACTAACTATTAATAAAACCTTATCAATGTAAGTGTTACAAAAAAAAATAAATAAACACATTTGATGTGATACAAATAATACTAATCATTAAATTTTTCTCAGCTAATCACCACCACCCTCCAATACATAGGAATTCATAAAGTAGTAAGTCTATCAAGCTTAGAAAAAGAAGTTTATATCTGCAAGTATTATGATTTTAGAACATCAACAAAATCAACAGTTTAAGTACATCTAGCCCGGAAGGAAATAAATCCAATGACTAGATATGGCCTACTATATTAAGTTTGTAAGCTTTGACATCTATGAAAAGCACAAATAAAAAATCTACTTGGTAGCAATATACCACGAAATATTATAATTGAGAATACCGGCAAATCTACTCCATGGAGGATATATAAAACCAACATGTTCAAGTAATACTATAAAACCAAATAAATGGACATTGATAAGAACCAGTAGCAATAAAATCAATTGACCAACTCAAAACAAAGACTCCTCTTTCCTGAAAAAAGGCAATCCCATTTTATCCATATTAACCAATCCTTCAGTTGGATAGGGATGTTAACACCCACAAAGTTTATGCTAATGTTTAATTTTGCACCAAAATTAACTAGCCAATCAATATAAAAGGGTTTGAGACTAAATTGATTCCTCAACTATTTACGAACCACTAATAGAAACAAGAGGATCAATTGTCTGGAACCAAAGTTCAAGTGAAAAAAAAAAGAGATTTATTAAGATCTACTTTTTTTTATTTTTGTTATTTCAAAATGCAAAGATTCATTTCTCTACAACTTTCGAAATTAAACAAGGATCAATCAGATCAAATAAGGGACCAAATTACCTCCACAATGTTAAATTGATCTTCATAAATAACTAGCAATCAATTTAAAATATAAAAAAATGGTGAATTTTAAAGAATCTAGAAGTTGGAATGTTCTCTTAAGCATGTAAAAAGACTTAGCATTACCATATTTATTCTTTTTGATCAGCTCAATGAAGTTACGAACTTAAGATATTTAATTATAGCAATATTATAATTAGAGCATATAATAAAATCATTAGCATAAGATAAATGAGAGATAAGCAAATCTGTTTTAGTTTTATATTTTGATTGTGGATGAGCCATTAATGTGATTGATTAATTTTTTGACAAATATTTTGCAGCAATGATAAATAAAGCAAGAGAAAGAGGATCACCTTGGTTGATACTTTCTTGAAGATTTAAATAAGCATTGAGCAAAGCCCATTAATCAAAAGAGAATTTCACATATTTCTCACAAGCATTTTTTTAATAAGTTTATTAAAGGTTACTTGAAACTAGGGGTGTGTGTTTGGTTGATTTGGATGGATTGGATGATAAATTTTTAAAACTGATTGGTTTTTGATTCTTAAATATGTTGAATTAAACCGAATTAAATAAAATGAAAACCAAACAAACCTAATAATAATTTGGTTTGATTATTTTGGTTTGGTTTTGGATAAACCAAGTTACATTTAAAAATTATTTGCATAATTTTTTATATAACAATGTATAAAGCAAAATAATATAAATATAATTAAAATATAATTAATTACTTTATGCGATAAAAAAAATATTTTAAATTAATTTTTTACACGAACGATGTTTTGAACTTAAGATAATCATATTACCACATTATGAGACCAAAATATTTTGAAAATTGGATAATGGCCCTTCAAAAGATCTATTAAGTATTTAAAAAATAAAAAAATAAGTGTATAATAGATAAGTTTATTATATAAATTAATAATATCAGATTACATATAATTACTTTAGTTTATTTGGTTTCAAAATTTTATTTAACAAATCGATCCAAAATCAAAATCAAAGTTTCATTAATTAAAATCAAAATCCAAATTACTAAGTTCAAAACCGAACCAAATTACTTAAAAACTTTGGTCCGATTTGGTTTTGGTTAAAACCAAATAATGCACACCCCTACTTGAAACCTCAAACAAAGCCAATATATATATAAAATACCAATCTAAAAGTCATATGCTTTATTGATATCAAATTTATATTGCTATGACAATGAGTTTTAAGATGGAGATCATGAATCAATTTTAGACTAATTAAATGTTATTCGAAATTGCATGGCCCTTTACAAAGCTTGATTAGTTTTTAGAAATGATTTTAGAAGTTGAATACTAATTGAATAAGCTTAAGATTTTAGTAGGGATGGTTTGATTTGAATTTGGATGATAAATTTTAAAACCGATTTTGGATTCCTAAAAATATTGAACCAAACCGCCAAAAATAAAACCAAACAAACCGAATAATAATAATTCGGTTATTTTGGTTTGGTTTTGGATAAATCGATTTAAAAATTATTTCTATAATTTTTTTGTATAATGAACAAAGAAAACAATATAAATATAATCAAAATGCAATTAACTACTTACGCTAAAAAAATATTTAAAACTAATTTATACATCGAATGATGTTTTGAGCTTAGAAGTTGATGAAACCATATTATCATATTATGACCAAAAAAATATTTTAGAAAATGGATAATTCCTCTAAAAAAGCACTTACTAACTATTTAAAATATATAAAAATAAGTGCATAATAGATAAGCCTATTATACATAAATTAATAATATCATATTACATATAATTACTTTGGTTTATTTGGTTTCATCCAAAATTTTATTTAACAAACCGATCCAAAAACCAAAAACTAAAGTTTTCATTAATTAAAATCAAAATCCAAAATACTAAGTTCAAAACCGAACTAAATTACTCAAAAATTTTGGTTCGGTTTGATTTTTTGGTTAAAACCAAATAATGCACACTCCTAGATTTTAGAGATAATTTTGTTGAAAATAGTACATAAGCTTATGGGCAGAAAATCTTTTGCATTTCATGGTTTTCCATTATAGCAATAAGTTCAATAAAAGTATTGCTAAAGAATTTGTGTAATTGATTACCCAAAAAGATGCACCCAATGGTTTCTTTGACATCCTTCTTTATCACATCATGACCTACCATAGTATCCTCATCCCCATCTATAATAGTTAGATTGTAATTTGTTTAACGTTAAAAGCATCTAAAAAAATCATCTTCATTAGAATAATAGTATGGATCCAATCTGGATGTTAAATGGGAATATGAGGCTTATAATTAGATTAAAAAAATAAATTATTTTTAGCAAAAAATTATTATATAGCAAAATTATCATCAACCTGTGTTTTTTTCCCCGTACAACTCATTGATTTTGTAGACCAAACTCTCCCCTAACTGAGAAGGGTTGGACCAACATTAGGACCAACATTATTCATTTCACCTTAATTTCATCTAATCTTATGATTAGAACATTTTTGAAAAAAAAGTTGGATATTAAAAAATTTGACTGCATGACTACATAATGTTAGTTGTAAATTATTTTATGAAGCACATATATTTCTACTGAGCTGTCATGATGTTTCATACATTCACACTTTACAAGACTATGTCATACACGCCATCTGGCTTGCCATGCTATTCATTTTCCTACTGTTGTTGGTACCTTTTGTAACACACTTCAGACATGTCACAAACTTGTTGCACTCAAACTGTACCACTTTTAACTAGCTATAATGTTAGGAATAAATGTCATACTTGGAACTATTCTGTTTACCATTTCCTTTTTTTTATTTCATTTTGTAAGCCGTGGTATTTTGTGTCATCCCCTAGGTTCTTTTTGTCATCATTGCAGAAGCTTATATATGTATTATTATTTTTTTTTATATATTCAGGTTTCTGGGGAGGTCTTGTACCTGAGAATGCCTTTAATGCAACTGCTTTGGATAGGCTTCTGAGTGCTGGTGCACTTGGGATGAAGGTGCTTTTTAAATTAAACTGAAGGTTCTAAGATGTAGTATTTGCAGATGATTAATTTCCAGTATTATGTGGTTCAGAAAATTTGCATGATTTACACTGTAAAATCTGCAAATCTTTCTGCATAGTGAAATGATGAGTTTGATTCATTGAACTTCCATCTTCTAGTAGGAAGCAGCCGTACTGCATTATAAGCATATTTGGGGTTTTATCAAAATCTTTTTAAAACCTTACTGCAACGTAAGCAGAAGTTACAAGAATATGTTAATCTACTCACCAAAATCATGTACATTTCGTAAGTAGTACAGGTATACCACCTCAACTAAAATTCCATGGTGGTTAAACAATTTTGATATTTTCAAAGGATATTCATCTTTAACTTCTCTGATCTCCTTTTCTCCCCAACCATGGCACCAGTTGGCTGTTTTGGGTGGAGCTGCAACGGCAGTGGGTGGCTGAAGGTTGGTGGTGCAAAATGACATATGACTAAATTAGTGTTAGGGGTGGGTAATGAATGGTTGGCGACTGTAGAATGTGGCCTGATGGGGAACCAGGAAAGAAGAAGGGTTTAAGGACACATCTATATCTCCATGTCTGGATGGATTCATGTCATACGTTCGTTTGGATTACCCCAAACATGGTTATCCCAACAAATGAATGAGGTAGAGCGTTAAAATTCAAGCAGAAAATATCTATTTTAAGTTTTTCTCTGTGGTGTAGGTAAATTAGGCTAGTTTGCTTAGGTTTGCCAATGAAAATCTATTTCAAATCTTAAAGTGACTAGTTACATGCTATGAATGTCTAATGAGCCTATTTACTGATTGACCTTATATAAGAAAAGTAAGTAATCATTTCACTTGACCAAACTTAGCAAGAAAACTTCAAGAATCACCTCTAATTTTTTTGGTTTTCTCAGTGTAGAGATACCCTTGTGTTCAACTTGCCTGTCCTTCTTAGTTCTTTGTTGCTTCTTTCTCTTTTTAGCACTGCAGTTGATGACCGTCCTTTTTAAACTGGAGTTGATAGTTTTTTTTATAATTGCCCCTTTTTCCTGCCCTCTCCAAACACACACACACATGAAAGAAAGGGAACCCAAGTCTCTAAGAATTTTTTTGTGCATTTGACCCACTTCCGTCGAATCAATGGTGCTAAATAATTTTTGTGCTGTCTAATAAACCAAACATATGGAGTGTAATTTTAGTTGTAAAAGATCTAGTGGTGGGATTGTGACATTCGGTGATCAAGTGATTAAAAAGAGCGAACGTTTTAGATATCTCGAGTCGTTTGTTCAAGATGATGGTGAAATAGATGGGGATGTTATTAGTAAAATTTAAGTTGGATGGTTGAAGTGGAGGAATGCATCTTGCCAATTGTGTGATAGAAAAGTATCACTTAGACTTAAGGGAAAATTTTATAAAATGATGGTAAGACCTGCTATGATTGATGGAGCATAATGTTGGCCAATGAAAGAGAAGCATAAAATTAAGTGTTGCAGAGATGATGTTTATGTGGATGAGTGGCTTTACACTTATAGACAAAATGTGAAAGTATATATATATGTGAAAAGGTTGGGATAGCTCCAGTGGCAAATAAAATTTGAGAGAGTCGCCTTAGATGGTTTGGTCACATAATACGTCGCTATCTGATGACTCGGATAGAAGAGTAGATATTATTAGATTTGACATTTGTTAACAAAGGCAGAGGTAGACATAAGAAGACTTAGGTAGTAGAAAAAATGATCTTATTCAATTAGAATTAACTGAGAATTTGACACTTAATAGGACAAAATGGAGAAGGATTCATGTAGCCAACCTCACATAGTGGGATAATGGCTTGTTGTTGTTGTCTAATAAATCATATGTACTTATTCAACATTATTGCATTTGCCTTGTAATTGATAACTTGTTGACCTACAATTATGTGCCATTGGAAATTAAATAAATGACGTAGAGGTTAAAACCCCCCTAATCGCGCGAAATCAATTAAATTGATGATTTGAAAATTGATTTCATAATGCCGAAAGATCAAAATTAATTAAATAAAATATCAATCAATTAATGACCAACTAAATAATTAAAATCAATTTTTAATGAAATCACGCGATAGTCGGAAGCCCTGACGACGTCCGAACGACCTTCGTTCGCGGAAATTGATCGCGCTGTCGCCAAACGTCAATTCTATCAAACGACGCCTCCCGGGTCGACAAAGTGCGCGACGCCGATCAATTTGAGCGCGACGCCGCAATTTAAATCTAATTTCACTTCGACGCCGCCGACGCGTCCGGTCAGCCGAATCGTCATTTCGCTCGCTATGCTCGACACAACGAAATACTAAGATTGACACCCATATTGTTAGGTTTATTATTGGGAGGATTCATGAAAATTTATATGATTAAGGGCTAATTATCTTAATTACTAAGCTAATTAATCTATAAACCCCTAATCCTTACCAACCCCGCCGTTAATGAAAAATAACCCACGCTTGCTTCAATGGGATTAAGTGGTCTAACCTAAAGGAAAGGAATACGCTATCCAATCTCGACAGCCTCTTCGTTGACTCTCATTCACGCTCCTCGCTCGACTCTCTCTCTCTCACGAGCAACTCCTCTCGGCGTTCCTCCTCGCGATCTTCGACTCTCTCTCTCACGGTTCCCTCGTTCTGCTCTCGGCATTCTACTCTCGAGGCGGAAATCGAGGCTCGATCAAAGCCGACCGACGCCTCCTGTGTTTGTTCCTCCTTTCTCATGTTAGTCCTTCAGCCCTAGGAACCCCTTTCCTTCTTCCTTCTTGCAACCGAAACTGTGTTGTTTCGCTTTCAATCTAAGTTATATTTTGCTATTTGGTTGCCTTGAGGAGATGATTTGTTTATGCATATGTTCTATGGTTGGACTTCTTTTTGGATTTGCAACATGAAATTAAAACGTTGGACTTATGCTATTGTTGTCCCTCCTCCGCTTTGCCTTAAATCCTGAATTTGGTAAGTCCCATTGGTAGGCGGATTTGCGGGATTTGTATAAACTAAAGCGAAGAGAGAGAGAGAGAGAGGAAAGATGAGGGTTATCCTCGTGACATCTTGCTTTTCTTCCTCGACTGTATTTGTCACTTTGTTACTATCGTGCACTTGCAACATTTCTTTTGCTGAAATCCACTGCATGCTATTGTTGCCGTGCGCTGTTGCTTCATGTTATTTCATTTCTGCAGATTAACTGTTTACATATTTGTCGATCTAAGAATTGGAAGACTTTTGGTGATAGATTAAAGCTTCTCTATCAAGTGAAATTAGCCTCTATCAAGTTAAATTATACAAATTGTGAGATATGGTTTTAGGTTTCATGAGTGCATGGTTATGGAAATTAGTGACTAATTTATATTTCATCCATTCCTTGTCAAATTATGCAACATCTTTGATTCCCAATATGCTGAAATCATTTTTATGAAAGGGGAAAATTATTAATTTGTTGTTTAAAAGTATAAAGCATGCTGAAATCATTTTTATCAAAGGGGAACCAAATTATTTCTGCGCATGAGCTTGTTGAAATTTTTATTTACTTGAGATAAGTGAAAATGTGACAAATAAAGATGTATGGCCTAGATATTATGCTACTTGTTATCTCATTTTCATTTGTTTTTGTCCCTTACATATGGGTAGAATGAAATCTGAAAATGAATTGCCATGCTACTTGCTATCTCCTATGGATTTCATTTATTTTGGCCCAAACAACATGCTGATCATATTTCCAATTAAATGCCCAAGTCTATTTTAGACCCATTACTTTACAATTGATTAAATGGGCCTTCAAAGTGATTTATTTCACCATATCCGCCGATTATTGCGTAAAAGAGAGAATTTTGGCCCAAACAATATGCTTATCATATTCCGATTAAATGCCTAAGTCTATTTTAGGCCCATTACCTTACAATCGATCAAAAGGACTCTTAAAGATTCTATTTCACTCTATTGCTTGATTTGGCAGATATAAAAAGGGGTATTTGGCCTATAATGGATTCATAACATACTCTTAGATAAATGGCCTTTTATCTTACATCAACGATTTTACTTAATCAAAAGGCTCAAAGTATTCGCCAATCCCTATTACTACGATTATTATATAAGTTAGGGTCTTCGAGCCTAAATAATGTTCATGTCATACCCGTCATACCCCTAGATGAATATCAATCTCTATCTCATATCTACATACTTCCTGCTTAGACCGTCCCGTTAACAAAACCTAAAAATCTAACGATGCTAGAATCTTAATTAATTCTATCATAACGACAAAAGATAAATCATCTATCATCAGTAATCTATTCTTTTCAAGTTCAAGATCTCAAGAATAAGAAAATCTCAAACCCGATCTTCCATGTAATCCCGACAAGATTTGGAGAATTTATTTTAAAATAATTAATCTAGATCGATCCTCTCAGAAGATAATGAGTCGAGTACATCTTCCCTGGTTCTGACGCCCCGTTAACAAAACTTCAAAATGTCATATCAAAATCTAAACTTGCAAATTAAACCTACATTTCGACTTGACACCTTAAAGTCCATACAACATTTAAAAAAAAAAGAAGAAAGAGAACTGATACTGTGAGAATGTTGAAATGTCCAAACCTGGACATGCAAGTTAGATATGAAACAAAGAATAGATGCTATACTTTCCGGTTTGGTCTTCGGACCGGGTTCGAGTTAATAAAATCTAAAAATCAAGATTTGACATATAAACTTTAACTCAGACATCTTAATGTCCATGCAATACTTTAAAAGAATAGATTATATGCATGCCAAGTAATCACCATGTCAAATAGATCGATGCTACACATCCCGGTTTTCTTCGACCGAACAAAAAACCTAAAAATCCGATCAAAACTCACGCCAGATTACATCATGTCAAATTCAATTGCTTCAACTTACATTCATACGCCCACGCAAATACTTTAAAAGCAATATATGATGAAGTTGAGATCAAATATCTAGAAAAACATATAATCCAAATGCAAGATAAATATGAAAGAACATATGTTACATATTCCGGTTGGGTCTTTGGACCAGGTCCGGGTTAACAAAACCTAAAAATTTGATATTTTAAGAATTTCAAATTAATAATATCCGGTAGTTTACATATATAATACAAGATATTTAATCAATGACATAGTTTAAAAATTCAAACTCAAGAAAAGCCTCAAACCCGATTCTCTATGCTCAAACTAGTGGACAAAGTTTTGAAGGATTATACTTGAGATAATGAATTTAGACCCGATCCTCTGTAAAATCGCATGTAGCATGGTCTATCAATTGATATTCCCCCATGATCGAAAAGGCAATTATTAAAATTAATGATAAATGATCATTATATTCAAATCTAAATCAATCATAGAATGATCAAAATTTAAATAAAATAACAAAATAAATATAAATAAAAAAATAAAATTAATTATTTAAATTAAAACTTAAACTAAAAAAAAAAATCAATCCACCCTCCAATCGTTTGTCTTGACAAAATTTTTCTCACAAAGATAAGCCAAATCAAAATACATAACTAACTTCACACTCAAATATTTCTAAAGCTCGTGAGGACGCGGTCTGTCCTCGTCCGCTGTTTGCCGCTGATGACACCACATAAACGACGAATGACCTCCTGAGCCCTCAGTATGGCCAGCGATATTTCACTAATTTGCCACTCATCCCGTATGTTCTTAACGGCTTTCTTCTTGAGTAAATGTAGAATGATCGGGTAAAATCTCTATGCAAGGTTGACTTATATTCCCCTTAAAAAACTCCACCCTGCGTCTACAAAGACTGACGACGAATCACGTTTTGTCGACAGCGATCCTTCTGTCGGTCGACTACCTCTCCGACTAAGTGACGGACCACGCATACCGGATGACGAAACCATGGGATCTAGATCGCGTCATCATTCACAAAAGTTTTAAATTAAAATAATAAATTTTATAAATTCTAAACTCCACTCACTGCAATTATATACTCGTTATTTAACGATATCAATTTTAAATCAGCCGCTTCTCTCAAGACGGAGGTAATTAACTATGAGTCGCACCTATGTGAAACTTGAAACCGATATAAAAGTTATCACCAAACGGAACTAAATCTCGAGAATGTCTTATCTACTATTCCCGCTTTCAAAATTATCACACACTTAAACAACTCTTTTTTTTATTCCAAAAGAGGTCGGTGGCGAATTTTCGGATCCCACAATTGTAAGTAGTTAAAGTTTTCTTATGAACATTATAGTTTGATATTTCATATAGAACTGGTGATTTGTATTGTTTCTGACAATTTTTTCCTTATTACGTAGGCATTTATGTTGCCTTCTGGAATGAATGATTTTCCAATGACAAACATAACCCATATCAAGGTATGTTCAGATTTATGTCCTGTTAATTAATTTGTTTAAATCCATGCATGCCTTTAATTTGCTTGATTTCCCAGAAATACTGGTATTAATCTTGTGTTCTTCATGTCAAAATTGAGATGTTTGATTCTTATAGTATCTCTTAAGTTGGTTAATATATTTGACTGTTTTTCTTTCTCTTAATCATTGTTTATTTTACAACTAGAATGTAATTATATCTCCGTTTATTGATGCGCTTGGCATCCCATTTTTAGCTACATTTTGTGTACTGCACGTCGCCAATATTCTAGCTTGTAAAAGTCAAACAAAAGTATATAGTTTTTACCTAGAGCTTGTGCTCAGTTTTATATCATTAGTTCTTCTTAAGCTACTGCAATGGATTCACCTAGTCTACTCGTTCTTTCTTAATCTCCTGATCTTGAAACCACGTTGTGCACAATGTTTTCACTGTTGTTTTAGTGCAGGACAAATGTTTTCTATCCCATCTTTAATCGTTTTACTTGAGCTGGACCAGCTGGACCATTGTTATGTAGGATGCTTCTCATTTGAATAATCATATATATATATATGTAAAGGAGCTTTTGAGCCCTGCATTGCTCCACCACAGGTTTAGCAGGCTGGCGGTAATGTCCCCTCTATCTTGACCATCTCTTTTGGATATCTCTTACATGTTACCTTGAACCTTGTCTGTTTGTGATATTCTGAAACCTGATTATAATCAAAATGACAATTAGCATCAAGCCAACTCAGTATTAATGTAAATATAGTTTAGACCAAATTTAGATGTGAAAAAGAATTTAAATAATTTGTAGTTTCAACAAATAACTTCTGACCTAAAAAATCTAGATTCCATAAGGCATGTAATGTTTATAGGTTTCTTCTCTCACTGGCATTCCTTCCAGGCATCCAATACCTTGTCCAAACCTATGAAATGATTGCTTAATCACGAGAATTTTTATTATTTCAAATGTCCATGTTAAGACTACTTGTTAGTTTCATCTGGAGTTATTTTCAGACTTATTGGTTAACAATAATTCCAATTATGAAGTTGAAGGATTCCTTTTGCACTTCATGTGTTTTTATCTTTTTTTGTTCCCCCTTTTTTGGCTTTACAAGTGTATATACCAAGAACTAGTTATTGCAATTATCTTGTAGCATGCGTTGAGTTTCCTGCATGAAACAAAGCTGTTTCCACATATTAGCAACAATACATTTAACATTTACTTTTTTTATGAGTTCTCTATTGAACGTTGGACATAGTTCTCATATATAAAAGCAACAAAAAATTTATCATTGAAACAGGTAGTCCATTGAGGATAAATCTCTTGATTGTTCTACTGGAGTTGCACGTCACCATCAAAATATTAGCTGTATGATCGGATGAAAAACCTTTAGCTACAATCTTTGGGATTTTTGTTGCAGGAAGGGTTGTATGCTTTAGCCAAGTATAAAAGGCCTCTGCTTGTCCATGCAGAGGTAGTTGTTGAGTCTGAAAGTGATGATGAAATTATTAGTGGTGCTTCAGATCCTAGGTCTTATTCAACATATCTTCAGACGAGGCCACCATCCTGGTAAGCTTTAATATGTATATTTAAGAAGCATGCCTTGAGATCACGAGCAAAATTTATCTTTAATTCTGAAAATATTCTTTGTATGGTACTGTTTTACTTTGATTATAATACATAGAACAAAGTTTACAATTCAGACTTGCATTTTTAGTTTTTGATTATTTTTTTGAGCTTGTTATGTTGATATTAACCGCATAATCATAATTTTTACTTGTACTATTGATTCCCATTCTTGTGGAATAAAGCTTTTACTAAATTCTGCATAGATGGCAAACAATTGGAAGGAGACTAGTTAGAGAACTCCTTAGAAGTAAAAAAGAATGCTAGACGGCCAGTTAATGTCATAAAGGAATAAAACTTTCCTGTTGCAGTGCTCTGTAAGTGTTGGAACGTGGAAAGGTAAATAGATGCATGAAATATTCACCAAGGTTGAGGCATTTTGCATTTCATATTCTATCTTTTTCCTTATTGTCACTCTATTTGATGGCCTCCTTTGGCTGATTGGAAGGCATAACAATAACCCAGTCGGCTGAGTTTATCAGAACACCCATTCTAAATTTTACCCCACAAAATAAAGTGAATGATAAAGATGTCCAACTGAGCTACCAAATAGATTATATAACCTTAACTTTCAATACACTTGAATCTAATTATTACTCCAATAAAATGTATTAAACAATTTAAAATTTCATTCTTTTAACTAAAGAGCTTTTAATAAACATTAGATTTGTTTACATGGCATCAAAACTTTCTTCAAATACATTCTTGATCATGCTTTATTTTACATCAAAACTACACATTAAAATAAAGAGTAATTGATTAAAAATATGACCCTCACTCAAGCTCAACTTTGTCTTTTTCTTCAGTAAAATAACAACTCTAATGTAAAAATTAAGTATTCTACGAATGAAAAATACATGAGTTATGGAATAGTATAGTATTTGGTAATCATTGTAAAATGAAATTATCTGTATAATAATTATTCTGATAGTAATTGATACATTTAACTGGAAGAAACTTTAGCTGATTATTAGAGATTATCATACTATGTACACCTTTATGGGCATATATACGAGTGATATCATGTTGACTTAATTTTCTCATAAATCTCATTTTTTCAATTCAATCATTACTTAACATATGTTGAAAGGTCCACTTTCAACTTTAAAATATCTCATGTAGTACTAGGTTCATTGGCCATCTCATAAGGGTTCATTTTTGTCACCCTACATGTACAAGCGACATAATCATATTAACTTGAGGACCCTTACACCTTTATGGGCATATATACGAGTGATATCATGTTGGCTTAATTTTCTCATAAATCTTATTTTTTTTAATTGAATCATTACTTAACATATGTTGAAAGGTCTACTTTCAATTTTAAAATATCTCATGTATGTAGTGCTAGGTTCATTGGCCATCTCATAAGGGTTCATTTTTGTCACCCTTCATGCACAAGTGACATAACATATTAACTTGAGGACCCTCTCACCTCCATATGGCTCATCTTTGTTGCCTTACCTATACAAATTTCATATTTATTTATCGGCTTTTCTTTGTCGCTCTACTTATATTGGTTATCATATTCAACCATAAGCTCATCTTTGTCGCTCTACTTGTCCACATACATGACCTTTCTCAAGTTCATTAATTTTTATTTATGGCATTTAAATATAGTTTAGCTTCATCTTTCATAAGCAATTGATTATATACATCTAATTGTAGCTTTTTATCATACATAATAGACAACAAAGTGCACTTTGCAAAATAAAACAATTCTAATATTTTATTTGCATACACATTTGAATGCACACCAAATTGAATACACATAATTAAACAAAAAATACTTCCTAAATTAGGAATTGAGTATCTTGCTCAAGCAAACTTCTTTGTCACGATCCCTCTAAAACTTCTTTTGTTTGTAGCAAATTTATGAATTTATAAATTATCAATTTATAATGTTTAAATTTTATAAATTAAATCTAAATTAAATTTTCTCAAATTAATTTTTTACCTTAATTATTTCTCTTCATCCAAGTATTAATTTGTTTTCATACAAGTCTCAATTGCGGAAGAAATTATAAAAATTTGGATTTTACCTTAAATCACTAAGTTCTTTTCTCTTCTTCCTCTCCTCCTCCTCATTCTCCCCTTATTCTTCTTCTTTCTATTTTTTTCTTCCCTTATGAAGCAATCACATATTCAAACTCTTCGCATCAAAATGCTAGTAAATGATCAAAGTTTCAAATGAAACGAATTCATTGCCTGTATTTTGGAACAAATTTTGCACCATATTCGAGTTCTTTAAAATTCGTGCAAGCTTCAAAGAAATGAATGAAATGAATACAATGTTTACACATTATGAGATAAGATTAAAATTCAAATTTAATGCTTAGCAGAGTGTGCATGCATTCTTAACATACGCATGGCCCTCGACATACAGATTAAATGTTTAAATTCAATGTTTGAGAATGTTGCGTGGGTTAAAATAAAATAAATTTGGATTGTCTGTATGTGCTCCGGCCAATGTGTTAAATGCTTAATCATAAGGTCTGGTCTGAGAATGCTACGCAGCCTAAAAGTAAGATTAATCTAAGGCAACTCTCGCCTCGAGAATTGAATGTGTTTTAATTAGTTAACATTTACTTTTAACTTTCAAAGCTAAATCTAAACCTATCAATTATATGCATTTATTAGGCAAGTTGTTATATTTATATAACAAAATTATAAGCCCCATCTAATCAATCTAATCCTCCTTTATATAGGAATAGGAGTTGACAGGATTTGTTGAAAGTTAAATATTCAAGCTCTAAAGAAATAACTCATTTCATTTTATGTTTATATGTTGCCATTAAGAGCCTTAGTTAAATAATCCTGTATTCAAAATTATATGATCTCTATCTTAAAATTAAATGAGCAACAACAAACTCAAATCATATACCTAATCCTCTATGTTTGAAATAGAGTTGATTCGATTTATTAATTGATAAATCTCTAAATAGGTATAAATTAAAACATGTTATAAGATCCAATCTTCTATTCAAAAAGACAAAGTCAGTTGGGCCTATAATTCGATCAATATCCAAATCAAATCAAGTGATATTACTCAAGTCCTAGATTTGATCTTCTGCACAAAAATAAGCAGAATTGATAAGATCTAGTCCAATGATGGTGTGTTGATTATAGATTTCAATCAGAGGAGTTATTATTATTAACTCATTTTAAATTTAAGATATAAACCTAAGACTCCATTACAAGACAATAAGCAGAGTTGACAAGGTCAACTCGATGATGGTTGTGTTGACTAAGGTTTCAACAAGAGAAGTTATTATCATCAAAATATTTAAAATGCTAATGTTAATTCATTTCATATTCAAGATATAAACCTAAGACTCGATTTTTTGTAAGATAATAAGCAGAGTCTGATGATGACTTACATTGAATGGAGATTTTAGCTGTATGGAATATTGTCATAAAGCTGTGTTTAAAACTTCAGATTAAATTAATCTAAATTAAATATTCTTATAAATATAAAATCTGATAAATTATTAAGTTCTGAGTGTCTAAATTAAATTTATCACCAATAACTTAAAGTAACATCCACTCAATTCATCTTTTGCATCTGTTTGTTAGAGATGAAAAATTAAAAAAAATTTAGCTCATAAATGAGCTAAGATGAAGTCAAGTGTATTATTATATTTACTCTCAAATAGTCTCATGCAGTAAGGACGTGGCTCGAGTCCTGCATAATTTGGCCAGTAGTCTCCACACTTAAAACGGTTATGACTAGAGCCCACTGATCGCATAGTTTGTTGTCAAATGACTTCATTATATTACGGTCATGGTTATAATTTGTATGTTCCTCAGTAGCGCCGCCCCTTGAGTTGTGAACTTAACACTTTATTGAGTGAAAAACTCTATTAGCTAAAGTGAACTTAAAGCTTTCTCCTTTAACAAATATTAACCCAGATCTATAAGGTTATCTTAGATGAAATAACTCTTAGCTATTGATAAAGCTCCTTCGGTTAGGTTGAGTTGACTACTTCCTTTGATTAAATAGATAGGGATCATGACAAACCGAGATGTTTATCATGAAACCGGGGGAGGGTTATTAATTATAGGTGCTTGCACTTATCTAAAACTTGGAATCAAATCTAAAGTCTTCACAAAATGAGGGTCGAATGTGAATTTTCGAAGATATATATATATTAAAATGATGCTTATAACATTTAAGATTTCATAAAAAATTAGTTTTAATCTTTTTTGTATTGTGCCAAAAATAGGGTATAAAAGTTTTGAATAATTTTAATTTTACCTGAACAAATTTTAAGCATTATAATTCTCTCATTATTAAATTTTGTCTTTCAAATCACCTCTTTTATAATCCTTAAAACGGATGAGGAATTGTTTATCTCATATATTCTTCTTTTTTATACGTTGTTTCTTTTATTAATCTATGTTTCTACGTCACTTTCATAAAACTAGTCTGTTTATTTCTTAGCTTCTTAATGTCAAATTCTAAGACCTATTTTGGTTCTTCTATAGAAGTCAGATTTTTATTTTTTTTTAACTTCAATTTATTATATGGTACCTTCTAATTTGCATCTATAATCCATCTTTTGAGCATTGATACATGAAAATTATTATGCACATCAAATATATCTACAAACAATACTAATCTATAGGCAACATTTTTAATTCTCTCAATAATTTCAAAACGTTTGATATATCTCAGACTCAATTTTCTTTTTGGCTAAATCTAGATGTGCCTTAAAGAATGTAAATTCGCCAAATTTAAATTTGACCATTTTATGTTTGGGGTTATAATATTTCTGTTGGCGATCTGAAACAACTTTCAAATTATTCTGATAATCTTGATCTTCTCAGTAGCTTAATCAACTAATTATAAATCTATCAACTGTCTCTTTAATCACAACCCAATTTAGAGGAGTTGTATATTTTTTATCATATAATATTTCATAGGATGTTATTTTAATATTTGATTGATAACTATTGTTATGAGCAAATTCGATTAATAGAATATGATCCTTCCAGTTACTTTCAAAATCCATAATATATAGCCTCAATACCTGAATAACTCTTTTTGATTGCTCGCCTATCGTGGATGGAATGTTGTACTAAAATGTTATTTAGTGTGCAAACTTTCATGTATACATTTACATAATCTGTATATAAGTCGAATACAATTATCTTAGGAATTCCATATAGCTTGATAATTTTCTTCACAAATATGTTAGCTAATTTCTCAATTGAATCAATTTGATGAATGGAGAAATAAGTGTACTGAATTTATTAATCTATCAATCACAATTCAAATGCAATCAAGCTCTTGCTAAGATTTGGGAAAACTTTTTTTTTTAATTTTATTTTTTATTTTTTGTTTTTTTTATTATATATATATATTTTTTAAGAAAACTTATGACAAGCTATATCTTTGCATTTTCACTATGATATTGGCAATGGCTATAACAATCCACTAGGCTTCTGATTTTTAGTTTTTACCACTTGATAAGATTCAGATCTTGCCACATTATACCACATTTTTCTTCATCTTTTCACACCCAAATAATGTCTTAAAATCTTTATATATTTTAGTGCTACTAGATGAATCGAATAACCGGAATAATTAATTTTGTGCAAAATCCTCTAAATCTCTTCAAATCTTCATACATTTTGTTATATTGACCATACTCATTCATTTTATTTTATTTTTGAACTGAGATCTTACAAGAGGGGTTGCATTAGAAATGGCCATATATAGCTCACTTATACCTAGCCTATATTGTATTAAGTAAGATCCTGACAAAGCAAAAGAAATGTTTCCATTTCCCCAATTTTTCCGATTCATATTTTGCATCCTGCATAATTCTGCCATTGTAAAATCAATGAATAAATGTATCAAAATATGCATGGCAGCGTAGGGAACCCCAAACACCAATAATAAATGTATCGAAATATGATTTGATATTATTGTTACCCAATCCTACAATGGCATATATTTCCTCCACATTGAAAGGGTCAATCTACCACTGCCACTTTATTTATTTATTGCTTCACTTGGACATACTTTTTTGTTTGCAAATATTTCACCAAGTTTATATGGCGTATTTGCAATCTCCAAACAATGAGCAGGGAGTCAGCGGCTATTAGAGAGTTGCAATCAGCAATGGAGGAGACAAAAGTTGGCGGTCGTGCAGAAGGGGCTCATGTTCACGTTGTTCATTTATCAGATGCGGGAATTTCACTAAACCTCATCAAGGTATGTCACCATGCCAGTTATTCATACAATCCACTCATGCACCATTTAAGAACTCTTGTTTTTATGCTGCTGATGATGAATACCTTAAAACAATGAAAATGTGTAAAATTGCATTCTTGTGCTAATCTGTAACATCATCCAATTTTCCTTTACTGGAATCAGACCTTGAAAGGTTAAGAAATCTATGCCTTGAATTTTGACATATATTCTACTTATTATATTCCCTGTTAGTTCTGAGAATATCTCCCAATTTTATATGCCACAAAAAAACATTAGTTTTTTTTAAATTTTTTTTTACCACATGACCTGTAATTTAATAGAGAATTTCCACAACAAAGTGAGAACCGGAAATCTTAAGCAAACTAAATACCCTCACTACCCGGGGTGAATGCTTCATAATATTCAAGCATTGCAATAGTACTAGGCCAATATATTACTTGAAAGACGCTACACAAGTGCTACTGTTTGTTTTAAGCATATGCCCGCTTATTAACTATTCCATCTGTGTAACTGATTTATACCTCGATTGTCCAAACCTCCTATAATCTTTGCGAGCAAAATACCAGTGTTAAGGAAACTATTTTAGGTAGAGATTTCTCTCCTTTCATCGATAGAATTTGTTTACTGTTTCTTGTGTTTATTAGGGATGTATCTTTGTGCATTCATTCAGTTCACTGTCATTATCTTCAGGATGCCAAAAGTTCTGGAGCTAGTGTTAGTGTAGAAACATGTCCGCATTACTTGGCATTCTCGGCTGAGGAGATTAAAGATGGGGATACTCGATTTAAATGTGCCCCTCCTATACGTGATAAAGCCAATAGACAAAAGTTGCGAGAGGCCCTGCTGGTAATGCAAACTCATTTGTGAAGTTCTTCATACGTTACCTGCTTTGAATGTTTACATGGCATATGAAAAGTGCTGCACTTCAGGAGGGACACATTGATTTGTTAAGTTCTGACCATTCACCATCAACTCCCAATCTCAAACTTTTTGAGGAAGGTGATTTCTTAAAAGCATGGGGAGGAATATCTTCTTTGCAGGTAGGTTTATGATATTTAATTATTATGTCTTCTATTTCAATTATTGCAATCTTCTTTTTTTCAATTTTTGCATTTTAACAGCTTATTGCATTAAATGTACATTATATCAGTAAAAA
The DNA here is from genome assembly GCA_021442155.1 of Cymbidium sinense. Lineage (NCBI taxonomy): Eukaryota > Viridiplantae > Streptophyta > Magnoliopsida > Asparagales > Orchidaceae > Cymbidium > Cymbidium sinense. The sequence continues at coordinate 7,075,785 of CM038219.1, forward strand.
AATGAGAATATTATGGCAGATGTTTGGTAAAACTAGAAAATTATGTTGCAAAAGAATTTATTGGTGAAAATATGATGGTAGCATGAAATGATGACAGCTTTATAGATTATATTTAGGCGAAGAAGCCATGTGTTATAGAGAGCATTAGATGCACCAATATGGTGGGAATGGAGAATTATTGTGTAATGAATAAAAAAAGGGAGTATATCATTAGTATCAATATGTAGAGGTAGGGACTTACTGGCACCTCATGTAACACTCATCCTGTGTGATAGTGAAGGATTCATCAAGTCAGACCTGAAATTGTTTGCATAGCTAATGGCCATTAATGAAAAAAAATGGTGAACATTGATTTGTCTAACTTAAGTTTCATGGCTAGATTTATGAGCTAGTATGTATTTAATGGAATTTTTACATCAAATTTAAAGCTTTTGTTGTGGAACTTCAATTCTCAATCTTGCGTGTGTAATATTTTTCATTATTGTGTGCTCCATCTTTCAAACAGCCAACGTGAAGTAGTTACTAGGATCATGTTGCTGCTTGTGCTATTTGTTGTTGGCTCTGCCTTAGCAACTGTTTTATGTGAGAAATTATGTATGCTGTGATTTATTGAGCGCTGGCTTTACATAATTCTAATAATCATATTTTTATACATGCAATTTTGAATTTTATGCATATAATCGGCCCTCCTTATTTTTGGTTATATGGTGCTACGGTTCCTGGAGTTGCTTATATAAATTAACTAATCAAACACCGTTTTTTATTTTTTCAGTTTGATCTTCCCGCCACTTGGTTTTATGGACAAACTTATGGAATAACATTGAGCCAGTTAGTTAAATGGTGGAGTGAGAAACCAGCTAAGTTTGCAGGCCAGGAACATAAGGTAAGCAATTAATCCACTTTGAGATTTCCTTCCTTGAAATAAAGATTTAAAAAAATGCATTGTTTGCATTGAATGCAACTCTCTGAAAAAATGTCTTATAAGTTATTGAATTGGCATCCGACTAGTACATGGATTAAAATGTTAGGGCACATGAGAATGATGGACCCTTATCAATACGGAGGATGCAGCAAGTAACAACAGTTGACATGTGCCAGGATCAAATTAATGCTAACACATTTCATTTTCAGTTTTTTTTGCAAAAATAAGCGAAGTAATCCGTAATACTAAGCTGATTAACTTTTCACCCATGATAGATGAGGGTGTGAAAATAAAATTATATAAAAAACACAAAATAAACAAATTATTTTGTTGTGTTTAAGTGCGTGGATTGATTATTGATCAACATCTTACAATGTTAGGTTAGTTGACGTTGGTGAAAACTGAAAAATAGAAGCACGGTGATCTAAACTTTTCATTCATGACACATTTTAGCCATACGATGTGATATAAGCATTTGGTTTACAGTCTTGTCATGCAGTGAGTTTTAGGCGGTTCTAAATGCAATTGAATCTGTTAAAATAACTTCTAGGCTTTCTTCTGTAATGCTTTGCGGCTTAAGCGTTATGTTGAATTTAGTCAATGTTAGTCTCGTAAAGAAGTACAAGTTGCTTCACAAGTGCATGTCCTATGGTTGTGAAGCCACGGAGTTGCTCACACAACGTAGGTGTTTTATTGCCGTTTTCCACTCATTATTAAAGTTGTGACATCCCAGTTCATACAAAAGTAAAGTATAAAAACATTACAAAATTAAGCCTTATTGAACTTGGAACAGACTAATCAGGCTTTAAGGTTTTGTTTTTGTCAGGCCAAACCAATCAATTTAGTTCATTTGATTTGATTCAATTCTCATTGGTTTGGTTATGAAGTTCAATTGAATTCAGTTTCATGCTTTGACTTGTTTGGTTCGCACTAATAAATCATAAAAGACATTGTTTTGTGAAAGAATTTATAGATCTCTAAAAAAGTTAGTTTTGTGCTAGTGGAAATTATCTAGTGTTGGGGATAAAACAGAAGACCGGGATTCTTTGGAACAATGCGGGTGAAATTAGTAATTCTTGGATACTGAGGTGCTAAATGTCTTCTTAGAATATTTAGGATAATCGCCTTAGATAATCAGAGGGTCTAGTAAAGGGCTAATATCACTCTTGTGATTATGTCTAAAACGAGTGTTTTTCCATCCAGACATAATGGGCAGAGATAGTAATATTAAGTGGTTAGTAGTTCAAAACTTACCCTACTGGATTGACTAGGGAGTTGATGGGGATAATCTTTATTTGTGAAGAGGAAGAAGATCGAAATCAACTCTCTAAGGCTCAGTTTTTGGTGTTAGCTTACACTCATGGGATCATGACTTTTTGCCCCAATAAGATTTTCATTATATCAAATAGATTGGTGGAGATGATACCTCGCCTTCAGCTAATTTGCATATCAGGTGCTCCAAGTTCATGTTTCAAGGAGAAGGCTGGTATGGAGGATTTCAAAACCGATTACATCAATTAAAGCGGTTGCTTTTCACACCCGAAATGATCCCTTTTTCAAATCAGCCTGAGGTATAACATAATAGGACAATTCAATAAGATGCAACATTCACCAATTGATCGATATGTATAAATTCAGGACATGTGAAAACTGAACCTCACCAAGTCATACATTTTGAATTCTTCTAACAATCTTTTCATATTTAAGTTATATAACTAAGAAGTATGTAAAATCAAATTTTAACAGAAATATAGAGCATCTAAAAGTACTTAAACATAAACTTTTCATACCCCAAAAATCTTTATAATTCTCCAAAATTGTACACCAAAAGTTGTATAGGTTAAAGATCTATCTAGTTATTATCTTCCTTTTTGTTCTTACCTGAAAGTCAACATGTAATATCATAAACAAACAACCTAGTGAGACGAGCAATCTTAAAAGTAAATTTAATACACAATAGAAGAAATAATGTGATTGTAAAATTAAAGTTTGGATGAATAAAATAGTAAGAGAAGACTTGCCTTCATGTTTAAACACTTAATAGTAATATGTAAGACTGTGAAATATAAATAGTAATCAACAACAATAATGTAATATGCAATTCAATTGAACTTTTGCTTTTGGTGTTAGCTTACACTCATGGGATCATGAATTTTTGCCCCAACAAGATTTTCATTACTTCAAATATATCAGTGGAGATGATATCTCACCTTCAGCTAATTTGCATATCAGGTGCTCCAAGTTCATGTTTCAAGTGTTGAGTAGGAGAAAGGCTAGAATGGAGGATTTTGAAACATATTACATCAATTAAAGCGGGTTATTTTTCACATCCCAAACGACTCCTTTTTCAAGTCAGCTGAGGTATAGTAGAATAGGTCAATCTAATCAGACGTAGCTTCTACAAACTGATCTTGATATATACAAATTCGTGACATGTGAAAACTGAACCTCACCGAGTCATACATTTTGAATTCTTCTAATAGTCTTTTTATATTTAAATCATATAACTAAGAAGTATGTAAAATCAAATTCCAACAAAAATATAGAGCATCTAAAAGCATTAAACATAAACTTTACGTATCTCAAAAGTCTTTATAATTCTCCAAAATTATACACTAAAGCTGTATAAGTCAAAAGATTTGTCTAATTATTATCTTTCTTCTTATTCTTACCTGAAAGTCAACGTGTAATATTATAAATTAACAGCCTAGTGAGATAAGCAATGTTAAAGTAAATTCAATAGAGATATGTTACAGCAAATCCAAAAGCACCAATAGCCCATAACGCCCTGCCCTATACAAGATCGCCTCTCTGACGTCCGAAGGCTCGATTGTCCACAGACCATAGACTTCTTTGTATACAGTTCCATCAAAGCTTTTCGACGATCCCTCTCTCGTAGCCTCACAGCACACCGACCTGGAGCTGTATCGAGAAGGACGAGGAAACCATGGGGTGGAGTCTTGTGGCTCGCGTGCGCTCGACGGGAGAGAGGGCATGGGATGGGGTTCGATTGACGGATCAAGTTCAACCGGGGTTGGAGCTAGATCGAGAGTTTAACCTTCGGCTCGAGAGGGCCTTCCAGAGAGAGGAGGTCGAGTGGTTGTGGTCGATGCGGACTGCTACCGACCGAGAGGGAGGAGTCGCGAAGTTGGTCGCTCGATTTCGTTTAAGGGAAACAAATGAGAGCGGAAGGGAGATAGGAGGAGTCTGGCTGCTCGTGAATGAGAAGAAAATGGGGGTGTTGGCGCTCGAAATGGAGTTAGGGCTGTGAATAGGAATACTTAGGATTAGGTATTAAGAGGAGTATATATAGGTAGGTTTCCTTTTCTTATTTGAGATAAAATAAACTCCAAGTTAGAGTTTTCGCAATTGCATCACCACATAAACAAATTGAATATCAAATTGAGGTTATTCCGATGTTCCGGACGCAACGGTGCAGTCCGTTTCGCGATCGGAAGCCGTTTTGTTCGAGTCGGCGTTGAATCAAAGTCAATTTCAGTTCAAAATTGCACGCCGTCGCTTCTAACCACTCGACATTCGCACAGACTCGTTCGAATTGAGCGCGGACAGTCTCATGTGATAGGTTTCAACGTTTCGACGTTAACGACGCGATCAATTTCCCAAACGGAGGTCATTTGGCATCGTCGCGGCTTACCGACCTCGATATGCGCGTATTCGCGTCGACTAATCTTCCTCTTGATTGGTTGGCCATCGAATTGTGCAATATGTATATTATGATCAATTTCAACGTTTTGAATGCGATGGCGAAACCCATTCGTCGATCGGATATCGTTTCGACTGATTTTCGGCGACGTCGAGTGTATTTCAGCTTCGATTTGCGCATCGTTGCATCCGAAGCCCGTCGAATTTGGCTCATGAGCTCGACTCGACTGATGGAGCATACATGTAGGTCAACAGATGTTTATAAATTAGAATTCAAAAAAGTTCATAGTGAATTATAATGGTCCCCATTTCAGCAATAGGGAATATAGATTCATCAACAAGTTCAGTTTTGAGGCCAATAATCCAGGATTCCTAACGTCCTTTAGTACATGCAAAGTCAAGAGAAAGGATATCTTTCTGTTCTAGAAAGGGAAGTGCTGAAACCTTTGTAAAGAGTAAATAATTTGTATTGGAGATCCATTTGCTCTTTCTTCAAACAAATGTCATCAAGACTGCTACAAATCATTTCTTGGGTTTAATTTTAGACTCCTAATGGCAGGTGTAAATTCTTCTGTTTTAAGAGCACTATTGATACCTTCAAATATTATTTTCTGCTTGTTTTCTTCTCTTTAGACTTCAGCAAATACTTTAGTGGTTTTGAGAAGTGGACGATTCCCTATTAGTCTTCCACAAACTTCATCTAGATTTTTATCGAGATCAACAAGAAAATCATATGTTATTATCTTTTCACAAGTTTGGTGTATTTAAGTGCATACTCATCATACAAATCATTTGGCTCGAATTAGTCTAATTCCTATCAAATTTTTGTTAGTGTATTAAATTATTTGATGGATGGCACTCATACTTATTTGCTTGAGATTGCAAACATGATCTAGTTTTCTCACAATTAAGCAAAATTTTATGGTCAGAATGCACCATGCTGACTTTCTGCTGAATTGGTTGTGCGGTGTAGTAGACCAAGTATAGAGTTTCAATGTGTTCTTCCATAAAATTTGTAATTGAATACATCGTCAGAATGCACTATCTTCTAAACTGATTAATCGTGAGACTATTGAAGTTTTTTCTATTAGTTTGTAGGATGTGATTTGAATAGATGAGTACTCAATGGAGACTCTTAGAATGATGGTGTGACTTAGATGGAAAAATCTATCTTCTATCCTTTGTGAGACCCCTGTTAGGGCCCTTTGTAGTTGTCAACTATTGATTAAATAGAAAAATAGAACCTGTCTCTGAATCCATGAATGAAAAAAAAGCAAGAGAGAATAAGAGAGAAAATGTTGTTGGATTATCTATGTATTATAATGGTCAAAACCTGTCCCTACAGATAGAGAAATTTCTAAAACTACTAAATATAATTGATAGAATATTAAGGAATAATCCCCTAGGTAGCTCAATGGCTGCTGCCTATTGGAAATGCTGATACCGCAGCATTACTTTTAATATATATATATATATATATAGAGAGAGAGAGAGAGAGAGAGAGAGAGAGAGAGAGAGATGTGTGTGAGTGCATGCCTATATATATATATAATAATATAATGGAAACAGTCTTTGGTTTTAGACCTGAATGCTGAAATCCCTGATATTCTAGCATCCAGATTATATATGACTTAATTTTTGCTTATCTATAATATAATAGAACTTTTCAGAGAAATGTAACTCTCCAGGATTATGACAATTTGAAACGTGCTAAAGCATGATAGTATAAGCAAGTTTTGAACTAAACCAGTGAATGCATATTCATTGTCATTCTTCAATTAACATTTCATGCAATGTTTTATTTCAGGGGGCTATTGTGACTGGAAATCATGCTGACTTTGTGGTTTGGGAACCTGAAGTGGAATTTGAGCTTGACGATAGCTACAGATCATTCCATAGACATCCGGTAAGAAGCTAAATTGTATGAACGATCAAATATTTTGTTTCTATTCTGCAGCCCCATAACCCTCCTCCTTTCACTCTTCCTCTTCCTCCTTCAACCGACACAATCTCCCAATTAGAAAAATAAAGCTTTTTCTAGAGGAATTTACACTTATGGACAAAGGCAATCCCTCTCTTTTGAGAGATCGCTCAAATTAATTTATATTTTGCAGTGCCCACTGAGTTCAATTATGCAAGTCATGATTGCAACCAAGGTTGAACCAGTCATACGTCCATAGTCTCTAGAAGCCTAACATACATCAGTTTCACAGGCTCCCAGCCTATCATCAAAATGAAAACCTAATTTCATTTATGTTCATTACTATAAAAGAAATTTTTCTATCATCAGTCATCATCATCATCATTATCATTAGTCTTGTCCTAATTCTTTGCAATTCCTTTTGAATAACTTCTATCAATGCTACTTTACCTCTACTTTTTCTTTCATAATTCTTTGAAACTAATTTTATTAAAGTTATATTCATAGTATATAGCACACAATTCTTATATATTTACTTATTTAGTACCTAAACATTCATTTTTACATATTGATAGTATATAGCACACAATTCTTATGTATTTACATATCTAACACCTAAACTTCAATTTTTACATATATAACACTCTAATCTTCAATATCAATTTATTCACTTTTTAAAAGTGAAATGTACCTTTTTAAGCATAGAAAAGTGTTACATAAGTAAATATCTAACTTTAGATGTTAGATATGTAAATACATAAGAATTGTGTGTTATGTATGTAAATCCTCCTTTTCTTTAATTGTTCCAACACAAAAGTTACTTTCATAGAGGATCTTCAAAGCATGAAATCACATTTTTTTATTCAAAACTAATATACTTTTTCTTTATTCATGCTTCAACTGAAATATCATCATTTACTTCATCCTTTTTTTTACTTTTTTTAGAATATCTCAGCCTACATGGGAAAAAGACTTTCAGGGAAGGTATTGGCTACTTTTGTCAGGGGAAACCTTGTGTTCAGTGATGGAATACATTCCCCAAAACCCTGCGGTGAAACCATTCTTGCCAAATAGAAAGCTGCCACAAGATGCAGCCAAGTGGGCTCAGCTTCTTCATAGGAAGTGAAGATGCAACTTCTAGCCTTCAATGCCTGCCTATAATAAAATGTTCTTCAAATTACTAAATATAATAACTCGATGCAATTCTGGTAGTCTTTTAACTCATTATAAAATCATGCGTTTATGTTCTTTCAAATCTGTCATCAATTTTATTTTTCTACTTTATTACTGTAAATGAAATATTTTTGTTCAGTGTTATGCTTTAGCTTTATGGATTTGTTTGTTGTTAAGTAGTTGAAAAAAATTCGTTGTTGTGGTAGAATTCGCTCGTTAACTAAACGTAACACCTAAGACATTTCAAGCTCGATAGATAAACGAAATAAACAATCATTTGTTCGATCGTCCGAAATAAAAAAAATTATATTATATTATATTATTATTAATATTATTAATATTATTATATTACTATTATTTTATTTATTATATTATTATTATTATTATTACTATTTTATATATATATGAACATATTTACATATCACAATAAAAGTATGTATGTGGTTAAAACTTGTGATGTAAAAAAGATCAGGTTTGAATCCTCCCTTTGTCAAAATTTCATTAAGCATGTGTTAAAGCTGCGAGTCGAAGACTAATTCAACATTTTGCTCGATATATAACTAATAATTTAACAAAATAAATTAATGAAATCAAACAAAAGTATGTTCTCGGCTCGTTTACACCCCTAGTTGTAAGGGGCTGTTTAGGATCACATTTATTTTGTATTTTGTATTTTTCTATTTTTTTTCTCTTATTTTATTTATATTTTGATTTAAAGCAAAATATATTTGATGATAATAGTTGTTTTTAAAAACATTCAGTTAATCTAAAAGTTATTATGAATATTTTTTAAAATAGCATAAAAGTAAAAAAAAAAACAAATAAATCCCTAGCAGGTTTATTTTTATTTGTTTATTTATTTTTGCTATAGGTGAGCTCCCAATTTCCTTTACTGTAGCTAGAAACTGGTATGGGTGGTTACTCTTTTGATTAAAAATATTAAATTTATTAACAATGTATTAAAATGAAATCTTATTTATATCAAATTTGTACTGTAATATGCTAAAAAAATAATTTAATAGAAATAACTAAAATATTATATTTATATATATAATTATGATATTTTTGATGTTTAGGACATATTAAACAAAAACATGTTAATAGAATAACTATATAATTGATGATTAATTTGAAAGTATTATTACTGTTAGATTATGATAAATTAGTTATATAATTGTTAGATAAGTGGTTATGAAAGATATATTTTAATTAAATAAGTTAACATCAAGTTTAATATTGAATTTTAATAAATTATTTATTGAACAACATTCATGAAAGTTTGTTAATATAATTAAACGGTTTGAATTGTATTAAAATTTACTTTATTTTAACTTTTTTTTAAAAAAAAATTCAAACTAGTAAATTAAAAAAACTTTAATGAGTATTAATCAAATCAGATTTAAATTATTCATGAAATTTACTAATTCATTTAATTTGAAGGAATGAGGCTCCATACCTTCAATAATTCAAACATTATGAGACCTTTTCACCAAATTCACCAAGTAATATATCCGTTATGCCAAACAAGAGAAAAATTTTTTTTTATGGGCAAAAGGACTCAATAATGATATTGATGTTGCAAGTTTTTAATTAGGCAAGAGAACTTGGAACATGGGCACATGCAATTTAAGTCATTTGATTTTAATTTATATGTGCATTGGAAGTCAACATATAATCTCTAAGAAGGCAACATGCTCCAAACTTATATAGGTTGGCTTTATTTGGCAAACTTAAAGTAGGGATAAAAATGATTCAATTATATATATATATATATATATATATATATATATATATATATATATATATATATATATATAGCTCAAAAAGGCAATCAAAAGTGGCAAAGATAGAGACGTAGAAAAAAAAAAAAGAAGCCTACTTCATATGGCTATATCAAAACTTAACAATTAATTAGCTAGAATACTATTTAACTTGAACTAAGGGCCTAATTATAGCTGTGATAAAAATATGAACATTTAGAACTTAGAATATAAACTATATATATAGCATGATGAGATGATGTCTTCTATAAATTGAATTTTATTATTTATTTTTTAAATATAAATATTTTATAAATAAATTATAATTTTCTATTTATATTAAATATCTTCATATTTAAGTATTAAATGTATGAGATTAAAATATGTGAAATGTAATAAGTCCTTTCATTTTTTTTAGATTTTTTTATGGGTATGCTTTTTTTTTGGATTGAGTGAGAGGTCGAATAATATTCATTAATTTAAAAAAAAAAAATTAATACAAAATCATTGGACACATGTAAGAAATAGCTTAAAATTGAGTCAAATTGACTTGTGGACTAGTTCATGCTCAACTTGATAAATAGCTCTTGAGTTAAACTAGATGATTTAACTAGTCAAATTTGAGTCAACTCTTATTGAACTTCTAGCTCATGATAAAATCATTCTATGAACTTTTCATTATTTTTATATAATAATAAGTATATTAATTATAATTATCTTTCCTCTTTTATTATAAATGAGGTGGGACTCAAGCTCATAAAATTGAGCTTAAAGTCAACTAATTAGTCAAATTTAATTCCAAATTAGAGTTGGCATCACTTCAAAGACCCATCGACAAGACATGTTTGATTGATACATCCATTACAAACGAGCATAGAAATATTTATGTTGACTTATGAAGTCGAGCCAAGACTGAATGACTTATTTTAAACATATTTCCGTCGACCGGTTATAGATACATAATGTCGGATCAAGAAGGAAATGGATCTTTATGCAATATCAAGAAATACGATATTTAAATGACCTGCTCATAAAATTGATTACGCAGAGTCAAGCCGAAACTATCAAAGTCAAATGAAACCTCAATTCAAACAAGTATATTATCATGATAAGATGACGAAATTGACTCAATTTGGCGCCGATTTTAATCAAAGATTTCGACATAAACATATGCTTTATAATGCTGAAATGATACCCATATTTCGATTTAATTTCAACAAGATTCACAAGAATTTTGATGTGATATCGCGAAAATCAAACATCAAATTTAATTAAACAAAGTTTGATTTAATTTTAATTATTAAATGATTAAATCAAAATTTTTGCATGAATATGGATTAGTGATCAGATTATACTCTTTCCATAAATACTCCTTGATGACATTCAAAATTACATTCCAATTTTAAAAATCACGCATAAATACATAAGAAAACTAATTAATCAACAATTAGGACTCCTGATCCTTTATCTTTTCCCTCCCAAGACAAGGAGAAAATATTACGTCCGGAGTCCGCAAGTAGTTTTACGTGCGGACTCCAATCCATGGCCGAGGCGTGTCCCGATTTTTTTTCCCGTTTTAGCGGTTAACGAATATAACATGGCCAGAAAGACATTTCCCTACCGACCCAAAGTAAACATCGATTATTAACTGACGGCTATAAAGACATTTCCTGCCCGACAGCGTCCGTTGGAATACGAGGAATTTAAAAGAATTATATACGATTTAGGGTTTAGGGTTAGTTTTTCAAGCAAAACGAGAAGAGAAATAGAAAATCTCATTTCCTTTTATAAAGAACCATGAAAATGGAACGTTGAGAAAATAACAACCATTTTTTATGAGGATGTAAATAGAAATTCATCATAATATTTCGCATTTTTTCTATTGTTAGTGATATTCTTGTTTCGTCAAGAGAATATGTTCATTACATCCAAAAGCAATTTGGATGCTTTTTTTGTCAAATTTTTATTTTGAGTTTTTTGCCAGATCTCTGTATCAGATACCTCTTTGGGTACAGATCATTTCGACCTTTATTTTTCAGTTTTATTTTGCCTACTTTATGATTATGTTTAGCATTCCAAAGGAAGATTTGATGGCGTGGGATTCTACATTCAGACTCTGTGTACCTCTTTGAGGGTGATCATTTTGACCTTTTTTTTTTCCCAGCTTTATTTTGCCAACTTTTATGATTATGTTTAGCATTCCAATGGAAGCATTTTGAGGCAATTTGGATGGTTTCAGGTATTTTATATTCACTGTACCTCTTTGAGGGTACGATCATTTTGACCTTTTTTTTCGCTTTATTTTGCCAACTTCTTATGATTATGTTTAGCATTGAAAGATTGATGGCTTGGATGATTTCTGGTATTGATCTGCATCTCTGTCTTTGGAGATATCATTTCGACCTTTATTTTCCGCTTTATTTTGCCAACTTCTTATGATTATGTTTGGGCATTATAATGGAAGCATTTTGAGCGCTTTGGATTTTTAGGTATTTTGTATCTCAGACTGTACCTCTTGAGGGTACGATCATTTCGACCTTTATTTTCTAATTTATTTTGCCTACTTTTATGATTATGTGCATTCCAAAGGAAGCATTTGGAGGCGATGGTTTCGGGTGATATTTTCAGACTGTACCTGTACCTCTTTGAAGTCTGATCATTTTTGACCTTTTTTCATTTATTTATATGATTATGGGCATTCCAAAGGAAGCATTTGATGCAGCTTTGATTGGTCGTATTTTGCATCTCAGATCTGTGTACCTCTTTGAAGGGTACGATCATTTTTTGACCTTTTTTTCCGCTTTATTTTGCCAACTTCTTATGATTATGTTTAGGGCATTCAAATGGAAGCATTTTGAGCTTTGGATGGTTTCTGGGTATTTTGCATCAGACTGTGTACCTCTGGGGGTGATGATTTTATCCTATTTTTTCGCTTTATTTTGCCAACTTCTTATGATTATATTTAGGGCATGGCATTTGGAAGCATTTGATGCGCTTGGTATTTTCAGATCTGCATCGTGTACTTCTTGAAGGTACATATCATTTCGACCTTTATTTTCGTTTATTTTGCCAACTTCTTATGATTATGTTTAGGTATTCCAATGAAAGTATTTGGAGGCTTGGTTTGGTATTTGATCAGACTGTACCTCTTTAGAGGGTACAAATCATTTTGACTTTTTTTCAGTTTATTTTGCCTACTTCTTATGATTATGTTTAGGGCATTATAATGAAAGCATTTGGAGACCGTTTGATGGGTGTGTATTTTGCATCTGTATTCATGTACCTCGAGGGTGATCATTTTTGACCTTTATTTCCGCTTTATTTTGCCAACTTTATGATTATGTTTAGGCATTCCAATGGAATCATTTGATGGCGCTTTGGATGATTGGGTGGTATTTTATATCTCAGATTATCATATTTTGTAGTTTCGCAAATGTAATGTCGATGGCGATGAATGATGTCTAATGACCTAAATTTGAAACTCTTTGCTCTAATGAAACGGAGGCATATGCATTATGATTATGCACATCAAATTGGCTTGTTTGGGAAGACCATAGGGCCAAACTCAAAGAAATTGAAATCAAAAGATTTTCTATGTGCAAATGGTAAGAAGTTTGCCGCCTAAATGATTTGCCAGATTAGACTGCTCTTTGAGGGATGATCATTTTGACCTTTTTCAGCTTTATTTTGCCTACTTCTTATGATTATGTTTAGTATTCAAGGAAGCATTTGGCATGATTGGATGGTATTTTAGCCAGACTCTACCTCTTTGAGGGTACATATCATTTTGACATTTTTTTCCGCTTTATTTTTCCAACTTCTTATGATTATATTTAGGGCATTCCAATGGAAGCATTTTGAGGCGCTTGGATGGTTTATGGTGGTATGATCAGACTGGTACCTCTTGGAGGGTACAGATGATTTTACCTATTTTTCGCTTTATTTTAACTTCTTATGATTATGTTTAGTGCATTCCAAAGGAAGCATTTGATGCTTTTGATGGTTTTTGGTATTTTGCATATTCTGGTACCTCTTTGAGGTCTGATCATTTTGACCTTTTTTTTCCTTTATTTTGCCAACTTCTTATGATTATGTTTAGGGCATTCCAATGAAAGCATTTGAGGCGTTTGGATGGTTTAAGTATTTTTTTTACATAATCAGATACCTCTTTGAGGGTACAAATCATTTTGACTTTTTTTTCGTTTATTTTGCCTACTTCTTATGATTATGTTTAGGGCATTATAATGGAAGCATTTGAGGTTGGATTTTTTTTTGTACTCAGATTCAGACTCTTCTTGAGGGTACGATCATTTTGACTTTATTTCTTTATTTTGCCAACTTCTTATGATTATGTTGGGCATTCAATGGAAGCATTTGATGTTTGGATGATTTCAGGGTATTTTGCATCAGATTTTCTATCATATTTTTGATTTTGTATCAATGATCAAATATGACTAAGTCGATGTATAATGACCCAAATTTGGGAAACTTAAAATTGAATAGGCATATATATATATACATCAAATTTATTGGAAAGATCATACTATTAAAACTCAAAGAAATTGAAATCAAAAGATTTTATGTGCAAAAGTCTAAGAAGTTTTATAAATGGCTTAACAAAATTCAAGAAAATTGATACAAGAACTTGTCCATGATTAGATTCTTGTGATTTGAGGGAAAATATTAAAAATATACGTAAAGTCATAATCATTGATCGTACATCTTCTCGACACATATTAATGAAGACATCCGTGTTGAAGATAATGAAGAGGTATTGTGAGAATTGATTATTATCTAAAAAAATGCATTCGTATCTAACCAGGAAGTCACATAGAATATTGTTACAAAAGAGATGCTTTCAATTTTATTCAAAAGAAAAGATCGAGGATTGCATAATGCATTAATACATTGTTTAAGAATCATGGGATGTTTGCATGGATGCAAGTGATGAGTGACACAAGTAAGTTTTTTTTTAGTAATGACATGTCAGATAGAATATGATTGTTTTGGATGTGATAATTTTGATACAAGCTATTCAATAAATATAATCTCATTTATCTATTGTTAGTGAATCATCACTAAAATGTATTATTTGAGTAGCCTTTTATCGAAGAGATAATTGAGTCCTCATGGCTATTCCAAACATTTCTTCTTGATGAATGAGACATCCTATAACAATATTCATCGATCAAGATCATAGCTATTGAAATTGTATTGCCGATACTCATCATAGTTGTGCCAATGGCATATTTCAAAGAAAGCTCCTTCCAAGATTCATTGCTTTAATAAGAATAAGATAGTACTATTTTATAAATGCATAAGTGTGACTGAGGAAGAGTTTAAAGATTTGTCACTAGAAGAAGAATTTGCATGATCATGCTTGTATTCTCTTTATAAGAAGATTGTCCAAGTGAGCAAGGACTCATTTCATGGGCATCTTATTAATACAACGTAGAGTCCATGAATAATGTATGTCATGGAATATCTAAACCAACAAGCTCAAGATTATTTCTGGGTTGAAAAAAGTTAAGACATAATATCAATGAACATGACAAAGACTTCAAGTGTAAAGTCATCGATTGTTCTTGAGACCACCAATTCTAAAATAAGTCGCTATGCCATAAAGAAAGGTTTACACTATGTTTAAGAGGAATTTTGCATGGGAGGCTATCGAACTAAGTCGATGACGCACTAAGAAGTATTTGGTGAGAAACTTAGAGAATAAAAATGCATCCAAAATATGTGCATTTCGACAGACTACCCAAGTAACTTGTACTTGCAAAAATTTGAAATGATGGGATTACTTTGTGCCCATTGACGAGTTCTTAGTCGAAGATGTTGGCATGGATAAGTATCAGTGATGGTCTACCGAGCAAAGAGGATATTTACATTGATAGTGCCAAAAAAATTAAGAGATATCAAGCAAATGGAAATTCTTCGCATTATTAAACCATATAAAATCGATATGCATCAAATAACGCTCAAGGCACAAGATGCGACTATATGCTTGATCCCTAAAAAAAGTATATGATGATGTTGACTTTATAATAAGTAATTCTCCTCCAGAAAAAGTTAAGAAGAAGAAGTCAACCACAAAAAACTGATGAAAAAAATAGTTAAGAAGAACCAAATTGAAAAGTTCTTACAATATCAAGGAATGCTCTTATGGGTTTGGGTAATGAGTCATAAAAATACCTCGACAATATGCCCAACTGTGAGTGTCCTTGACATCTATAACGAAGATTAACTCACACACCGTCTGGATATCAATGAACATTTTGCTTTCCATCTTTAGGCCGCACTGCATAACTCTGAAAAGAAGAGAACGATTACACATTATAGCTTTTATCTAAACAAACAAGAATCAATCGTAATCAACATTCCCGTGGTAACATACCCAATGCAAGCATGAAATGTACAATATGGGACAACAACGAGCGAAATACTCGCCATAAGAAGGGCATCAATGTGTGCATCCGAGATATTGATCCGTCAAGAACTCATCGACCCTCGCAATAATGATATTCCGGAATACCAGTATCACCGTAAGTGATAAATATTTTAAAGTGATCTCAATTAAACGAATAGTTATTTTATGTATGAAGGACTAGAGGCTTGACTTACTTGTCCTCAACCGAGCATGAAGTGTCAATAAGATCGAGCCTTGTAAAAAATAGCTCGATGAGAACTCAACAACATGAAGTGCCTCTAATGCCAGCAACAAAATTACTGATGACAAAAGTTAGTGATGAAGAGGCACTTCTATGAATAAAGGATCGATCTATGAGATGATTCATACCACCGATGCTCCTCCACCACAACGAATATCAGGTCATCGGTCTTTATTGCTCATCTTTGTGAACCTATAAAAAAATTTAGTGAAATATATTTCTATTATCTCAAATTTAAAAGAAAGTAACTTAATACCTCGGCTTCTCATCTGATGGAGGCCACCACATCACTTATTCTTGCTCGAGACTTCCTATAAGTGTGTGAAGGGGGAAATAGCTTTCCTCTTCTTATCTCACCGAGCTTTAACACCACGCCAATGCCGCCACATGGTTTCAGAGCATCGTCATGTGTAGTGGTGGCCTCCACAAGAACTTCTCCTACGGCCAATTCCGGGCTTCCCCTCAAGTATCCAACTCCATATGGAAGCTCATGGTAGCCTCCACAAGAGCTTCCTCTACGGTACCATCCTCAGGGGCTTTACACGTGATAGCCTCCCCATGGGTACCCTCCAGGGGAAGCTCCTGTGGTAGACTCCTGAAGAGTTTCCCCTGTGGTGACCCCCACAGAACCTCCACATTTGGGGTGGTAGGACCCTCACCGGCAAGAACATCCTCGAGCAAGAACCCGAAATCAAGCCCATCCATCCTCTCAATTATTGTTGCATGAAAAGACGACATTATATCTTTCAACTCTTCAAACAGTATCCTCTCCACGCAAAGTCTGGGGTAGTACAGAGGCGTGCTAAAACACCGGATGGGGAGAATATCGAGGAGAGATATAAGGAGAGTGGGAGCTACAATTGGACTTAAAATGGGACTACTATCGGGCTCCACATATGTAGATTAAGGTGGGACACCGACAAGGAGCCGCTTCTTCTAATATGTCCTCGAATGAAAGACATAATTGTGATAAACCAATAAAAAAATGTGAAGACATACAACATAAATAAAGAAATTCTTATATCAACTAAGTGATATTATTATATATCACATTGTCCTCCCAAACCGGAAAGCATTTTTGGAAACTCTATTTGCCCATCGCAAAGATACATGCTGCGGGTTTAATGACGGGCTTATGATGCTTATATGCTCAGCCGCCCATATCTACAATGAATATTTTAAATAGTAAGACTTCAACACATTAAATTACACAAGTGGAGATATAAAACATACCATCGAAGAGTGACAAAGCCACTCATGTAACCGCCTTTGTCTCAATCTTTGATGCAATAACATCAAATTGGAAAAGAAAGTCCCAAATGGCATCGCCGCTTGTATTCAAGAAATCTATCTATGTCATCACAAGTAAGCAATCAATTTATAATTGTGATATACAAAAATAGATTTGATAAAAAACATATATACAACCGCATAAACTATGCACAGTAACGAGCCATCTCCGATTCTTGTAGTCCGATGAAATGAACAGTGACAACAATGATTTCTTCCATAAGACCTTCTCCCCTCTGTTTGACATCCCTATCATCAATGCAACTTCATCAGGGGTGAAAGAATGTACACCACCCAAAGAAGAAAGCTTACTTTTCTATGTCCCAAAGACAGATCGATGTAATGGCAAAGTCTTGCTTAATTTGTGGAGTCTAATGAATTGATGGAGATGTTCTTTAAAATGTCATGGCTTCAAAGAAAAGCTTGTATTATCAACACATTCTTATAGTGGTGTTTGCATCTCAAAGTTATCATTTTCCCGCACATCATAAACTTCAAAAGAAAAGTCAAGAGTCAAAATGATCTATACCAAAGAGGTACAGAGATGATACAAAATATCACCCGAAACCACCCAAATTATCAAATGCTTCCTTGAATGCTAAACATAATCATAAGAAGTAGGCAAAAAAACTGAAAAAGGTCAAAATGATCTCACTCCAAAGAGGTACACAGTACGATGCACAAAATATCCCCAAACTATCCAAACCGCCTCAAATGCTTCCATAAATGCCCTAAACATAATCATAGAAGTTGGTAAAATAAACGGAAAATAAAGGTCAAAATGATCTCACTCCAAAGAGAACAGAGTACGATGCAAAAATACCACCTAAAATCCATCCAAACTGCTCCAAATGCTTCCATTATAATGCCCAAAACATAATCATAAATTGGCAAAATAAACTGAAAAATAAAGGTCATGACTCCAAAGACATACAGATGCAAAAAAAATACCAAACTATCCAACCGCCTCCAAATGCTTTCATTGAAATGCCCTAAACATAATCTCAAAATGCAAAATAAACTAAAAAAATATCAAAATGATATGTACCTCCAAAGAGGTACACAGTGATGCAAAATACCACCCGTAAATCCATCCAAACAATCCAAATGCTTCCTTTGAATGCCCTAAACATAATCATAAGGAGTGCAAAATAAACTGAAAAAAGATAAAATGATCTGTCTCCAAAGAGGTACACAGAGTACAAAATACCCTAAACCATCCAAACCGCCTCAAATGCTTCCTATTGAATGCCCTAAATATAATTATAAGAAGTTGGCAAAATAAACTGGAAAATAAAGGTCAGAAATGATCTATACCCTCCAAAGAGGTATACAGAGTACAGATGCAAAATACCACCCAAAACCATCCAAACTGCCATCAAATGCTTCCTTTGGAATGCCCTAAACATAATCATAAGAAGTTGGCAAAATAAACTAGAATCAAAATAATTTGTACCTCCAAAGAGGTACACAGAGTACAGAAAAATACCACCCAAAATCACCCAAACGCCATCAAATGCTTGCCCAAACATAATCATAAATAGTAAAATAAATTGGAAAAGGTCAAATCCAAAAACACAGAGTAAAAATAACTAAATCAATGTAATGCTCTCCAAAATAAATGAGACATGATCCAAAATATACACCCAAACCATCCAAACCGCCATCAAATGCTTCCTTTGGAATGCCTAAACATAATCATAAGAAGGCAAAATAAACTAAAAAAAGGTCAATGATACTCCAAAGAGGTACACAGAGTACATATGCAAAATACCACCCTAAACCATCCAAACGCTCCAAATGCTTCCTTTATAATGCCCTAAACATAATCATAAGAAGGCAAAATAAATGGAAAAAAAGGTCAAAATGATCTGTACTCCAAAGAGGTACAGAGTACGATGTAAAATACCACCTAAATCACCCAAACAATCTCCAAATGCTTCAATGCCCTAAACATAATCATAAGAGGGCAAAAATAAACTAAAAAAAGTCAAAATGATCTCAGACTCTCCAAAGAGGTACAGACAAATGCAAAATACCACCCAAACCATCCAAACCGCCTCCAAATGCTTTCTTTAATGCCCTAAACATAATCATAAGAAGTGGCAAAATAAACTGGAAAAAAGGTCAAAATGATCATTCTCCAAAGAGGTACAGTACACAAAATACCACCCAAATCACCCAAACACTTCAAATGCTTCCTTATAATGCTCTAAATATAATCATAAGAAGTAGGCAAAATAAATCAAAAAAAAGGTCAAAATGATCTGTACCTCCAAAGAGGTACACAGTACGATGCAAAATATCACCCAAACCATCCAAACGCCTCAAATTCTTCCATTATAATGCCCTAAACATAATCATAAGAGTTGGCAAAATAAACTAAAAAAAAGATCAAAATCATCTGTACCAAAGAGGTACAAGTACAGATGCAAAATACCAAAACCATCCAAACCTCCAAATGCTTCCATTGAAATACCCTAAACATAATCTCATAAAGCACAAACCTGGAAAAAAAAATGATCTATACCTCCAAAGATAAAGTAGATGCAAAATACCACCCACCATCCAAACCGCCATCAAATTGTTTACATTTGAATATAATGAACATAATCTCAAGAAACAAAGGAAACAAAAAAGCTAAATGTTATTTTCAAGAGGTACAGAGAGTACAAATACAAAATAACATATAAAAAATAGCCAATCTTTCACCTGATAAAGGAGAAGAATAGAGTAAACCCTAAATTCATTCAAGTTCGGGAATGCATGTGTAAATACCTCATGTAGTCACCTACAATACCTCAATTTTGATTTGCTATATCAGTGAAGGTGATGCGCGATCGAGAGCGGGAGCTAAGCTAAGAAAAAATCATTCATCGAAAAAAAACCCTAAACTGTTCTGTGACGAGGAATATCGAACGTCGGTAATGTTTCTCATTCTTCTTCTCTCACTTTTTGAACGAGATGGGCCGGGTCTGGCTAGGAGAAGTGTAAATGGTGTTGTGAATACGCCATCGATGTTTAAGCTGTCGCCGGAAATGTCTTTACAACACCGCCGTTATCGCTTGCAACCGCTAAAAAAAAAAAACTGGGACACGCGTCTCGGATTGAGTCCGAAGCTACGCGGGACGTAATATTTTTCTCCAAGACAAGGACGACGAAAATTTTTGACACCAAACCTCTCTCATCGCTCGCTTAACCCTATTTCCTCCAAGCCTCGCTTCCCACTTGATGTAAAATCACTCATCTTCTCTCTTTCTTCACCATAGGCCAAAGCTTGGATTATCTCCTTTCCCATCACCTCAAAATGCTCTCCTATCTGGTTTTTCTCAATCATTACTTCTGGTTCTATAAGGCAAGATCTAGTATTTAGCAAAATGCGATTTGTCCATCTCTATTTTTTCACTTAACCTGAGATCGCTTATTTTCTCCCATTTAATGTAGCCTGTGATGAGCAAGGTTCATCAAATCGAGATGAAGCTCTCTCTCTTCCATGAGCATAAACATTGCTTTCTGCTCTGTTTTATTTGGTCATCGGAAACAAATTTTCATTATACGTATGTATATTTTGACCGGAGCGTAACAAGAATGATTCCTTCAAAATTGTCTCTCCATGGTTGGATACTTAACATGGGGACCAACCAAAATGAGATATTCATCCGGCCTGTCTTTTTGATGACGAGATTAGTCCCATTGCTTCTATGTCACCACTCAATTATTATGGTTAGAAATGACTCAATCAATTTCATGAATCTTTGGAAGTTTTACTATTGCAATGTTGGAAGGGTCAATGGTTGTGGTTCACTGCTTTGATATTATCTTCCTCAATCAGCCCATTCTCTCTCCTCTCACTTCTCTCAACCGAGTATACATCAATCTCTTAATTCACTTAACCACTCAATTGTAGAGATATTTTCATCTTTCTCCATGTCTTCATTCTCCTCCTCTTCCCTCAACATTATCTCAGATTCCTTACAAGAAATGAGAAGAAATCCGAATGTGGGTTCTTCTAATTCGACATTTATTCTCCATGCACTTTCTTTCTGAAATGATGAAAATCAAGAACGCATCATAATGTTTTTCATTTTTACCCAATAATAAACTCTATTCATTACCAACTCATGCAAATCAGTGTTGAAAATGAAAATATGTGAAAATATATGCATATGTTGATATGGTTGATGGTCATGATGATGAATTGGTTTCTCAAAGACACCAATATACTCGCCTGATCGAGTAAGCCAAAATTGTTAGATGCAGCCCCCTTTGAATGTGAGAATTGTATATATGTTTGTGCTTCTTTTATGCAGGTGATCGAAGACCCCACTAATGCTCAATAATGCTTAGTGGTATGAAAACTCGATTAAAAACACGTTGCTATTTTAATATGAAAATAATGTAGCCATAAATATGATGTATATTGCCAAATAAATGAAAATTTTGATTAAATTTTGACTTAAAAAAAAAAAGAATCAAGATTCATTTAAAAAAATTAAGCACATCAAAATAAATAATCTAAATGAATTTTGAAATTTGAAATTTATATATATATATATATATATATATATATATATATATATATATATATGATATATATATATACTTATTGATGATTAAGAAATAACCAATGAGAAAGGTAAAGATACTGGTTTAAGACACTATCTATCACCAATGGAAAATCAAGCCAAAATAGTAATGTCCCAATATGGGATGACACCAAAAATATCAAATAAATCAAAATTTTCCAAAAATTCATACTTGCAAATAAAATTCAAGCTAAACAAATAATGCTGCCTAAGCTCACTAAAATAAAATTTATATTGATTTATATTTTGAATTCTAAATTAGAATGAATTTGAAGATTATATTTCAAATAAAGAAAGATTGATTGAACTCAAATATATTTATGAACTTGAAGTGAATTGAATATTTTGGTAGTAAATATAAATTTGACACTTCAATATGTGTTATTCCAAGGGATCTAATAAGATATTAGAATAATTTAAAATGCCTTCCATACCACCGAATATGCAACTCTTCACAATAGACATAAAAATTTTAAATTCAATAGATTTTATTAATTTTGCATAAATTATAAATATCAAATTCTTTTAATTTATGCAATCATTTTAAAGAAATGAATTTTGTAAAATATAAAGCAATCTAATTCAATTTGATTTTAAAAAAATTCATAGATTCTAAAGCATGCTATTACAAATACTAAGTGCTTAAACTTAGTTCTTATGAGTAAGAAAGAAGAATAATTAATTTGATTTTCTATATAAGTATGCAAGATAATGAATGTCTTCAAACCAAATCAAGTTAATGAAAGATATAAATGTTTAGCTCCATGTGATCATAATCTATGCTTGAAATAGTTGATGTCTACTAAATGACCAACTTCAAATGAACTTAAATTATAGTAGATCATAAGAACCAATCTATAATTACAAGAGTTGTTATGATATCAATTTCTAAAGAATTTAAATTACACATAAGTCATAGATTTGATCCTCTACTGCAAATAAGTAGTTGATAAGAATCCGATGATGGCCAATAGAAAATGAGGAATTATTATTTAGATTTTTTAAATTATTGTATCTCAAATTCAAATTTATAAATTAAGTCTAGATCCAATCTTTAAAAAATAAGTGAGTTGAAATTCTATGATGGTCACGCTGATTGAAAAGTTCAATGAGGGATATTATCATTAAAAGATATTTGATCTCTAAAATAATTCATCTTAAAACTAAATTTCAACTAAGAAAATATCTGAATTACCATCCACCATCATTTATTGGGGATGACAGGTTAAGAAAACTCTAGCTCACAAAAGAGCTAATGTCAAGTCAAATAAATCACTATATTCAAACTCAAATAATCTCATGTTAGTAAGGACGTGGTCCATATCCTTTGTTATGGTTTGGCTAAAGCTCCACATATGATGTGACCGTAGTCCTGACGGGTGGTTGCCACCAAATGTCACCATTATATTACGCCAATGCGTATGTTCAAATGGCTTAGCTCTTTGAGTTATGAATCATATGATATTTGATAGCACAAAGCCTTTTATCAAGTGGACTTAAATATGTCTCCTTAGACAAACACACCTGTGTACAAAAATTTCTTGGATGACGTAACCCATGTTGTCGATAAGGATCCTTCATGTTTGGTTGGCTACCTCCTCGACTAAGTAGACTAGGGACCACGAGCCGAGATAATGGAACCATGGGATCTAGATCGCACGCATCATTCCACCAACCATATGCTTTAAGTTAAATAATGGAATTTCATATTCTAAACCCCAAATTTTAAACTCCACATGTCGCTATTATACGCTATGCAGAGATATAACACTAGCCTTAAAAAGTTCTCTCTCAAAGATTGAGAGGGTAATTAACTAGGTGTTACATAGAAACAACCATTTAAAGTCCTCACAAATGAGGGTGAAATCTTTGGGTAGTGTCTTATCTACTATTCCATCTCTAAAAAATTACCGACACATTTAAATCAAACTCTTCATATTGAAAGGTCGATGAAAATTTTGGATCCCACAGATTGAGACTCCATTGGGGACTGGTTTCTCTTTTCATCTTCGGCTAGTCAAATTTGGTATATAGTAGTAGTGGAGTATAAGTAATTAAAATTAAAATTTAGTCATAAAATAAAATATTTAATGAACATTATAGTTTATTGAGTATGATTTTATTAGTTTATTGAGTATGATTTTATTTGCTTGAAATTTTCTTTTGAATATGTTATTTTATTTATGTTCTGCTATATCTCGACATTTTGAAAGTATGGGGTAGAATATTTATTTTTGATTTTTGATCCTCCTCTTTCATTTGCACAGATGAATCTTCAGAACACTCCTTTCATTGTGAATCTGAGCCGCGGGTCTAACATCCATCTGGTTAATGCTATCATTAACACTGGAGATGCTGAAACTACCATTCAATTTGGTAGTGTTGACTTTCCAATTACAACCAAGAATGTCATATTATCAGATACATCTACACATCTAATATCACCATGTAATGAAAGAAAATTTACTAAAGTACATTTAAGCTCCCCAAAAGAGAGCTTTGTGTTTCAAAGATTGAGATATTCGACATTTTGACTATAAGAGAATTATTGTTGAAAGTCTCTCATGCCTATACACCTCTCTAATTGAACCTTTCATGAAAGCATGATCATGAAGCTTCGCATGGAGAAAAAAAAAGAAGGTGAGAAGAAGGATGAATAAGAACTCGAGCTCAACAACTATTCAATGAATAAGATATGTCATTAGCATCAACAGCAGTATTCCACCCGTAATAAATTGAACCCAAATGGATAAAGAGGAATATTTACTAGTGAAGCAAATAATCTTTTTGGGATCCACCATTGCGTCAAGCTCTGGTTCCCAAAAAGAAAATCCCAAAACCTTATCCGCTAGAGTGCATCGAGTGCTGAAAGTTGCAAAGGAAACATGCATAATGAAAAGAAGGGTCCAAAGGCCTATGATGATTGAAGCTGATAATGTTTCATCTGGTAGACTACCACCTGTTATGAGAGTTCATGATCGATTTAAGCAAATCCTGTACTGTGAGCATCAAAGCATGACACCCAACCATATGTCAAGAAATCCGCTTTTAAAAGGTCCCAACAGAAGGGAAAGCAAGCTTAGAGGCCAAGGCCCCAAAGAGAAATTGTTAAAAATAAAAAAAAAAGGCATGACATATGGTTTGCATGCCTAGAAATCCTCCAATGATAAGCAAAAATGGGTTAAAAGAAGAAATATTATGATGATAAATTATAGGATGGTCGACACTGTGAACATTCCAGGGAATCCCATCGCCCATCAATTGAATCTTCACGAAAGAAAGTTGACTTTAATCGTAGCCCTCTGGGTGAAGAGAGGTTTGTCTCAAATTCAGAGCTAAAAATTCACTGGAGAAGAAGTTCTGAAGTCAAATTATAAGAAGATGAAGAATATGATGAAGATACTATGGAAGTGGAAGTAGTGTATGTGGTACAACACGTTGGAGAACCATCTAGTGCGTGACAATACTAACATAGATGGCGTGGAGCCGCACCTTCTATTCATATTGAAGAACCAGCTCTTGAGTAAATGAAGAGGAGCTTCACGCCCTCGTGATGAAGAGAGAAGAACTAGAAAGAGAAGTGGATAACTCTTTCTTTGCCGACACTACCATATTTAGCCCAAATGTAAAAACAAATGCAACGATATGAAGGCAAAGGATGGAGATCATCAGTTAAATGCAAAGATGAACCAAATGATGACACAAATGAATGTGATGCTGCATGATGCAGAGAAATATGACAAAGAATGCAGCATCTACTCCACTATCAACCATCTAATGCTATTGCGATCCACCAGTTGACTCAGTGTCTCAAGCTTTCAGAGCACAAAATGCACCTGAGGGGAGAAATAAAGTCAATCAGTTAGCTTTTCAACCCATCCCTTAAGATGTGCCTAACATATCTGAGCCCATGACAACAGCTCAATTGAAAATAATTATAAATGAAAATATCAAAGTTATTGTTGTTGCTGGCCAGGAAGAAAAATTGGTAAACAAAGGTCGTCCATACCAGGTAGAGTATGATCAAGTGACATACCAGAAGGGTTATTCAATGCCTAAATTCAATACATTCAATGGCATTGGGAGCTCCAGACAACACCTAGCGCAATTCAAAGCAACATGTGGCAATACATGAGGCAATGATGCACTACTATTCTACCAATTCGTTAGTAGTTTAACCCTACTACTTTGAATGGTATGAATTAATGACTCATCAAGACTTTTGTTGAATTAGAAGATGTTCATCAAGAGATTCGCTAAGAAAATGATTACAATTGACCTCAACTAAGAAGAAAATATGAGAAAGGACTAAATATATTTCATGTTAAAATATGAGCATGAAATGTGAACAATAGCTAGAAGAGGAACATGCAATCCAATTGTTGATGGGTAACATCGATGATAAGATGGCAACATATTTATGTATGACCTCTATCTCAACATTTCAAGAGTTATTGGACTGAGTGGCAAAGTTTAAAAAGCTGAATCACTCAAAACTTGAGGGTCACTCATAAAAGTTAAAGAAGAATAAATTCTCAAACTCAATGAGGAATGAGTCTCATACAACCTCTCTTGATCTCATTTTTGGAATGAGCTCTCAACCCCTCCATCTGAGACATAGGACTTCTCTTAGACTTTAAGAGTTCCTTAGTCTTAAGACACATCTAGTGATTTGGTGGACACTTAACCTAACCCTAGAGACTTAGAAAAGTTAGCCATAGGAATATGTCATGCCTTAGGGGTGTTAGAAAACTTGCATAGCTTGGACCAAATTCCTCACTTCCTTCTTCCAAATCAACCTCAAATAATTCAAACCAATTTCCAACTTAAATGGATTTTTCCCAAATCATTCAAATCAACTCCAACTTAAGTGATTTTTCTCAAATCATTCAAATCAATTCCAAATCATTCTCAAAATTTAAATCAATTTCTAACTTAAATGATTTTTCTCAAATGATTCAAATCAACTCCAACTTAAGTGATTTTTCAAATCATTCAAATCCAAATCAAATCAATCAATTCCAACCCAATTGATTTTCTCAAACTATCAAAGCAATCTAAAACTAAATCATGAATCAATTCCAAATGATTGAAATTTGATCAATTCCAAATCCAAAATCTTTCTTAAGCCCATTTGATTTCATTGGACTTAGCCAAACCAAATCAAATCAATTCAAATTAAAAGAAATTTTCTCATAAGTTATTTATATTCTCATTTATATTCACAAATATAAATGAAATATAAATTCAAATATCCAAAACCAAATTCAAAACTCAAACTCACCAAAAATCAAACCTAAGTTTTCAAGCCAAATTCTTGAAATTAATCAAACTCAAATCAAGCCAAAACCTTGATTTTTCTTCATGATTCAATCAATCCTTCAATCATGAATCCAAATATAAACAAAAATGTCAATCCTCAATCCAAAACTAAATTAAAAAATCAAACCCAAGTCAAACCCATATTCACCCTTTTGACTTGAAATTGTCAAATGAATCAAAATCCATTTGACTCAAAATCACTTACAAATAGATTTATATTTCAATCCTAAGTCCATATGTGAGTTCAACCAAACTTGAATCAAGCCTTGATCAAGCCAACTAAACCCAATTGGCTCACTTGACCCAAAGTGTCCAATTTGACCTACATGAACCAAAGTTCAATTCAATCCAAATCAAAGTGAATTAAGCCAATCCAAACTTCATATCATATTTGTTAATCATCATAGGTTAATCAATTGCCATGAATTTGGTCAAACCAAGTCAACCTAGCCTGTTGACCAAGTCAACCCTTTAACCCACATAAACCCAAATTAGCCAAATTGCAACCCAAATCAAATTGATTGCAACCAATTGTCAAGTTTTCCAAATTGATTATTGAACTTGACCAAAGCCTCACTAAAATCAATTTGACCACTGGAATTGACAACTAAATTTCAATCATGAACCCAACTTGACCTAAAAGGTCAAATCAAGCCAAAATCAAATTAAACCAAAATTGATTGAAACCAAAGCTTGCAATATATTCCAAATGATCAACCAAATCCAAACCAAGCCATGATTCAAGCCAATTTGGTCAATTGAGTCAAATTGGTCAACTTAGCCCAAATTGACCTAAAGGATCAAATTGGCCAAAATCTAAATTAAATCCAAATTAAACCAAATTGATTGAAACTAATTAAACCAATGCAATCAAAATGATCATTTGAACTTGACTCAACTCTTGGTTTGACCCAATTTGACCAATTGGTCAACCTAACTCATTTTGACCCGATTTGACCTAAATGGGTCAAATTAACCCAAATTATACCAAATGAACTTCAAATGACCTGAAATTTGGTCAAAATTACTTTTGACTCATTTTAAATCTGGCCAAATTAAATTTAATGCCAAATGACCACTTTACACATGGGTCAAGAGCATCCCATTAGAAAAGATACTTTCCCAAGTGGTCATTTATCTTCCTTGGCCACTTGGCACTCATCCATTGGTCCACATAGGCACCAAAGACACTGATTTTCTGACCCAAGGAGTGGTTGGGGCAGCCATGACTCATGGGGAGGTTAAATCACCTCACCTCTCCCATTGGAACACTTGGCATGAAGGACTCTCACCTCCCCTTGGTTAGGACACCCATTTGTTTTTCATGGAAGCCACTTTCCATGCCTTAGCCAACTATAGGGAGCCACCTAGGATGATTCTCTTCAATTCCCAACCACCCCAAGCCAAATGACATGAGTTTGGAGCCAAAATTTTAAACAAAAGGTTCATTTTTGTTCACTATTGATTCCAAGGCTTTAGAGGCTGAAGAAAACCCCCATTCCCTCATTCTCCTCCTCCTAGAGCTCCCAAACCCATTAGCAATCACTTCTTTTTTGGAGAAATACTCCAAAATTAAGTATTTGAGAAAATGGTGATCACTGGAAGAAACTTCATTTCGACGTGAAGGCGAGGATCCAAGCTCATTCCAAGGCCTCTTCTTTTGCTTAACAGCATGCTTGGGTCATCACCATCGCCGGAAATCATCCCTAGTGAGGTAACTTTTAAAAGCCAGCCTTAGGATCCCTTTTGTGATTTTTTTGCATTTTAGAATTTACCTAGATAATCCTAAATTTTTACTTTAAATCATCCCAATTAGAAAATAGAAATTTTTTTGGTGTAAATCGTCGAGAAAATGAGTCCATTTGAACAAGTTTTCACTTAGAATCTCTCATCTTTACAAAAAAAACCCTTCTTTTATTGTTCACCGCCGGGGGCAGCGGCGGCCGTCCGATCCACGATTAGATGGCTTCATGCGCGATCCGCCATTTGGATCAAAATGTATTTGGACATTCGATCGCGCGGTTCATGCGATCGGATGGCTTCGGATCGTCGCCGATTATGCAATCACAACCTTTGGATCAGCGATCAGATCGGACCGTCGATCGTGATCCCGCGAAGCCATTCACTATCTTTGGCCATTTTCCCGCTTCGTACGGTGGCGCGTGCGCATAACGCCGCGGCGCCCAGCGGTGCGACTTCTAGGAAAAATCTGATTTAGAAAATTAATTTAAATCACCTAAAACTTCAAAAATTCATAGAAAATAAAATACTTAATCAAAAATTGTAAACAAGGGCTCTTAGGATTCATCTTTTCGAGTGGAATCCAACAAAATCCCAAATTTTCTTATTTTGAGCTTAATTTGAGTTTTAGTAAAATTAAATTTTATTAATTAAACCAAAATACATGTTAGATTAAGTTGAAATTTTTGATTAAATTTGATGTTAAAATACACCTACCATAAAAATTTCAAGTCAAAATGACCTTTGGATTAAAATATATTGAATTTTGAGTGTCAAATGATTTATTTTAATAAAATAAATTAACAAAATTCATAAAAATTACTTAAATTAATTAAACTTCTAAATTCATAAGTAATTGTAGAAAAATCCAAAAAGTACGAACTTAGATTCATTTTATAGATAATTTAGAGTAGAATCCAATAAAATTATTTCTATTTGAATTTGAATAGTATATTTTTCTTAATTATGATTTATTTGAAAATGTAATAACCCTAATTACTCCCTAATGACTTCATTAATTAATTCCAAACTTCTCAGGCATGTTTAGTGGGATGACTTTTGCCTCCCTAATTTTCTTGGAATTTATTAATGAGTTAATTAGGAAAAATTAATTAATTAACCCCTAATCACTCTCTTAATGTAATTAAGGTTAATTAAGCATGTGAACAATGGTTTAATTCTTTGATTAAGATAATTAAATATTGTTTAAGTGATTAGGAGGTTTATGGAATAATTTTGGGATATTTTTCTTAAGCTATTCCCTAAACTCCCTTTCTTCCTTAAATCCAAATCTAATTAAGGGTTAATCCACTAATGATCTACTTAATTAATCAAATCAAATTCTCAAAACCAAAATTAATCTAGAAACTTAATCAATCCTTCTTGGGTAGATGCTTAGGTGTTCAATAACCTAAGTAGCTTAAGGAAATCATACTAATCCACATGTGTGGGAAGGGTTATGAAAGTACTTAAATTAAATCCTTTAGCTTAATTAATCATTAATTGTGAGCCAATTGCATTAGGTACCTTTCTTTCCTAGGATGCATTGCTAATTTAAATTCTTTGTGATTTTATGTCATATATTTGTTCATAATTATTTGATTAAATATGTTAGGGGTAATTAATGAACTTAATCTACACATTAACCTAACCAAAGCATAAAATTAATCTAATCACCTAAAAATTAAACTAAAATAATACACACATGTGGGAATGGGTAAGGACCAGCAAACCTTCTCACACTTTTTAAATTCAAATCAAACTAAAAATAAAATGAAAGTCTCTTTAAACAACTTTTGATTCTCTTTAAATGATCTTACTTCATAAGATTTTCTTTAAGAATTAATTAGAGTGAATGAAATTACATGCTTACATCACTTTATTTCTTTCCTAGCATGCTAAATGTGTATGTCATATGAGTTTTATACATTCATGCTTTTATAAAATCAAATTCAAAATGAAATATTTTCTTTATGTCAAATTGCATGTTTTGGCTAAAGTAAAAAATATGAGTGGCTATTATCACTATTAAATTCAAAACTATTTTCAAAATCTATAAATCAAATACCTAAAATTGAAAGTGTGCTACTTATAATTATTTATAAGCTTGCATGTAGATATAAATATGAAGATGTGCATAGTGTACTTTTCCTTCTCTTTTCTTTTAACATATTTGAATAGGATTTGGTAAAGTATATAGTTCATTTGAAAAGAATTAACACTTGCATAACTCCATTCCTATTCATTCCTATACTATTACTTAAAAAAGGAAATCCACACCTACGCATATAAATTGTATAAAAAAATCAAACAAATAAATACAAACTTTTGTATCTTTCTTTTTCATTCATTTCTTTTGTACATATGTTTGTATTTAAGGAAAATGGTATATTAGTCTGGACAACCTCGGGGTTGTGAGGCTTTAAGTATCCCTACATAGGTCTTCTACCTTACACCCCTGGTTAACAATGACACCGTACTCATTTATGCTTTCATACATACATGTGTGCATGTGAAAAATGGATAAGAAAACCTCTTTTTTACTTAATGAAAAATCATGCATACATGAAACATTCTAGATTTCTTTAAGCAACCTCTCTTAGCATTCATTATTAAGGTGTGTTAAATACTTGCACGCATGTATATATATACTTAGGATTCATTTATGTGCATGATACACATGTAGGAAAGAAATAAAATGTTGTGTATTTTATGATAGTAATTCACTTTACTTAATCTTAAAATGCCTTTCTTTTTTGAATAGGTTTATTTAGAAAAATCTAAACTTAGGATTAATTAAAATACATAATAAAACATTCACCAAACAAAAATCATTAATGAATCTACCTTATAAATCACTTAAGGTAGGGAGGAAAGAGAAGTTCTCTTCTCTTTTCCTCTCTTTACAACCTTTAGTAATTAAGTAGGTTCATTCAAACAAAATCAAATCATCAAATAAAATTAACCCATATCAACTAAACAACTTAAATGAGACCACCCTTCTAAGTTGAACCTTTTCTCACTTAGAAAATCCTAAACTTAAAGCCTAGCTAAGCATACCACATAAACCTTACATGGCACACACATTAGGTTAAGTCACCACTTCTAGTCCTATGTTAGGGCAATGCATAGTTTGATGTTTGCTTTTATTTTGTGATGTAAAATTTTAGTCTCGATGTTAGGGTGTATGTGCGTAGAATGAATGGTAGGATGATTTAGTCTAATCATTATCTTCTACAGGGGATTATGCTTAAGGGGCACTGTAATAAAAATATAACTACTTTTGTTGTGCAAGTTGCTTATACCCCTAAGCATAATCCAAAATAGGCCAAGTGGAGTTGGTTATCCATGTGTGGGCTGCGAAGTCCAATTTATTTATATTCATGCTTGGGAATGAGTGGTTTGTTTAGCTAATCTCTATTTTGCATGTTTTAGTTAGATTTACTTTTCACTTTTCATATAACTTTTGCAATTAGGATTTTAGAATGATTGTTATGGGGGATTAGGATGAGCATTGGTTATAAGATCACATCTTATGTACCATGTGAAGCCTTTAGAGTATCCACATTCCAACCATCCAAAAGAAGGAACCAAAAGAAGAAAGAAGAAAGAAGAAAAGAAGAATGAAGACTCCCATAACATGAATTTCTTTTCGTGATTGTAATTTAATTCATTTGTAATCCGGGTTATAAAAGGGTAGAGCTCGGCTACCTAATTTATTTTTGGGTTTGTGCGGTGGTGCCCACACTTGGCCTTTTATTCTTTTGCGTTACCTTCATAAAATGTTTGATATTTTGTTTAGCTTGTGCATTATAAATGACATGTTTTCTTAGTTTCTTCCTTGCTTTGATGTATGACTTGGATGACGATTAGGCTCTTAGGGAAAAATAAATCTTCTACCATATTAATCAACTCAAAATAAAAAACAAACAACTCATAACTTCTTTTAAAGCCTAAGTTAAAATCAAGATAAAAGAATTAGCAACCCCTTTAGCTGGATGAGCATTTCTTTTCTAACATCATGCATAAAAATATATTATTTCACTTTTGATTGGAGGGTTTCCACCTTTGCTAGAGAACTTGGCTTGACATTTGAGAGCCATGGTGGAAACACATCTCCCCCTTCTCACTGATTTTGGCACATAATCTTATTTATTATGCATTAAGCATATGAATCCTATAAGCCTGAGTCAAATGATTGTCCAAAAATGAAAGTAAAATGCAATATATTTTACATTTGATCTAGGTCATTTTTCATGCCCTTACATGATCTAGTCTCTTAGGGAGTGAGTTTAAGGACTTATTCTCTTTCTAAAATAAATAATAACCTAGCTTTCTTGCATAAATATATGACTTGCCTATATGAATTTAAAATTGTAGGAGTTAGTTGGAGGCCACCCTAGTTGTAAGTTTAAGCAGTCGAGTGGTTTATCCTCTCTTGTGGAGGTAAATCATATGCTTATTTTTGCCTTAGATTTAGGTCGTGCCTTGGCCCTCGTTAAAGCTCCCTAGATTTAAGTTCTGAGGTTGATTCTCCCATCTATGGGCCATAAGCATAAATTCTCACCTCTTTGGTATTTCCAAAACCATGTATTGTAAAATTATAAGCCCTAAACTTCTAATAAAAATTCAACTCAAATAAGTAATTCAATTTCTAAAAAAGTAAAGCCAAACCATATGATAGTTCGGGGTATTTATTAGGCTTCCTAGTATCCTAAACATCTCTACTCACCTCCATTTGGCTTCGATAAGAACTCCCTCCTCTTGATTGATCTCACTTGATTTGCCAAAAATTAACTAATCGATTGATAGTCCTACCTATTGAAATCTTTGGAGACAATGATCATTTACCATAATCGAGAGTATTCCTAAGGAATCCCCTTCCTTAGGATGTAATTAACTATGGGGGCTTGCCCCTTTAGGGAACTTAACGAACCAGGTTTAAAATAAACCCTACTTTACTTTTCCATGTAAAATAGAGGAAGAATCTCTAGTACATATGCAGACCCATTATCCTTAGGAGTCCTTATTGAGGTGATTAGGCCCATCGTAGGATGGTGACTTTTATCTTTCAAGATAGTACACCTCTCCTCAATATT
Source organism: Cymbidium sinense (assembly GCA_021442155.1). Lineage (NCBI taxonomy): Eukaryota > Viridiplantae > Streptophyta > Magnoliopsida > Asparagales > Orchidaceae > Cymbidium > Cymbidium sinense. The sequence goes on from CM038219.1 coordinate 7,109,932, forward strand.
GTACCCGATCATCCTAATAAGAACATCTACGGATCTATATGGTGTCCCAACTTAAAGGCATATATTTCTATTTTCATTTATCCTCTTCAAAAGGATAGATGAAGGCATAAATATTTTCACCACAACCTCTTATAGCTCAAGAAGTGAAAAGAGAGCAACTTATAATGTTGATAAAGGAAAATAGCTTGCTTATGCGGATGAAGGGGGGAAGTAATCAGTTAACCCCCAATCAAAGCAATCAATGAGAGATGATGAGCAAATGCACTCATCTCTAAAAGATAAGATGAATAAGGAATACTCTTTCAAGAGGGAAAGTATGGCTAAGTTATTTTTGCCGTGCTTAGCGGGATTAAAATTGTTGAATCAAAAGACACAAGAATAGTCAAATTGAGAATCCAAAATATTATCAATATCATCGGGTGATTAGCCACTTGATTGAAGATTGCTATGTCTTTAAGAATTCCCTAGAGAGAAAATATAAAATAGGTGAATTCACACTGTCTGATAGTGCCCTCATTCATCCTAAAAGAGAATCTGCCATAGTGGTTACATCCACTTTAGTACCATTGTGAAAGAGAAAGCAAAAGGAAAAGTAATACAAGATGAGTAATGGGAGACAACAATCTCTAAGAAGACCGTAAAAATGTTGAAGCAGCTAAAAGATGTCCCTAGTGTTAAATGGAAATCACCACTTGAACCTATATTGGACTTAAAAGAAATGCCTAAACTAAGCATTTTAGCTTCTTGGCATTTTACTTCATCACAAGGATCATTGACTAAATGTAGACCTCAAAATCAAAGAAATTCAAGAAAAGAAGATCAAGAAGAGAACTATAACTCAAAAAATCATCAATAATCTAGCGGAGTATCATTAATCGATGAGAATGATTATCAATTCTTGATTACATGTCGACTTGGATCATTGAGTCAAATGAGGAAATAGTAATGAAGACTTGCTTCCTGAGAAATGTGTCGAGTTATTTACGTGGTGTCACAACCCCCAATATGATCCATGGATAATTGGAATCTGACTTTGAAAATGTAATATGTAAAACCAAATTCAAGTTTGTCACCAAGCGGGACAACTCCTATAACATCAAGTTTGCTTGATGGTGCAACAAACAAAAGACAGTTCAAAATAAGACTTATGTTTTCTTGATGAGGATGAGTCCGAGCCTTCAAAGACATCCCAAATGAGCCGCTTGAAGCTTGATAGTGATTCTGAAGCCTCCATATAGTCCTCTGAGGTAGATGGTGACTCTAAGGGAGCTGCCTCATCTGAAGAGTCTAAGCCAAATAAAGCAGTTCAAGTGCAACTAAGAAGCGGTATGATACTACCACGTCCATTAAGGAAAGGGCCATCCAATAAGCACAAAATCATAAATGAAGACAAAAATATTGAAGTTAACGAAGATATCATCCCTAAAGACCCCAAGAAGAAAGCACATTCAAGTGGAGAAATCGATTATAATATCCTATCGTATTTGAGAAAGATCCCTGCACAATTGAGTGTGTACGAGGCTCTCTTGATGTCGAAGGACCTTCGAGCAATGCTGATTTAAGATCTTAAAGATCCAGAGAGATATGAAGCTCATTTTGCTGAACGACGTATGACTGATGTTTTGCAAGCCCAAGATCTCTCGATGACCACTTTCTCTGAAGAAGATCTTATGCTCGAGATAATGAAACATAATCACCCATTATATGTAGCTGCAGAAAGTGATGGAATTATGATCAATTGAATTTTAATTGACCTAGGTTCATCAGTAAATCTTATGAGTCTGCGAACACTTAGGGGGTTGTCCCTAGACATTCAACACTTTGGACGAGATAAATTGATGGTCCATGGCTTCAATGAAATGGGGTAGAGGACTCTCAGATACTGCTTAGGTTTGGAGAACTCTATACCTAAGCTAAATTTCATGTGATAGATGCCGACACCTCATTCAAAGCTCTATTAGGCCATCCCTGCCTCCATGAATATTGTATTGTTTCATCTACTCTACATCAATGTATGAAGTATATAAGAAACAGAGTAGAACACAAAATTCTCGGCATTATTCAGCCATTTACATTCATGAGGCAAAAATTTATGAGGATGCAAAGTATTTTCTTTCAAAAGAAAGTATGCCTCAGTAATCTACAGCTTCAACTTCAAAAACTACAAACCAACCAAAAGAAGAGAAAGAGCCAAAAGGAGGAAAGAAGGTTGCATTAAATCTCTCTCAAACTTATGACATATCACCAAAGCTGAAGAGGCACGTTCCTCATTTGGGTAGTGATATAGAAGGAGAAGAAGATATTCCAATTAAACTCAAAGAAAATTGTGAGCCTTCAACAAAAATAAATGAGATAAATTACTCTGATTTGATTATGAGTTTGAGTCCATCTATGCAAGTGAAGTTCAATGTGTCTCTTCTAAATGAGTTTCTAATCTATTAGTATCAAATGATTCATTCGTAGTTACACCAATTCTTCCACGATATTTCAAAGAAGTCACATCACGTGATGTTCACAATATTGAGGAACTAAAAACCTTTTATGTACCTCCACTACCCGGGAACAACAGATTGGGAACTTCATTCTATAGATTTGAGGAATGTCAACACTATGATTCTGAATGCCTTATTCAGTACTCAGAGTGTAAAGAGATGATACCCACCAGAATGTCGAGATACTATCCTCTAAAAATTTGAAGGATAATGCACAAACTTGGAATTGATGATGGAACTGATAGATGGCGAGCCCTCTTCTTTGATGACTTATGGAGTTCAAAGAGTCCATAGACCTTTCGAAGAAGTGATAATTATACCACTAAGGGTCTTGGATACATCCAACAAATGCATCATCAAAGAAACACTTGCTATATAGTAATCAAAAGTGAGATCGAAATCGAAATTGAAAATGAAGATGACTTTTATGAAGTCGTTCTCACAATTGATGGAGAAGTAGAAGCCGAACTGGCACCTGAAGAACTTGAAGATGGTGGGTAGACGTCTACCATGGACAAGTTGAAAGAAATTAATTTGGAGTCGAAAGAAGAACCCCGTACAACCTTCGTTAGTGCCCTTTTTCCTGATGATAAGGTTGAAGGAATGAAACCATTACTTTGTGAATTCAGGGACTACTTTTCTTAAACATATTCCGAGATGCCTGGCTTATCCCTTGATGTGGCAGTTCACAAGCTAGCTATCAATTCTAATTCAATACCACTTAAACAAGATCCTAGAAGAATGAGGCTAGATGTTGAAGATCAAGTGGTCACAGAAATAAAAAAGCTAATTGAAGTAGGCTTCATTCGTAAGGAGAAGTATGCAGATTAGATATCCAACATTGTTCCTGTAAAGAAGAAGAATGGTCAATTTTGAGTCTGCATCGACTTTCGAGATTTGAATAAGGCATACCCAAAAGATGATTCTCTGCTCCCTATATTAGAATTACTAGTGGATAACACCTCCAAATATGACATATTCTCCTTTATGGATGGATCATCGAGGTATAATTAGATTAAAATAGCTCCTGAAGATGAGAAACATATATCATTCAGAACACCCATTGGTATTTATTATTACACAATCATGTCATTCGGATTGAAGAATGTCAGAGCTACGTATCAGAGGGCCATGACATGCATCTTTGACGAGTTGATTCATCAGAAGGTAGAATGCTACGTTGATGACCTCGTTGTTAAAAGCATTGATCGAAAAGATCACCTTGGATATTTAAGGATTGTCTTTGAAATGATCAGAAAGTACGATCTCAAGATGAATCCTCTTAAGTGTGCTTTTGGGGTTTCCTCAGAAAAATTTCTTGGATATGCTGTAAGACAGAGGAATTAAGATTGACCCCAACAAAATCATGGTGATCATGGAGATGCCTCCACCGAAGAACCTTCACCAACTTTGCTCTTTATAAGGACAAATCGCATTCATTTGGCATTTTATATCAAACCTGTCAAGAAGATGTCAACCGTTTGCGAAGCTAATGAAAAAGAATGCTTCATTCAAATGGGACGAGGAATAGAAGCATTTGAGATTAAAAGTATCTACTCAATCCATTCTATCGCTCTATCCCGGAAACCTCTTATTTTATACACCATAGCTTAGAAGAGTCCCTCGGGGCTTTACTTGCGTATCATAATGAAGAAAATAAAGAAAATGCGCTATACTACATCAGTCGAAGATTAGTAGGAACCGAAGTACGCTATTCTCCAATAGAGAGGTATTGTCTGGCACTGATATTTGTAGTTCAGAAGCTTCGTCATTACATGCTTTCTTATTGAATCACACAAATCTCAAAGGTTGATCCGCTGAAGTTCTTGATGATGAGACTAACATTGTGAGGTTTATTTCGATGGGCGTGCTCTTATTACAATTTGATATTATGTACATTCCTGAAAGCAATGAAGGGATAGATCTTGGCGACTTTCTTGTAGCATCATATCAGTGACTCGACTTAATGTAGACTTGCCTGATGAGTAGATTCTATCTATTAATGAAAGAGAAAGGCTACAGATCTGGGAGATGTATTTTGATGGAGCGTCATCGATCAAGCCAGCATAACCTCTGAACCTACACAAGGCGCGAGCCAGTATTGGCCTCGTATTCATAATACCAGAAAGAGGCATCATAAGACATTCATATGGCTTGATTGAACCTCAAACCAATAATGAAGCTGAGTATGAGGCTTTGATATTGGCCTTGAAGAAGCTATTTCCATTGGTATCCAAAATTTACAATTTTTTGGAGACTCTCAGCTGATTATCAATTAAGTTTTGGGAATCTATAAGATCACTATTGAGTTAGCTTATTATCATAAATGAGTTCTCGAGCTAATGACACAAATTTTGAATGCTACATTGACTCGAGTCTCTCAATCCAAAATAGCAAAGTAGACTGCTTAGCTAAACTAGACAAAGAGATGGAAAGCATGAATGATGAGCACGTGTTGATAGAAGTCTTCATCCGTTGAGTTCTACAGCCAGTAAATCCATATTTCCCTCAAGTAGATGGGACATCAAACTCAAGCCAACAAGAAGCAATTCAAATTGCTTCTCATCCTCAAAGAATAAGTACAAGAGATAGAAAGCTCAAAAGTACTACAAAGAAATCATGTGAAGCTTTCATAGTGGAAGAGCCTGATGATTGGAGGAAACCCTTCATGGATTATTTCAAGGAAAGTGAATTACCGAGCAATAAATCACTAGCCATGCAAATTATGAAAATGATCATACGACATGCCTATGTTAATGATACATTATATCATAGATCCTTTGAACAAATATGGTTGTGATGCTTAGAAATGGATGAAGCCAACAAAGTTATATCTGAAATTCATGATGGACTTTGTGGGGCACATCAATTAGGTCCAAAAATGGCAGCAAAAATCAAGAGAATAGGATATTATTGGCTATCGATGGTGAAAGATTGTATTGATCATGCCAAAAGTGTCATGAATGCCAAGTCCACAAGAATCTCATTCATCAAACTCTGAATCCATTGCATCCAATGGTCGCATCTTGATCGTTTGAGTGTTGGGGAATAAATATAATCGGACCTATTGATCCGCCACCATCATCAGCAGGTCATCGCTTTATCTTAGCAGCAACCGACTATTTTTCCAAGTGGGCCAAAGCAGCTCTGTTTAAAGAGGTTACTGTTGAACGAGTCATCAATTTCTTCACTATAATGTTTTCTATAGATTTGGTATACCGCGATGAGTTATCTCAGACAATGGCTCAGCATTAAAGAGTGCAAAGATCTATAAATTCATTGATCGATAAAAAATTAGTTGATGATATTCATCAATTTATAATCCAAGAGCCAATGGTTTGGCAAAAGCTTTTAATAAAACATTGATCAAGCTACTCAAAAAGATCCTCACAAGGAATAAAAGATAGTGGCACGTCAAAATGCTCGAGGCGTTATGGGGATATGGAACTGCTTAAAAGATGCCAATTAAAGCCACTCCTTATGCTCTAACTTTTAGAGTGGGAGCCATTTTGCCACTAGAAGTTGAACTACTATCACTTCCATCCAGTATAATCTCACTCAAGAGGAGAACATACGTTTACAGATGGAAGAGCTTGACACACTCGACAAAATTAGACTTCAAGCCCAATAAAGCTTAGACATCTATCGAGCAAGAATGTCTAAAGCCTTCGATGGAATAGTGCGTCCTCGAACTTTTCAAAGAGGAGAGTTGGTCTTAGTGCTAAGAAGACCAATAATCCCTCACAAAAGAATCGATGGTAAATTTGAAGCTAATTGGGAAGGCCCTTACATTATAGAGAAGGTATACGAAGGAGGAGCCTACCAACTTGTTGATTCAATTGTGGTCCACATCATGATGGTTATCTCAAGAAGTATCATGTAAAAGTGCACATGATTGCATGATTGGATATACTATATATATATATATATATATATATATAATAGCACTCAAAAATTCTCTTTCATTGCGAGAACGCATTTTTGAGTTGCAATGAAATTTCCCCTGCAAGATAGGAGCATTTTTATATATTTATTTGGGTTGATATTGTGTCTTCTGCCGATATCCCAAGATAAAAGTTTACATACGTGATGATTGACAATAAGTCTCATCTACTCTTATAATTGATATAAAAAGAGATATAAGTACATGTTGATCTCATTTTTAGAATGATTTCTCAACCTCTCCATCTTAGACATAGGACTCCTCTTAGACTTTAAGAGATCCTTAGTCTTAAGACACATCTAGTGATTAGGTGGACACTCAACCTAACCCTAGAGGCTTAGAAGAGTTAGCTATAGGAATAGGTCATCCCTTAGGGGTGTTAGAAAAATTTGCCTACCATATAGCTAGAATCACATTCCTCACTTTCTTCCTTCAAGTCAAACTCCTAATCAAATCAACATCAAACCTAAATCAATTCCATCCTAATTTATTTTCTCCAAACTCAAATCAATGCCACATGATTCAAATCCATGATTGAAACCCATGATTGAAATCCATAGTTGAAATTCCAAATTCCAAATATTTCCTAAGTCCTTAATTCCCTCTTAAGGACTTAGCCTAAATCACCTTCAAATCAATTCAAACTCATAAAATTTTCTCACAACTCATTTATATTCTCATTTATATTCACATATAGAAATGAAATATAAATTCAAATCAATCAAACTAAATCCAAAATCCAAATCCAACTTCCAAATCTTGCCTAAGTCCTTTGATTTCCCTTCATGGACTTAGTCTAAATCAAATATAAATCAATTCAAATTCATGAAATTTTCTCACAACTCCTTTTTATTCTCATTTATATTCACATATATAAATAAAAATATAAATTCAAATCAATCAAACTAAACCCAAAGTTAAATTCACAAATCTTTCTAAGTCACTTTGATTTTCTCTTAAGGACTTAGCCTAGATCATGTTCAAATCACTTCAAATTCATAAAATTTTCTCATAACCCATTTATATTCTCATTTATATTCACATATATAAATGAAATATAAATTCAAACGACCAAAACCAACTCTAAAAATCAAACTCAAATTCAATCAAAATCAAACCTAAGCCTTTCATGTCAAATTCTTGAACTTAGCCAAATTAACTTCAAATCAAGCCAAACTCTTGATTTTTCTTCATGATTCAATCAATCCTTCAATCATGAATCAAAATATAAATACAAACTTCAATCACTTAACCAAAACTAAATTCAAAAATCAAACCCAAGTCAATCTCATGTTCACCCTTTTAAACTTGAATTTGTCAAATGAATCAAAACCCATTTGACTTCAAACCACTTATAAATGGATTTATATTTCAATCATAAGTCCATATGTGAGTTCAATCAAACTCAAATCAAGCTTTGACCATTTGACTACTTAGGCTCACTTGACCCAAAGTGACCTAAAGTACTTATGTGCCAAGTTATCCTAACCAAATTGGATTGAACTAAGCTAAGCCTCTCATCATGATCAACAATCATCATGAGATGATTAATCACCCAAATAGGGTCAAACCAAGTCAAACTTAAGGGTTGACCAAGTTATACTTAAAATAAAACTAACATAGCCAAAATCCACCATAGGATAAATTGATTGAAACCATTGATCTAAGTTCATTCATGAACAATGTTTGAACTTGACCGAGTCAATATTTGAGCCTAACCTAGCCCAATTGGCCACTTGACCCAAGTTGACCCAACTTGACCTAAAAGTCAAAATGTGTCAAAACTTGATCTAAGATAAATTAATTGAAACTAATGGGTCAAGTTCATTCCAAAATGATTGTTGAACTTGACCAAAGCCTCAATTGGCTAACTAGACCCAACCTAGCCCAAATTGACCATAAACTCAACTTGACCTAAAGGGTCAAAATGAACCAAATTCAAACCTAAACCAAATCATCCAAAGCCACCAAAATATTTCAAATGGTCATATAAACTTGACCCAACCCTTAGTTTGACCCAATTTGACCATTGGGTCAACTTGACCTAAGTTGACCCATTTTGATCTAAATGGGTCAACATGAGCCAAATCACATCAAACGAACTCCAAATCTAATGAAACTTGGCCAAACCTATTTTCTCATCATACCAAACATACCCAAAATGAAATCAAGGTCAAATGACCATTTTACCCCTAGCAATAGGGTAAATTTTGGCCAATTCTACTTGGAATTGGTCAAATCATCTTCATAACCACTCAACACTCTCTTAGTGGATCAAGTGAACACTAGGGAGTGTGGTGCACCCAACCCAATGGGTTTGGGTCAGCCCAACTTAGCCCAATGGCCAAACCGATCACTCCCCTTGAAATGGCCACATGGAAATCATCCTTCCACTCAATTCAAGCACATGGCCACCTCACCCAAGGTTGTGGCGGATCGGACAGAGCAAAGAAAGGTTCAAGGTTTAAGGTTTGGGGGTTGAATTAGGGTTAAATTTATTTAATTAAAATTAAAAATATTAAATATTAATTTAATTAATAGAAAAATAATATAAATATATTATAAATAAATAAAATAAATATATAAATAATACTTCTAATAATTATTAATTTTAAGATTGACATAAAGTTTAATAAGATATAATTATATCTATATTATAAATCTAATTATATATATTAAATATATTTAAAATCTTAAAAATGATAATATGAATTTATAAATATAAATATAATTTATCATAAGAATATAATTTATTAAAATTATAGTTTATAATAAAAATATAAAATTTAGAATAAAAAATTATTTTAAAAGCCTTATTAAATATAAATAATATAAATATATAATATATAAAATATTTAAGCATATTCTTATAAATTATGACATATGTATATTAAAAAGATTTAAAACTTAAAATTTTTGATAATGTAAGTTTATGAGTATAAATATAATTTATAATATAAAAATATAAGATTATAATATATAAAAGTATATTAAAAAATTTAAAAAAATTTATAAAATAATATTATGAATTTATATTCTTTAATATATATATATATATATATACATTTTAAAGCCCATTTTAAAACCCATTTTCATTCTTACCAAAAGTTTCTTCATATTCAACTATTTTAGTCTTGCATCATAAAAAGAAGATGGTGTTATATTATTTATATAGAAAAGTAGAACTCTTAAGAATGAGCTTTTAATATAATTAGAATAATTTCATTGATATGTTATTTATTTAATTCAAGCTCATTTATAATTATAATATTAGTTTTAAAATTATATAATTTCATTTAAAAATATTTTCAAAATATATTTCATTAAATTTAATATTTAAATTAATTATATATATAATTTAATTAAACCGGCTAATTTTTCAAAATCGAAACCGGTTCACCGATTGAACCGGCGGTTCGTACTGGTTCTGGCCGGTTCAATGCGAAAGCTTTTTTTTTGGAAAATCCGGACCGGTCATATGGCCAGTTCATGGTCGAACATATTGAACTGGCGTCCGTCACATGATACTCACCCACTTCTTCCTTGGCCAAAATCGAATGCAATGAGTCATCTAACAGCCTAACAAACTATTCAATGAGCTCAATTGCATCAAAACGACACAATCCTTCTCGGTCGTCCGATTGCTCAAGGGGGAGATATACTCCCCCTAATTCAATTCAATCTTCACTCTCTCTCAGTCGATTGAAGCATAGGAACTCAGAGCAAGCCTTAGAAAGTCTTCCCAAGCTTCCTAGAGAGGGTTTTTAAAAATCTCCATTCTCCATTTTTAGAGCTTTAAAACAGGAGAGCTCTATTGAAAAGCCAACTTACTCAACACTCAACATCAACCCAATTCCTTCTTCAAGCTCCATCAGAGGACCAAGTCGAACTTGCCCAAGCTCTTTCCCAAGCTACAAAGGTAAGGGAGGATCCAATTTGATCAAGGCCGAGCTCAAAGCAAGGAGGAGTTGACCCATAGAAGCAACCACCCAATTTCAAGAGCTCTAACTTTCAGCAAAGCTTTGTCTCAACCAGACGACGCTTCTCCAAGGGATTCGAGCGTCGGCGACATCTCTGGCAAGGTATGCCTTTTTTCTAAGCTTAAGTTCAATGTATGTTGGTTCTTTGTAAAGTGAATTTCAATCCAAGGTTGATCTAGTTGTTAGATGTTCTTGTACTCATGCTTAGATGGTGTGGGTTGATTTTTATTCTAATCCGAGCTCAATCGAGCTCGGATCATGGTGTCAAACATGGACAGTCTCCATGGCTCACAGAGAGCAGCAGGGATGAATCTCTGGCCATCCATCATCACATTTTGGATGGGCGATTAAATCATGCAGCACCATAATTACCTCCCTCGATCATGACTTTGATCGAGGAGAAAGTCAGCGCGCCATGCGATTCTACTATGTGACAGGTTAAGTACCCAATCCCATCCCACCATATGTAAAGCACATGCCACGTCAGTGGCACATGTGGCACCGACGGGATTAATAATATAATTAGGGATTATTTAATTTCTAATTAATCACCAAATTTTCTAAAATTCATATCTAAGTGTAGCAAAATCAGAAAAATATGAAATAATTTCATATGAAAGATAATTGAACATAGAATATTCTAAAATTAATTTCAATGGATTTTGAATAGTATTTTCTCTAAACTTGAGTATTTGGGAATGTTATTTTGCTAATTACCCTTTAATCACTCCTCTGATTAATCCCAAAGTTTTTGTGCTTAATTAGTGAGATGACTCTTACCTCCCCTAATTTTCTTGGGATTTATTGGTGGCTTAATTAGGGGAATTTCTAGTTCATTCTTTAATCACTCCCTTAATATAATTAAGCTTAATTAAAGGCATAATTAGTGGTTTAACCCTTTGATTGAGTCAATTAAGTTTTGATTAAGTGACTGTGTGGTTTAGGGAATAATTTTGGGATACTTTCCTTGAGATATTCCCTAAATCCCCTTTTCTTCATTAATCCATCCTTAATTAAGGGTTAATTCACTAATTATGCCCTTATTTAATTTCATAAAATTCTAAAACCTTCAAGAACTTAATTAATCTATCTTGGATAGATGCTTAGGTGTTTAAGAGCCTAAGTACATTAAGGAAATCAAAATCTAACTCACATGTGTGAGAGGGGTTATGAAATTATTTAAGTTAAACCCCTTTGTTTAATTAATCACCAATCATGAGCCAAATTGCATTAGGCCTTTTCTTCCTAGGTGCATTGCAAATTTAAATTCCTTGTGAGGTTTTATGTCATCTCATTGGCTCATGATTACTTGATTAAATATGCTAAGGTGGTATAGGTAAGGAATTAATACACTTAATTCATACCTTAACCTAATCAAAATATAAAATGGATCTAATCATCTAAAAATTAAACTTAAATATCATACAATTGTGGGAATGGGTTAAGAATAGCAAGCTCACCTCACATTTAAATCAAACTCAAAACAAAACCAAACCTTCTTTAAAAATAATTTGATTTTCTGTAAGCTTTCTTATTTCATAAGATTATCTTTAGGAATGAATTAGGGTGAATGTGTTTACATGCTTTCATCATTTTAGTTCCTTCCCAACATGCTAAATGTGTATTTCATATGAATTTCATGCATTCATTCTTTTCAAAAATCAAAATGAAAGTGAAATATTTCTTATATGTCAAATTGCATGTTTTGGCTAAAATGGGAATATGAGTGGCTATTATCACTATTAAATTCAAATTATTTTCAAAATATATGAATCAATTACCAAAACTAAAAGTGTGTTACTTATATTTTATTTATAAGCTTGCATGTGAGTAAAATATAAGGATGCGCTTAGTGTAGTTTTCCTTCTCCCCTCTTTTAGTATAGTTTTGAATAGGATTTGGTAAAGTGTTTAGCTCATTTGAAAAGGACCTAACACTTGCCTAATTATATTTCCTATTCATTCCTATGCTATTACTTAAGAAGGATATCTACACTTATACATATAAATTGAATAAACAAAATAAACAATCAAGTACAAACTTTTGCATTTTTCTTTTCCATTCATTTCTTTTGTACATATGCTTATATTTAAGAAAAATGGTATATTAGTCTGAACAATCCCATGGTTGCTAGGATTTAAGTAGCCCTAAGTAGGTCTTGTACCTTACACCGTTAACAATGGCGTCAGTACTCACTTATGCCTTTCATACATTCATGTGCATGTGAAAATTGGATAAGAAACCCTTTTCTACTTAATGAAAATCATGCATCATAAGCATTCAAATTTTCTTAAGTAAACTAATTAGCATTCATTATAAAGTGTGCTAAAAATTCTCATTTGTATGTATAGATATGCTTATGATTCATTTATATGCATGTTATACATGTTGGGAAAGAATAAAGTGATGTATGCTTTACGAATTTAGTTCACTTTACTTAATCTTAAAATGCCTTTCTTTTTGAATAAATTTTTTTAGAATTGATCTAAACTTAGGATTAATTAAAATACATAATAAAACATTCACTAAATGAAACCAAACATGAATCTACTTTAGAAATTACTTAAGGTAGGGAAGGAAAGAGAAGTTCTCTTCTCTTTTTCCTCTCTTTAAAACTTAGTAATTAATTGTAGGTTCATCCAAATCAAATCAAATCATGAAATAAAATCAACCCAAATCAATTAAACACTTAAATGAAACCACCCATCTAAGTTGAAAACCTTCACACTTAAAAAATTCAAACCTTAAAACCATAGCTAAGCACACCACATAAACCGTCTAAAGCACACACATTAGACTAAGTCACCACTTCTAGCTTTAGGTTTGGGCGGTGCATGGTTTGATGTTTACTTTTGTTTTTTGATATATATTTTAGTCTGGATGTTAGGGTGAATGTGCATAGAATAAATTGTAGGTGATTTAGTCTAATCATTATTTTCTGTAGGGGATTGTGCTTAGGGGCGTTGTAATAAAAATATAATTATTTTTTGTTGTGCTCATACCCCTAAGCATAATCCAATAGGGTGGACTTGGTTACCCATGTGTGCTAAGTCCAATATACATGCTTGGGGTTTGTATGGTTTGTTTAACTAATCTCTGTTTTGCGGGTGTTAGCTAGATTTACTTTTCCTTTTCATGTATTTTTGCAATTAGAATTTTGGAATGTTTGTTATGAGGGATTAGGATGAGTATTGGTCATAAGATCTCATCTTATGTACTATGTGAAGCCTTTGGAGCAACCACCTTCCAACCATCCAAAAGAAGGAACCAAAGAAGAAAGAAGAAAAGAAGAAGAAAGAAGAAAACAAGATTGAAGAAATGAAGCTTGAAGACCCCCATAACATGAATTTTTTTACTTGATTGTAAATTAATTCATTTTGTAATCTGGGTTGTATAAGGGAAGAGCTTAGCTACCTAATTTGTTTTTGGGTTTGTGCAGTGGTTTCTGACCACAAATGACCTCTTATTCTTTTGTGTTAGCTTTATAAATTGATTGATGATTTATTTAGCTTGTGCATTAAGATGACATCCTTTTCCTAGTTTCTTCCTTGCTTGATGTATGACCTGGATGTGGATTAGGCTCTTAAGGAAAAATAAATCTTATACCAAATTTAATAATTCAAAATTAAAATAAAGAACTCATAACCTCACCTAAAGCTTAGGCTAAAAATCAAGATAGAAGAATTAGCAACCCCTTAGTTGGATGAGTATTTCTTTAATAACAACATGCACAAATGTATATTATTTTCACTCTTGATTGGAGGGCTTCCACCTTTGCCAGAGAAACTTGGCTTGACCTTTGAGAGCCATGGTGGAAACATACCTCCTCCCTTCTCGCTGATTTTGGCCAATAATCTTACTTCTCACACATTAGGCATATGAATCCTATAAGCTTGAGTCAAATGATTATTTGAAAATGAAAATAACATGTACTATGATTTGCATTAGATTTAGGTCATTTGAAGCATGCCCTTACATGAAATAGTCTCTTTAGGGAGTGAGTTTAAGGACATAGTCTCTTTCTAAATAAATAACAACCTAGTTATCTTGCATAAAGCATATGACTTGTCTACATGAATTTAAAATCGTAGGAGGAGTTAGTTGGTAGCCACCCCCAGGTGGTTGTAAGTCCATGCAGTCGGGTGATTTGTCCTCTCTTATGGAGGCAAACCAAATACCCATTTTTTGCCTTAGATTTAGGTCGTGCTTTTGGCTCTCACCAAAGCACTCTAGATTTAGGTTCTGAGATTGCTTCTCCCTTCTATGGGCCAAAAGAATAAATCCTCACCTTTAGGCACTTCCATAACCTTGTATTGTGGAATCATAAGCCCTAAACTTTTAATAAAAAGTCAACTCAAATGAATAATTCAATTTCAAAAATATAAAGTCCAACCATTGGATAGTTTGAGATGCTTGCTAAGTTTCCTAGCATCGTGAGCATCTCCTACTTATCTTCGATTAGCTTCAATAATAACTCCCTCTCTTTGATCAATCTCATTTAATCTTCCAAAATAAACTAATCGATTGATAGTTCTACCTATTGATATATTTGGAAACAATGATCATTTACCTTAATTGAGAGTATTCCTAAGGGATCTCATCCCTTAGGATGTAATTAACTATGGGGGCTTGCCCCTGTAGGGAACTTGACGAACCCAGTTTAAAATAAACCCTACTTTACTTATTCCATATAAAGTAGGGGAAGAATCTTTCGTACACATACATACCCATTATCTTTAGGAGTTCTTATTGAGGTGATTAGGTCCATTGTAGGGTGATGACTTCTATCTTTCGAGATAGTACACCTCTCCTCAAAGTCATATCCATCACCCTCAATAAGAACATCTCATGATCTATGGTGTCAAAATACATAAAAAGAAGAGGTATTTTTCTATCTTCATTTTATCCCGCATAGAGTGAAGATAAAAGTATATTTATTCTTTAGAAATTATAAAAGTTTCACCACAGTACCTCTTCATTTTAACTCAAAAATTCTCCAGTTAGATAGGGGGAATTTTTAAATTTTTTTATATTAGAAAAGCACTTAAGTCTATTTTGGGTTGACATCACGACTCATGCTGAAATCCCCAAATAACAATTACAATTATTTTTGTTTAGGTCATAGGTGGCTATGCAAATAATAGGAAAGATCGCATTCACTCAGAGAGTGTAGAAGACAACTTCGAAGGCTAGAGCTATCTATCCTCCAAAGCTGATCCAACTCAATGCATTTAAGCGATCGAGGTCTGTAGAATTTTTTTCAAATGATCGACGAATCAAGAGAGGATTTGAGGAGAGGTCTAAGTAATGATGAAACATAAACCTATATAACTTCTCCAACAAGTCTGACAAAGTAGCAAGCAGTAGGAAGTTATCTTAGAGTTTGTAAAAGCTCATATAACTAAGAGAACTTTATAGTCAACTCCATTAAAACACTAAGTGTTGGACTTCTTGCCATAGACTAATGCTCATCTTGAAGACTAGGTGATCACATCCTTCAACAAGTCCTGTAACATGCAAAGGGAAAATATTCTCTGACAAGTCAATTCTGACAAATCAGGTTAATCCTTCAACAAGTCCGCTAAAGCAACAAGCAAAGAACCGAGGTATGCAAATTCTCCAGACAAGTCAATTCTGACAAATCAGGTTAATCCTTCAACAAGTCCACCAATGCAACCAATAAATGACCGAAGGTATGTACATCATCCTGACAAGTCAAGTTAGACAAGCCAATCCTTCATAAAGTTGAAGAACCTATTTTGAAGGAACCTAAATAACAAAATAAATAAAATTCTTCCGTCATCAAGCTTATTAAGCACGAAGCTAAGGCAAAAGGAAGATTAAAGATAAATCAGGTTAAGTCTTATTTGGTCAACTAGTTTACAACAAACATGGTCCGCTTTATATGTTCACCATATTTATTGGGGGGCATTTGTTGACTTACAAGTATGCTCCATCAATCAAGTCAAGCTCACGAGCCAAATTCGATGGACTTCGGATGCAACGGGGTACAAATCGAAGCTGAAATACACTCGACATCACTGAAACTAGTCAAAATGATCTCCAATCAATGAGCAAACTTTGTCATTGCATTCAGAATGTCAAAATTAATCAAAATATGCATATTACATAATTCGATGATAGACCGATCAAGAAGAAAATCTATCGATGCGCATATGAACATACTGAGGTCGGGAAGCTGCGATGATGCCCAAATAACCTCCGTTCATAAAATTGATCATGTCGTTAGCATCAAAACATCGAAACCTATAAAATGAGACTATTTGAGCTCAATTTGAATAGGTTTGCATGAATATCGAGCGATTGGAAGCAATGACGCATAACTTTGAACCAAAATTGACTCGATTTAGGGCCGACTTTAATCAAACGGCCTTTGATCACAAAATAGATTATATTGTTAAATCTAGAATGTCAAATTTACCTAGAAATGATACCCATATTATTTGGGTTTAATTTTGAGATTCATAGAATTTGATATTATAAAATCAAACATCCAATTTAATTTAATAAAGTTTGATTTAATTTTAATTATTAAATGATTAAATCAAAAATTTTTGCATGAATATGGATTAATGATCATATTATACTCTTTCCATAAATATTCCTTAATGACATTCAAAATTGCATTCCAATTTTGAAAATGCCTCATAATGAAACTAATTAATGAATTAGGGCTCTAATCCCTTATCTTTTCCTAAGACAAGAAGCTGAAAATTTTTGACACCAAACCTCTCTCATCGGCTCTCATTCAAAAGAACTTCCTCCAAGCCTCCACTCTTCTTCACAAATGTAAAATCTCATCTTCTCTTTTCTTCCTCATGCCAAAGCTTGGATTATCTTTTTTCCCATTGCACTGAAATGCTCTATATCTAGGGTTTCTTCTATCGATCTGTGCTTTCTAAGGATCCTATTAGCAAGACCGCTAGGTATTTAGCAAAATGTCGATTTTGTCCATCTATGTTTTTCACCTTAACAAGTGATCAATGGCCATTTTTTGCCCATTTAATTTAGGTGGTAAGAGAAAATTCAAATCCCAAATTTGAGATGAAGCTTAACGCTTGTCGTGAAATTTTTAAAGATTTTTAAAAGAAAAATTATGTATACTTCCATTTCCACCCTATGCAGAATAAAATGAAGATAGAAATGTACTTTCTCTTTTTATGCATTTTTGACACCATGTAGATTTGCAGATGTTCTTATTGAGGGTGATCGGCTATGACATTTATGAGATGCGTGCTATCTCGAAAGATATAAGTCACCACCCTACAATGGACCTAATCACCTCAACAAGGACTCCTAAGGATAATGAGCCTGCATGTGTACCAAAGATTCTTCCTCTACTTTACATGAAAAAGTAAAGTAGGATTTATTTTAAATCAGGTTCATTAATTTCCCTACAGGGGCAAGCCCCCATAGTTAATTACATCCTAAGGAAGCGGGATTCCTTAGGAATACTCTCTATTAAGGTAAATGATCATTGTCTCTAAATATTTTAATAGGTGGGACTGTCAATCGATTAGTTTATTTTTGGAAGATCAAATGAGATTGATTAAAGAGATAAAGTTATCAAGGCAAGATAGGAGATGCTCATGATGTAGGAAACCTAGCATCTCAAACTATCCTATGGTTGGGCTTTATATTTTTGAAATTAATTTATTTATTTGAGTTGAATTTTTATTAAAAGTTTAGGGCTTATAATTCTACAATATAAGATGATGAAAATGCCTAAGGGGTAAGGATTTATGCTTATGGTCCATTGAAGGGAGAAGTAATCTCAGAACCTAAATCTAGGAAGCTTTGGCAAGGGCCAAAAGCATGTCCAAAATCTAAGGCAAAAATGGGTACTTGGTTTGTCTCCACAAGAGAGGGCAAACCACCCGACTGGTTGGACTTACAACCGCTTGGGGGTGGCTGCCAATTAACTCCTATGATTTTACATTCATGTAGGCAAGTCATATTGTTTATGCAAGATAGCTAGGTTGTTATTTATTTAGAAAGAGACTAAGTCCTTAAACTCACTCCCTAAGAGACTAGATCATGTAAGGGCATGAAAAATGACCTAGATCTAATTCAAAACATATTATATTTTTATTTTCATTTTAAGACAATCATTTGACTCAGGCTTATAGGATTCATATGCCTAATGCATGAGAAGTAAGATTATTGGCCAAAATCAGCGAGAAGGGAGGAGGTGTATTTCCACCATGGCTCTCAAAGGTCAAGCCAAGTTTCTATGGCAAAGGTGGAAGCCCTCCAATCAAGAGTGAATCAATATGATTTTTATGCATGATGTTATAAAAGAAATACTCATCCAGCTAAAGGGTTGCTAATTCTTTTATCTTGATTTTTAACTTAGGCTTTAAATGAGGTTATGAGTTATTTATTTTAATTTTGAGTTGATTAATTTGGTAGAAGATTTATTTTTTCCTAAGAGCCTAACCATCATCCATACATCAAGCAAGGAAGAAACTAGAAACATGCCATTTTAATGCACAAGCTAAACAAACATCAAGCATTTTATAAAGCTAACAAAAGAATAAAAGATTTGTGTCCCACCACACAAACCTGAAAATAAATTGGGTAGCAAAGCTCTATCCTTATACAACTCGGATTATAAATGAATTAATTTACAACCAAGTAAAGAAATTCATGTTATTTCATTTCTTATTTCTTCTTCTTTCTTCTTTTTCTTTCTTCTTCTTTTTTCCTTCTTTTGGATGGTTGGATGGTTTCTCCAAAGGCTTCACATGATACATAATATGTAATCTTATGACCAATGTTCATCCTAATCCTACATAACAATCATTCCAAAATCCTAATTGTAAAAATACAAGAAAAGGAAAAGTAAATCTAACTAACACCTGCAAAATAGAGATTAGCTAAACAAATCATGTAAATCCCAAGCATGTATATTGGACTTAGCACTCCACACATGTGTAACCAAGTCCACCTAGCCTATTGGATTATGCTTAGGGTATAAGCACAACAAAAATAATTATATTTTTATTATGCTTAAGCACAATCCTCAGAATAATGATTAGACTAAATCATCCTACCATTCATTCTATGTACATTCACCCTAACATCCAGACTAGAAATACATCACAAAATAAAAGCAAACATCAACCATACACCTAACCTAAAGCTAGAAGTGGTGACTTAACCTAATGTGTGCTTTAAAAGGTTTATGTAGTATTAAGCTAAGTGATTAGATTTTCTAAGTGTGAAGATGTTCAACTTAGATGGGTGGTTTCATTTAAGTGTTTAGTTGATTTTAGTTGATTTTATTTGATTCATTATTTAGGTTTGAATGAATCATACCATTAATTACTAAGTGTTGTAAAGAAAGGAAAAATAGAAGAGAACTTCTTTTTCCTTCCCTACCCTAAATAACTTCTAAAGTAGGTTCATGTTTGATTTTTTTAGTGAATTTTTTATTATGTGTTTTAATTAATCCTAAGTTTAGATCAACTCTAAACAAACATATTCAAAAAGAATGACATTTTAAGATTAAGTAAAGTGAATTAATATCACAAAACACACATCTCTTCATTTATTTTCCAACATGTATAACATGAATATGAATGAATCCTAAGCATATCTATATTTGAAAGCTTTATGATGCATGATTTTCATTAAGTAGAAAAGAGGTTTTCTTATCCATTTTTCACATACACACATATATGTATGAAAGGCATAAGTGAGTATGATGCCATTTTAACAGGGGTGTAAGGTACAAGACCTACTAGAAAGCCTCTCAACCTCGGGGTTGTCAGATTAATATATGACTTTCCTTAAATACAAGCATATGTACAAAATAAATGAATGGAAAAGAAAGATGCAAAAGTTTGTACTTATTTTTTTGATTTGTTTATGCAATTTATATGTGTAAGCATGGGTGTCCTTCTTTTAAGTAATATCATATGAATGAATAGGAATGGAGTTAGGCAAATGTTATGTTCTTCTCAAATGAACTATACACTTTGCTAAATCCTATTCAAAACTATGTTATAAGAAATGAGAAGGAAAAGTACACTATGCATTTCTTCATATTTATATCCACATGCAAGCTTATAAATAATTATAAGTAGCACACTTTCAATTTTAGGTACTTGATTTATATATTTTGAAAATAGTTTTGGATTTAATAGTGATAATAGCCATTCATATTTTTTACTTTAGCCAAAACATGCAATTTGACATAAAGAAAACATTTCATTTTTGAATTTGATTTTTGAAAAGCATGAATGCATGAAACTCATATGACATACACATTTAGCATGTTAGGAAAGAACTAAAGTGATGAAAGCATTTAAACACACCCTAATTAATTCTTAAAGATAATCTTATGAAATAAGAAAGCTTAAAGCAAATCAAATTATTTTTTTTTTTTGTTAAGGAAGGTTTGATTTTATTTTTAGTTTGATTTAATTTGAGAAATGTGAGGTGAGTTTGCTATTCCTAACCCATTTTCACATATATTTTTTATTTTATTTTAATTTTTAGGTGAAATCAATTTTATGCTTTGGTTAGATTAAGGTATGAATTAAGTGTGTTAATTACCCCTTACCTATACCACCTTAGCATACTTAATCAAATAATTATGAGCAAATGAGATGACATAAAACCACACAAGGAATTTCAATCAGTAATTCACCTAAGAAAGAAAGGTACCTAATGCAATTGGCTCATGATTAATGATTAATTAAGATAAGGGGTTTAACTTAAGTACTTTCATAACCCCTCTCACACATGTGAGTTGGGTTTTGATTTCCTTAATGTACTTAGATTATTGAATACCTAAGCATCTTCCCAAGATAGATTAATTGAGTTATGGAAAGTTTTAGAATTTTATGAAATTAATTAAGGGGGTAATTAGTGAATTAACCCTTAATTAAGGTTGGATTAAGAAGGAAAATGGGGTTTAAGGAATATCTTAATGGAAGTATCCCAAAATTATTCCCTAAACCTCATATTCACTTTATCAAAACCTAATTAACTCAATCAGAGGGTTAGATCACTAATTATACCATTAATTAAGCTTAATTACATTAAGGAGAAGAAATGAACTTGCAATTCCTCTAATTAAGCCACCAATAAATCCCAAGAAAATTAGGGGAGGCAGGTCATCCCACATTAAGCACAAGAAGTTTGGGATTAATGGAGTAATTAGGTAATTAAAAATAAAATAAAAACCCAATTCAAAGAAATGCTACTCAAAAATCATTCAAATAATTTTGAATATTCTATGTTCAATTATCTATCCAATGTAATTTATTTCATATTTTTTTTGATTTTCCAGGCTTAGATAGGAATTTAGGAAGTTCCCATGGTTAATTAATGATTAAATAGCCTAATTAAAATGTTTAATCCTATCGGCGCCAATGTGGGCAGCTGATGCGGCATGCACTTTCCATGTGGCATGATGGGATTTGATATTAAAGTAGTCACATAATAGCACCGCGTCAGTGGCGGTGCTACGTGCTTTCTCCTCATCCATTCGATCAAGGATCGGACAGCTGAGGTTAAAGTCGCGGTTCTAAAGAGATAAAACATGGATACTACATGTTTTAATCATGATCGTCCATCCAAAATGCATGGATGGATGGCCTATGATCCTTCTTTGTTCTTCTTTGTGAGCAATGGACACCATCCATCTTCTAGGAGAAGATCTGAGCTCGATTGAGCTCAGAATGGATTGAAACTAACCCACACCATCAACATGCAGGACATCACATCAAATCCAATTAATTTATCAGAAGATTCTCTTCATAAAGCTCCAAGAAAATTTGAAATTATGCTCGATTTAATGGCATACCTCACCGGTGCTCGATTCCCTTGGAGAAGCTTCGTCTAGTGGAGACAAAGTTTTATTGAAGTTTGGAGGTGTTGAAATTGAGTAGATGCTTCTAGAGGCCAACTCCACTTGTACTTGAGCATGGTCTTGATCGAAGTAGATCATCCCTTGCCTTTAGAGCTCGGGAAAGAGCTTGGATGAACATGACTTGATCCTGAGGTGCTCAAAGGAGAAATTGGTTTTGGAGTAAGTTGATTTAATTTGAGCTCATGTTCCTATTTAGAGAAATCCAAAATGGGAAATTTAAATGGGCTCTGGAAGCTTGGGATCAATGGCTTGGCTTTCCTTAGCTCAATCTAGTATGACACATTGAAGATTGAATTGAATTAGGGGAGTATATTTGAAGGATCCAATATATGCCATTTTGATCCAATTGAGCTTATGCAATTTGTTAGATGTAAAGGTGTCCTGAATTAGTTTTGGCCAAGAGGAGTGATGAGGTCCATGTGCTTAAATCAAGTGGAGGGAGTTCATGTGACCATTTTAAAGGAGGTATTCATTTTGGGATCAATTGGGTTTATGAGTTCATTTAGGTCAAATGGGTCAAGTTGACCAAATTGACCCATTTGACCTATTTGGGTTATGTCAGGTTGGTTCATGTTTGGTCATATGAAATATATGTTTCAATCAATTTATATGTTTGAGTTAAGTTCTCAAGGTCAATTGCTAGGTTAGGTCTAGTTGGTCAATTGAGGCTTTGGTCAAGTTCAACAATCATTTTGGAATGACCTTGACCCATTGGTTTCAATCAATTTGTCTTCGATCAAGTTTTGACACATTTTGACTTTTTAGGTCAAGGGTCAACTTGGGTCAAGTGCCAATCATTAGGTTAGGCTCAAATGTTGACTTGTTTAAGTTCAAACATTGATCATGAATGAACTTAGATCATTGGTTTCAATCAATTTGGCCTATGGTAGATTTTGGCTATGTTGGGTTTTATTTTGTCTAAGTGTTGACTTGGTCAACCCTTAGGTTTGACTTGATTTGACTCAATTTGAGTGATTGATCATCTCATGATGATTGATCATGATGAGAGGCTTAGGTGGGCTTTAGTTCAATCCAATTTGGGATTAGAATTTGGCTATAAGGGTACTTAGGTTACTTTGGGTCAAGTGAACCTAAGTGGGTCAAATAGCTTGGTCAAAGATTGATTTGAGTTTGATTGAACTCACATATGGACTTATGATTGAAATATAAATCCATTTGCAAGTGGTTCGAAGTCAAATGAGTTTTGATTCATTTGATAATTCCAAGTTCAAGGGGTGAACATAAGTTTAACTTAGGTTTAATTTTTGAATTGATTTTGGGTTTGGTGATTGAGGTTTATGTTTATATTTGGATTCATGATTGAAGTATTGATTGAATCATGAAGAAAAATCAAGAGTTTGGCTTGATTTGAAATTGATTTGGCTAAGTTCAAGATTTTGACTGAAAGGCTTAGGTTGGATTTTGATTGAATTTGAGTTTGATTCTTGGAGTTGATTTTGGTTGTTTGAATTTATATTTCATTTATATATGTGAATATAAATGAGAATATAAATGGGTTATGAGAAAATTTCAAATATTTGAAGTGATTTGAACTTGATTTAGGCTAAGTCCTTAGAGGGAAATAAAGTGCTTAGGAAAGATTTATTATTTTAAATTTGAATTTTGGATTTTATTTGATTGATTTAAATTTTTATTTCATTTATATATGGGAGTATAAATGATAGTATAAATGAGTTATGAGAAAATTTCATGAGTTTGAATTGATTTAGATTTGATTTGGGCTAATTCCTTAAGAAGAAAATAAGGGACTTAGGAAATATTTTGAACTTAATTGAATTTTTGATTTAGTTTGATTGATTTGAATTTATATTTCATTTATATATGTGAATATAAATGAGAATATAAATGAGTTGTGAGAAAATTCCATGAGTTTGAATTGATTTAGATTTGATTAAGGCTAAGTCCTTAAGAGGGGATTAAGGACTTAGGAAATATTTGGAATTTCAACCATGGGCTTCAATCATAAGTCTCAATCATGAGTTTCAATCATGTGGCATTGATTTGAGTTTGAGAAAAATCAATTGGAATTGATTTAGGTTTGATGTTGATTTGAGTTTGACTTGAAGGAAGGAAGTGAATAATGTGGTTCAAGCTAGTAAAATTTTCCTAACACCCCCAAGGCATGACCTATAACTAGCTCTTCTAAGTCTCTAGGGCTAGGTTGAGTGTTCACCTAATCACTAGATCTGTCTTAAGACTAAGGATCTATTAAAGTCTACAAGGAGTCCTATGTCTAAGATGGAGGGGTTGAGAGCTCATCCTAAAAATGAGGTCAATAAAGGGCACCCAATAGGTGTGGTAATAAGGAACAAGACGTATTAGTGTGATCAAATGATCAACAACAACGAACGATCATAAGCACTAACAAAGACACTCTACTCCTAACCCGAGGTGTAGAAGGAATCAAGAGCTTAGTATAATGTGGCTCTACTTATGTCAAGGACATAAGAGAGGGAAGGAGGAATCCACTAGGAATAGAGTATGTGAAACCTTCCACTATGGAAGCAGGTTCAAGTCATCCACAAGGGGATGAGAGGTTTGACTTGATTTTGAGTCTCATTGGAGAGAAATTTGATTTGTTTAATTAAGTTTCGTTGGGGAAGAGGGTTGAATTTGTTTCATTTTGTTGTTTGTTTGATTGTGTTTGTTTTGACTCCACCGAGGATAGACAAGTAAACTCTCCACTAGGAAAGCAAGTTCAAGTCATCCACAAAGTGAAGAAAGGTAGAGAAATCCACTAAGGGATTAGAATTTTGGATCTGCTGGGGAACTAGAAAGATTTGCATCTCACTGAGGAAGAGCAAAAGATTTAATTTAGATTGATTGATTATTTTTGTTTGTTTCAAATTTTTAATTTTGGATTTTGAAATAGACCATGTTGGTTTGCGATGGATCATACTGAGTATGAGCCATGAAGGGATGCCTTTCGGTATGCAGCAACTGTACTAGGAAGAAAGCGTAGTAGACTTACATCCTCCAAAGTAAGGACTAGTTACTTGGGTGATCTATTGGCAAGGCAACTGATTGAACCCAACCTACAGTTTACTATTGAGTGAATTCTGCTGGGGGGATTTAGATCAACTCAAAGATAATCAAAATTAATTTCATTTTAATTTGTCTTGATGGATCCCATTAGTTTGCAATGGACTGCACTAAGTAGGGGCCATGGAGGCCTAGACCTAACTGAGACATACCAATCCAAAGGGAGTAGTCTACCAACCATAAGGTAGGACTATCCAACCAAGGGGTGCCTTTTTGTTTGCAATGGTCAAGTCTTAAGAAGAAAGTGTGAAGACTCACATCTTCTAGAAATAAGAAACTGGGTGATCTTTGGGCAAATCAACCCAAGGGTTGACTATTGAGTGAATGCCACCAGAGACTTAAATCACTCAAAGATAGTCAAAGATTAGTTTCATTTTTTAGTTTATTTTGATGGATTCCATATTTGTGATAGATCATATTGAGAAGGAGCTTATATCGCCTAGACTTATCTCATTTATGAACCAAAGGAGTAGCTTCAACCCATGGGGAGAACTATCCACCAAAGTAGTGCTGATTTGTAATGATCAATTTAAGGAAAGAAAGCTCGGACTCACATTTCTACAAAAAAGAGTACCGGGTGATTGCTTTGGGCAACAAATTGAACCCAGGGTCGCCGTGATCATGAGGATGCAAGAAAGAATGCATCATAGTCTTATATCTTCCAAAGTGGAATGACTGTTGGGGTAACCTACTTATGGCAAAATAGATTGAACCTGATCTAAAGGAGTGAGTACCGACCTAGGGATTTTTCAACTCGTAGTGCAATTCAAAGGGAGTTCTACACACCCAAAAGATGATATCTGCAGAGAAAAATGGGCTTGAATTCTAATCCACAAACCAATATTATTTATATATTTATCATGGACCCTATTAGCTTGAGGATCAACCCGAGAAGGAGCTTATATCACTGACCTATCTCGATTTCAATCAAGGGAGAGAATATGCATATTCTCCAACCAGGGTGGCTACTAGAAGGGGACTCAATCCAAAGTAACTAGTGTCTAAATGGATGAAAAGGACATGATCCAAATAAAATTCCCATAGGGAGAGGGGCCACTATGGGCTTAATCCAAAACCTTAGAGAAGATGGCATGGCTAATCATATCAAATAGGTATTCGACAACTCAGGTGAAAAGCAGACTCACATTCTTAAGAGTGGTGTATCCACCGGTGAGTAGTCAAAGAATCATCAACCAACAAGGCCACTGAGGTAATTAGTTAGAAGAAAGTGGGGACTCACCTCTATATAAGGAATTAGAGGTACATCTTCAAACACAAAAGATAGCATAGGAATAAACTAGAGTAGCTAATGAGTGAGTGTCATAATGGGCTTGCTCCCACATCAAAGTAGCCTGAGATAAAAGATATGTGTTTATTTTTGTGTTGTGAAAGAGGGGTAGGATACATCTTGGGTTCTCTCACACCTACCCTAAAACATGCTAAATATTTTGATGAAATGGTGCCACATATGGCAACTGGGAAATTTTTGCTAAGAAAGGATGCTGCATGGGTTTTCTCACACATAACTTAGTTGTGCTAATCAAAATAGGATGCCTCTTAGATTCTCTCAAACCTATTATAATAGCATCGGGAGATTCTGTTTGTGTTGTGAAAGAGGGATAGGATGCTATTGGGGGACTCTTACACCTACCCTAAACACATCACGGTAGATTCATCGAACAAGCAAACAACGCTTCCAAAGAATAAAAGATTTTGAAGAAATGGAATTAGATTTTTGTTGATTGATAGAATTATTTTCAAACATGATTTTTATGGGTAATATTTCTTCAAATAAAGCCCATAAAATTGGAAGCATCGGCTGTTCCCCTTTGCAATCAAAAGCTAATAAGATCCTCATTATAGGCCTTCTCTATGACATAGGGGCCTTCCCAAGTGGGTTCAAACCCATCTTTCATAGCAAATTGGTCTCTTTAGACTAAACAAGTTCTCCTACTCGAAAAAAGACCTAGGGCATACCAGCTTGTTTTGAGCTTGAATCATTTTGGCCTTGTACA
The DNA here is from genome assembly GCA_021442155.1 of Cymbidium sinense. NCBI lineage: Eukaryota > Viridiplantae > Streptophyta > Magnoliopsida > Asparagales > Orchidaceae > Cymbidium > Cymbidium sinense. The sequence goes on from CM038219.1 coordinate 7,137,330, forward strand.
ACTCGAGGTTCTGGCACGCCCGTAGGTGACTCTACTCCAAACCTTTGAGCTCTTCTAACCGCAACTTTGCATTCTTCTATATAGTGATCTTTCTATCCAATGCTATCCTTAGTGATAGAAGTTGAACTTCTAAAGGTATAACAGCTTCAGACACATACACTAAGGAAAATGGGGTAAATTGAGTTGGAGTATGGTGCGAGGCACAAGGGTTCAACCAACTCATTCCACCATTATTGTCATCAAGAGTCTTCTTTAGTATTTAGATGAGAGTTTTGTTGAATGCTTTTGCTAAGCCATTTGCTCTAGGGTAGTAGATGGTGGAGTATTTCCAATCTATACCATGTCTTTTGGCGAAGCCTTTGATCTTGGTGCTTTTGAATGCAGTACCATTATTGGATATAATTCATCGAGGCACCCTAAATCTATATACGATATGGTTCCTAAAAAATTGAAGCACATGCAAAGTTGTGACTTCTCTGATTGGGATTGCCTCCACCCACTTGGAAAAGTAGTCGGTGACAGCTAAGATGAACCGATGACCCTTGGAAGAAGGAGGATCAATCAAACCCACAATGTCAGTACCCCCAACACTCGAATGGCCATGAGGCCAATGTAGGGTGTAGAATGTTAGGTGGTTGGTGGAGGACTACATCGTGCACCTGACACTGATGGCATCCCCTAGCTACATCCATACAATATGTAATCATCGAAGGCCAGTAGTATCCTAGTCTCTTGATCTTCATCTTCATCTTTGGATCGAATTGATGAGCTCTGCATAGACCTGAATGTACCTCAGTTATAATACCATGGGATTCGTGTTTATCTAAATAATGTAACCACATTTTGGTCAAAGGACCATCGATAGGTGCCATCAAGAACATAAGAGAGCTCTCTGTTCACCCGATTTGACTTTTGAGGAAGTTTGTCAGTGTTCAAATACTCCATGAACATTTGCCTCCAATCCAGCTCATTATCCTTATACGCAACGGTAACCTCCCTTCAAGAGAAAGTCTCTCAATGTGTTCAGCATCAATAAGGTATAGGACTTTTCTATTTTGGACCCTTATTGGAATGGATTCATCTTCCGGACATGTCAATTCTTTGGCAAGTTTGGCCAAAGCATCTGCTACTGCATTCTTTGCTCGGGGAACCTTATACATGGTGACTTCAAAGATTTGGGCCAACAGCTTCATGGTATACTCATGGTAATGACGAAGCTTGGGTTTGAGAACCTTATAGGACCCAACAACTGTTGATGACCAACCGAGAATCCCCAAAGATGTTGATGCTCTTGACCATTGTGATGGAAAACTCTGTAATCAAAGCCTCATACTCGGCTTCATTGTGGGTTGGAAAGATAGTATGAGAATCTCATCATCGCATCTAGAGTTAGAGAACTATTTCTACCACCTTTCTTAGAGTAGATCGTGGTGCTTCCCTTTATGAAAAAAGAAGCTACACCACCAAAATACATCTCCCATCGAGTTGTCAACCTCCCTAAGTTCATGATTTGTTTATCGGAGATCATCACTAAGTGAAGAATCCATGAAGTGGGTGTGCTAAGAAATCTGCTAGTGCTTATCCTTTACCACATGAGGTAATATGATATCAAATTGTGAGAGAATCATGGACCATCATGCCAAATGTCCAGATAGCATTGGCCGTGTAATGAGATACTATAGTGGATTGGTTTTGGAAATCAAGTTCACCTTATGAGAAAGTATATATTGTCGTAGCTTTTGGGATGCAAAGATCAAAGCTAGGTAATATTTCTCAATAGGTGGATAGTTCACTTCAGTAGGAATCAGACGATGAGGTAGAGAGCACTCTCCTTCCTTCATCATTGGCATGCCAAGAGCTCGAGAGTCATCCAATGCGAGTGTAGAGGATGAGTGCCCCAAGATAGCTAGAACTACGGCTTCACCAAATACTGCTTGATATCTTCAAAGGCATGCTAACACTTGTCCTCCCACTTGAACTTGGCATCTTTTTTGATAAGTACTGAGAATGGCTTGCATCTCCCTGATAGGTTGGAAATAAAGTGTCTTAGATACAGCAGCCATCCTTGAAAAGATCTGAGTTGAGTTAAACTCTTAGGAGGTGGCATTTCTAAGATAATTTTAATCTTTTCTGGATCTATTTATATTCTTTGGTGTCGGACAACAAACCCAAGGAATTTTTCTGAAGCTACTCTGAATGCAAACTTTAGGGGATTCATTTTGAGTTTATATTATCTTAACCGTTTGAAAACTACTCTTAAGTCAAGGAGATGGTCTCCCTTTTAACTGCTCTTGACTACTAGATCATCAACATAACACTCAACCTGATGATTAATGAGTTTATTGAAGATCACATTTTGGTATAAAAAAGCATTTTAAGGCAACAAAAGATTCTGATTAGGGTTCAAAAAGCAGTGTTTCTTTCATCTTTAAGAGACATCTTGATTTTATTATAGCTAGATGACTTATCCATGAAATAGAAAATTGCATGAGATGAGGCAATGTCCACCATTAGTTCTGGTATAGAAAGAGGAAACTCATCCTTAGGACATGCCTTGTTTAAGTCCTTAAAATCGATGCATATGTAAATTTGGTCATTCTTCTTCTTAATTGGGATGACACCGCTAGGTAGGGTATTTTTCTTCCCGATGAAACCAAAGATCAATCAATTTCTTGACTTCAGAAATGACCTGTTATTCAATTTCTAATCACATGCATCTAGGAGCTTACTTGATAGGGTTAGCGCTATGATCTATTGCTAGCTTGTGGACAGCTACGTTAGGAGATAGTCCAGACATCTCTTCATAACTCCATGCAAATAAATCCTTAAACTCAGTCAATAGACTAACTAAGCCATTTGGTTCTTCTTCATTCAATAATGAACTGATGTACATCAAGCATGCATTTCTTCTATCCCCAGGTTAATTTTTTTAAGCTTGTCAACTGTTGAATGGATCTCCTCTTCAAATTCTAGAGGTGCATCCTTGATTTGAAGATCATATGGATCATCTGAGATTTTAAACACACATTCTCATAAGAGTTGGTGTTGTGTGAAAAGAACCTATCAGACTCCAAATGATTGGTAACAACTATGCAATAATCATTATCATCGACTGGACCCATTGTACCGAATCCTAGTCATGCTCTTGATTGTGCTTCCCTATCTATATTGTTCCACACCTTCTCAAAATACTCTAGCCTATGCTTGGACCATGCATGAGTCATCCTCTAACTCCATGCAAATCAGTACCTCTACCTCTGCCTGGTGGAGGTTGAGTCATCCTACCCACATGTCGATATAATGGAATGAACTGTAGGTGAAATGTAATATGCGGATTAATTTTTCCATCAATTATCCTTTTTGTTCACTTGGATTTTCACTTTTCTTTTCTTTTTTCTTTTGTCTTTTCTTTTTCTTTATTTTCTTTTTCTTTTCAATTTGAGTTTTGTCCAAGTTCACGAGAAAGGGTGTTTTGACGAAGATAGTATGTCGCATCCTTATATATCTCAACCTCTCTAAATAAAAATAGCTTTTCATCTCCTTTGACATAGTACTCAATCCCATCCTTCCTGAACTTGATGCACTGATGGAGGGAGGATGGAATTATCTTATTTTAATGTATCCAAGGACTACCAAGCAAAGCGGTGAATGAAGTATTCGAATCAATGATGTAAAACTTGGCTTCAGTCTTCCAGTCACCTATCTCCAAAGGTAATACTATGGAACTTAAAGCCCGCTCACCTTGTCCATTGAATTCTTTCAACATCATATGATCTCCTCGGAGTGTGGAGATGTCAATCCTCAAATAGGCAAGAGTCTTTAAACTTGTAATGTTCACCGATGCACCTGTACTAACGAGAACTCTAGCAAGTCTGAATCTGCCAATGTCAACTATAATATAGAGGGGACGGTTGTGCTCCATGTCCCACAGAAGAAGGTTTTCATTTGTGAAAGTGTTCCTTGGGCTTCTCTGGAATAATGTGCCTACTCACCAATAGTGATTAGCTAAGCTAAGCATATCTCAGGATCAAGGAGAGCATTGATTAATGATTCTCTTAACTCTTTGGAGAAGACAAGGGCATCGTATATGCTTAACTTAGATGAAAACTTTCTTAGATGAGAGAGGATATTATAGTCCACCTTGGGCTGATCCTCTACAAGCATATCCAAGGATGGAGCATCCTATGGAGGGGCTTCTCGATCCTCTGAATCAATGACTTATTTTCCTCATCTTGAGGTACGCCTAGAGGTAGAACCTTGCCACTATGGAGGTTGACTGATCTCTTATGGCGATAATGGAAGGTTCTACGCACATTAGCTCACTAGCCTTCTCTATGGGACCCTCAATCGGAGATGATTCCAAGTCTATCTCAAGAGGTAACCCGTATATGTAGAAAGTCCAACTCTAAATTAGAAAGAGGAAGATCAAAATTGTTATAGCTATTATTTAGACTTGAAGAGTTATTAGGAATAGATTCATACAACCCATCAATTATGGCATAGATGTAATTCAAGCTAGCTTTATTCTTTAATTTCTTTGATTTGATAGGAGGTATAAAGTAGAAATCAAGTAAGAGGGGTGAGGGATTTGATGCCCTCATCCGCCAATACAAGATGTCTACTAGCAGAAGAAGAACTAGATGAAGTAGTGGTAGTCACTGATGTGGTAGCTATAACGGTGGACTGGAGGTCGACTCGGGTTACGGCCCTCGAAATGGCACATGTTGTTGCCGCTGAATCCCCTTTCCTTGAGTTGGCTCACAACTTGCAAACCTTCCTTGATGTTGAGGTTTGATGACTCGTGCACCTATAAGGAAAGTTTTTTGATCTTTTAAACAATCTTTAGAAGTTTTGGATAATGAGATATCACAACCTTCTTTGGTTTTGAAAGAATCACAAGTATCCCCAAGGATTACCCTAATGGAACTGGATGGTTGTTCCACAAGGTATTCCTTCGGGATAACTATAGCACCGGTCTTGAAACTATGTTCAAGCTAGTCCTTAAAGATGAAGCAATCCTCCTAAATATGGCCTAGCATATGGTGGTAGGGGCAAAAGTTAGGATCATGGATTTTGCCCACTTCCAAGTTTGGGTAGCTAAAAATTAGGCTTCTTAAGAGATTCTTAAAGATCTTCCGATTACCTCCCTCTTAAATGAATAAGTCTTATTAAGTTTATCCAAAAGAGTAGGACCATAACCGCGGGGTATGTGCATGCTATTGATGATGTGAGGAGGAGGTAAAGGTCATGGAGGCTGTGGGGTAGAGGGCTACTCTGTGGTAGGAGGTGGAAGCATCAAAGCATGAGGTCTCAAAATGCTCTCGCCACTGCTTCCCTTATCCGCTGTTGTCATCACCGGCTTCTTCTCATATACCTTCTGCTACTTTGTTGGTGCATCTGGAGAAGGTAATTGTTTGACTTCTACTTACAAGCTAGTTGCATTATTGATTAACTTATCAAAGGTTTTGATAGTGAAGTCCTTAAGCATGAAGGCGACCGGGCCATGGATATTCTTTAGAAGAATCTCAATGGTATGTTGTTCAGATAGCTGCGACTCACATTTTATACTCAAGTTGTGCCATCTAAGAATGTAGTCAATAAGGGCCTCACCTGGCAGTTATTGTGCTACAACGAGATCACCAACAGTGACCCTTTGCTAAGCTCTAGCAAACCTCTTGATAAAGAGTTTCTCCAACTCAGCAAAGTCTTTACTGAACTATTAGGAAGTTCAGCATACCAATCAAAATCTAGCATAGGCTACTAATGAAGAGATAGAAGAGTGCATCACGCCACCAACGCTGTAAACAACTAGCTCGAAATGGCGTGCTTCTGCCCTACTACCATCAAAACTCTTGAAGGAAGGTGGCATAAACCCTTAGGATATTAGATTGCATCAAATTCCTCCAGGTAAGGTCTACCCTTTAGAACTGATGATCCTCTTCGGGCCTGAGCCAAATCTTCCTTTACCTGCTGCTCAACCATGGACTTGATATATTTTTCCTGTATGGAGGTACTATCCACTACCTTCCCATACATGTTGATGCTACCTTGCTCTACTAGAGGTAAAGTCTTGGGTGGGTCCAAGACATGCACCAACTCTGACTAACTAGTCTCAGCTGTTGTAGGATGAACTATTGGGGCTTGGTTCTACAATGCTAAGATAGCTGCTAACAGATCCTCAAGCCTCTTCTCCATCATATCTATCTTTTTATCCTTGCTTTATTGTTGAGGTCGAGTGGGATGTGTCTTCCTGCTCATCCTCAATACCTTCCATAGCCTGATGCTCTCTGAGGAGGGATCCCCTAGTATCTACCATGCAAACCCTTACTGAGTCTCCCAACAAATCATCTTCATTGGGATCAAAGCTGATCTTCTCCTCATCAGACCAGTCATATCCTAGGATCTCCTTCTTCTCCATGAAATAATGAACTACTATGTCATCAGGAGAATGATCTATCAAAATTGGTTCAAATGATTTTGGCTCACTGGTGATGGGATCAACATCATGCACTGTGAGGCACTAGACCTCCCCTGCTATTAGAGAATCAACCCTGTGAGGGTTGTATGGAAGATATACACTCGATGCCATCACGCAGGGTGACACACCTAGAGGTTCTATGATCATTGCAATTGCCACCTCTCTCTCAGAAGTAACCATATTTAGATCTGGTGGTGATGGTGAAGACAACCACTATGCTTTGGGGTCACCATTCCTTCGCACACAATCAAGGTAAGGTCAGAGATTCCTCACCACTGAGGTGGTAGATGGAATGGGATCCCTTGGCCATAGCCAAATCACCAACGGTGTCCTCTTCTCCCTGGATGTGGCCTTCATGGCCTTCGATGGAACTGAAGATGTTGAAACATGAACGGGCGATGATGGACGGGGGGTAGAGCGGTGTGGTGGAGACACCATTGACTCTCTCGGAATAGGAGCTCTCCTCCTGTGATGGGTAATCCCTATAAGTAGAATATTATATGTATGATAGATGCGAGTAGCATGCTGATCAAGAAAATCAATTAGTGCAGAGGTCGCTAACTACCGACCAAACCTCCGTCTCTCTCAACTAATGATATGAACTGTAGTATGGGCCTCCCTGACCCTCTCCTGTCGTAGATGCTTCCCCACACTTTGGGGGATAATAGATCTTAAGTCAAATTGAGCCCCAGACTCAGAATGTTCATAGGCTCCGCCAACCTATAGTAGAATTGAATGAAGGCTGGCATATGACCTCTACTCTGACTAATTAGGGGCTAAAATTAAATCGCTGGTGGAGGTGAAGTAGGGATCCTCCTGGCATCCTCTCTGTCAAACCCAGAGAGAGGATAAAATGGGTTCGTTGTAACCAACAAGGAAATCAGAGTTGGCAACTCCTCCATAACTAACCGTGTAGTTGCCTCCATCTCCCTAGCGATGCATGTATGGTACTGCTTAATCATGCAATTTTTGTTTCTCCTCTGAGTCTTGGTGGGGCGGGCAGAGTAAGAGCTAGACCCGACCTCAAAATTAGGGAAGACTATCCTTGGGATCAGGGGAGCCTTCCCCTTGGAAGGTACTAATGAGTGGGTGTTAGCCCTCACTAGGGCAACACGAAATAACCGCATCGGCATCACATACATGCACCGATGTCGGTACTATAAGAATTACCACTGCCTTCCTCTTCAGTGAGGGAATGTCAGAGTATGAAGGCATATCAATCTGAATGACCAACTTCCGACATGCTCTGCTAACATCAGAGGGAGTGCCCTCACGTGTAATCCTCAAACTACATCCAAAATGAATGACATGGGCGTAATCAGAATGGGGAAGGCTGGCCTGATCCAAGGCCAAGTCCATCTCGTGGGGAAAGGTGAAAACATATTTCTGTGCAGCCATTTTTGTCAACTAAAATTAAATTGAAACTGAACTGTAATTGAAACTAATGCTGAACGAAAGTCTGCAATGTTGAAAATAAACTTGAATTAGATTTCTATTGACTTTGAATTTTGAATTTAGAATTTGAACCTATACTCAACATTTTAAAAATGTTAAGTTGAGTTCAAATGATTTAGGATAGATTTCAAGATTTTGATTGGAAAGAGGAATTTCTTGGATATAGAATCCACTTTCAACAAATTTGGATATGTTGAAATTGGGTTCAAATATTTTTGTTTGAAGGGATTCTTCCATAGGTTCATATTTGAATTTTAATTTTGATTTTGAGGACCCTTTATTTAACAATTTTGGGTATGTTAAAGTAAAGGGTCAATTTGTTTTTGTTTTGGATTTGAGATTTTTTGGATTTATTCACTTAGCAAATTTGGGTATGCTAAGTGAGATGTTTGAAAACAATTTCTTCTTTTTATTTCTTTGTTTGTTTTGCTTTGTGAATCATTTTATGATTTTGAAAAGAGAAATGGAATTTCTCATTTAGCAAATTTGGGTATGCTAAATGAGGAAATCCAAGTGTGTTTTTTTTTGAAAATTTTTGAAAATAGGATTCTTAGCAAATTTGAGTATGCTAAGAAAATCCTAATGTGTTTCTTTTGATTTGGTTGAAAATGGAGACTTCACTTTAGCAAATATGGTAAGCTAAAATGAAGTTTCAAAAATGTTTTGTTTTTGAAAATAATTTAAAATATGATTCTTAGCAAATTTGAGTATGCTAAGAAAATCCTAATGTGTTTCTTTTGATTTTGATTTGATTGAAAATGGGGACTTCACTTTAGCAAATATGGTATGCTAAAATGAAGTTTCAAAAATATTTTGTTTAGGGTTTAGGGATTCTTAGTAAATTTGAGTATGGTATGAAAATCTTAATGTGTTTCTTTTGATTTTGATTTGATTTTGAAAAGTAGGACCCTTAGCAAATTTAAGTATTCTAAGGGAATCCTAAAGTGTTTCTTTTGGTTTTGATTTGATTTTTGGTTGAAAGTGGAAACTTCACTTTAGCAAATTTGGTATGTTAGAACGAAGTTCCAAATGTGTTTCTTTTTGTTTTGTAAAATGGAAATTTCACTTTAGAAAATTTGAGTATGCTAAATAAAATTCCAAAAGATGTGTTTAAAATTTTTATGTTTTGGTTTTGTTTTGAAAATGGAGACTTCACTTTAGCAAACTTGGTATGCTAAAGAATGAAGTTCCAAAAGTATTTTTTTTAATTTTTTTGTGGAATGGATATTTCACTTAGCAAATTTGAGTATGCTAAATGAAATTCCAAAAGTGTATTTCAAACTTTTGTTTTTGGAAAAGGGAGACATCATTCTAGCAAATTGGGTATGCTAAAATGAAGTTCCAAATGTGTTTTGAAAATTTTATGAAGTCCCAAAACTTAATTAACTCAATCAATTATACCCATAATTAAACTTAATTACATTAAGGGAGTGATTAAGGAATGAACTAGAAATTCTTCTAATTAAGCTACCAATAAATCCCAAGAAAATTAGAGGAGGCGGGAGTCATCTCACTAATTATGCCTAAGAGGTTTGGGATTAATCAGTGGAGTAATTAGAGTATAATTAGTACAATAACATTCCGAATAAAACCTAAATCTAGAGAAAAGCACTGTTCAAAACCCATTGAAATCATTTTTAGAATATTATATGTTCAAATATCTATCCAATGCAATTTATTTCATATTTTTCTAATTTTTCTAGGCCTATATATGAATTTAGGAAGTTTTCATGATTAATTAGATAATTTAATAGCCTAATTAAATGTTTAATCCTGTCAGTGCCACGTGGACCGCTGACGTTGGGTGAACTCGATTGAGTTCCCTGAGGATGCTTGCAAAGTGAATTAGGTTGATATTGAGTGTAGACTAAGTTGGATTTTCAGTGGAGCTCCCCTTTTTTCAATCTATGAAAATCGAAAAAATGGAATTTGGGAATTGCTTGAGAGAGCTTAGGGAGGCTGCGAAATGACTTCTCTAGCTTCCTCTTGCTCAATCGAATTAAGGACTGTGTAAATGAAATCAAATTAAGAGGAGTATATCTCCCCCTAGAGCAATCGAACGGTCGAGCAAGGAGATGTCGTTTGATCCAATTGACCCTATTCAATGGGTGTTTGATCTATTTAGAGTGGCATGGCATTCGGTTTTGGCTAGAGGAGGAGTGGGTGAGGTGGCCATGTGCTCAAACAAGGTGGAGGGAGGGTTCCATGTGGCCATTTTCAATGGAGGTGGTGGTTTGGGTTTGGGTTTTGGTGACCCAAACCCATATGTGCATTAGGTTCATTAGTGACCATTTGGTCCACTAATAGAATGCCAAGTGTCCATGAAAAGGGATTGACCAAATTCCAAGTGGTTTTGATTTTGGGTTGCCCTATGGCCTAGGGGTTAAATGGTCATGTGGCTTGGATTTCAATTTAAATATATTTAGTATGTTTGAAAAATGGGTTAGGCCAAGTTTCATTGAATTTGGAGTTGGTTTGATGTGATTTGGCTCATGTTTACCCATTTAGGTCAAAATTGGTCAACTTGGGTCAAGTTGTCCGATTGATCAAATTGGCTCAAACCAAGGGTTGGGTCAAGTTCATATGACCATTTGAAATATTTTGGTGGCTTTGGTTTGATTCAATTTGGTTTTTATTTGGTTTGGTTCAATTGATTTCATTTAGGTCAAATGGGTTAAGTTGACCAAATTGACCCATTTGACCTATTTGGGTTAGGACATGGGTTGGTTCATGTTTGGTTGGTCATATGAACTAGAGTGGTATCTTTGTTTCCAATCAATTTGATTTATAATTTGAGTTTGGCTTAATTTGACCTTCTAGGTCAAGTTGGGTTCAGGGTCAATTGGGTTAGGTTAGGTCTAGTTGGCCAATTGAGGCTTTTTCAAGTTCAACAATCATTTTGGAATGAACTTGATCCATTGGTTTCAATCAATTTGGCTCAGATCAAGTTTTGACACATTTTGACTTTTTAGGTCAACTTGGGTCAACTAGGGTCAAGTGGCCAATTGGGCTAGGTTAGACTCAAATATTGACTTGGTCAGGTTCTAACATTGATCATGAATGAGTTTTGACCAATGGTTTCAATCAATTTGGCCTATGGACCTATGGTAGATTTTGGCTATGTTGGGTTTTATTTTGGCTAAGTGTTAACTTGATCAACCCTTAGGTTTGATTTGGTTTGACCTAATTTGAGTGATTAATCATCTCATGATGATTGTTGATCATGATGAGATGCTTAAGTGGGCTTAGTTCAATCCAATTTGATTAGGATTAGAACTTGGCTCATAAGGGTACTTTAGGTCACTTTGGGTCAAGTGGCTTGGTTAAAGCTTGATTTGAGTTTGATTGAACTCACATATGGACTTATAATTGAAATATAAATCCATTTGCAAGTGGTTTGAAATCAAATTGGTTGTGAGAAAATTTCATGAGTTTGAACTGATTTAGATTTGATTTAGGCTAAGTTCTTAAGAGGGAATTAAAGGACTTAGGAAAGATTTTGAACTTGGAATTGAATTTTGGATTTAGTTTGATTGATTTGAATTTATATTTCATTTATATATGTGAATATAAATAAAAATATAAACGAGTTGGGAGATAATTCCATGAGTTTGAATTGATTTAGATTTAATTTAGGCTAAGTCCTTAAGAGGGGATTAAAGGACTTAGGAAATATTTGGAATTTCAATCATGGGCTTCAATCATAAGTTTCAATCATGGGTTTCAATCATGTGGCATTGATTTGAGTTTGGAGAAAATCAATTAAGCGGAATTAATTTAGGTTTAATGTTGATTTGATTTGAGTTTGACTTCAAGGAAGGAAGTGAATGTGGTCTCCATAGGGTAAGAAAATTTTCCTAACACCCCTAAGGCATGACCTATTCCTATGACTAGCTCTTCTAAGTCTCTAAGGCTAACCTAATCACTAGATGTGTCTTAAGACTAAGGATCTCTTAAAGTCTAAGAGGAGTCCTATGTCTAAGATGGAGAGGTTGAGAGCACATCCTAAAAATGAAGTCAACAGTATGTTAAGTGAAAGTCAAATGTGTTTATGATTTTTGAAAGAAAAGAACTTATTTAACAAACTTAGGTATGTTAAATGGAGTTCAATTTGTTCTTATGATTTTCAAAAAAAAAATGGTTCTCATTTGACGTACTTAGACATGTCAAATGAGCTCCAAATGTGTCTTGAAGTCCAAGGCTTTGGCAAGAAGAAGTTCTATCAGATAAATGCAAATGATGTCAAATAGAATTCAATTTGCTTTATCATCTCCAAGTGAAGGGGAACTCCCATTTAACAAATTTGGGTATGTCAAGTGGGGGGTTCAAATATGTCTTGACTTCTCTTTTGTGTGTGGATGATTTATTGCTTTTCGTAAATGAGGAAAACTTCAACCCTAGCACATGTGAAGTATGCTAAGTGGAGTTTCAATTTTATATCATGATTTTATTTGAAAATAGAATCTCCATCCAACAAATTTGAGTGTGTGGGATGGGAATAGTTATTTCCAAAGAAAATATGCTTTTGAAAAAGACATTAAAAATGGTTGATTTTAATTTTGAAAAGAACCTCCATGTAACAATCATAGGATTTGTTAAACGAGATTTGGTTATATGTGTTTTTTGAAAATTTCTTACAAATTTTGTAAAGATCTCTTATTATGTGGATTTTGAAAAGTGAAAAGACATGTCATTTTGTAGAAGAGTTTTATTTTCTTATTGTTCATGGGATGAACCTTACCTCACCATCGGTTCTTAATTTTGGTCATCTCCTTTGTTTGATTAATTTTAATTTTAACCTATTAGGGAACCCAATAGGGATTTTAAGACCTACACAGAGTGAGATCCTAAAACCTAAAGGATGTTGGCGAGCTTTGCTTAAGGATGAAATAAGCAAAGTGCATGGAAAGAATGATAGTCTCGCCTATATAAAAATATAAGTCCACTATCGATGCTTGGAGACCATAATTATCTAAAAGATGGAGAGAGGAACCATCCCACAGAGTGCAAAAAATCATGGTGTTTATTTTTGAGATGTGGGACACCACGCGATCTTGGGGTACTACCAAGTGATCGGGTTTGACATTAAGGAATGATGTATGTGGTGTTTATTTTTGAGATGTGGGACACCACGCAGATCTTAGGGGATACTTATTGAAGTGATCGGGTATGACATTAAAGAATGATGTACTATCTCGAAAGATAAAAATCACCATATTATAATGGACCAAATCACCTAATAAGAACTCCTAAGGCATGATGGGTCTTCAAATATACCAGAGATCTTTCCCCTACTTTACATGGAAAAGTAAAATAAGATTTATTTTAAGCCAGTTCATTAAGTTCCCTATGGAGGCAAGCCCTCATAGTTAATTACATCCTAAGGAATGAGAATTCCTTAAGAATACTCTCGAATAAAGTAGATAATTAAGGTCTCTAAAGATTTCAAGGTTAAAGCTATCAAAGGATTGGCTATTTTAGAAAACCAAATGGGATAGACCGAGGAGAAGACTTATTTTTGGAATCCAAAGGGAGAAAGTAGGAAATACTCATGATACTAGGAAGCCTAGTGAGCATTCCAATCTACCCTATAATTAGGCTTTATATTTTAAAATTGAAGGAGTTGACATTTTATTAGATTACTAGGGCTTATAATTCTACAATATAAGATAGTGAAAATGCCTAAGAGGTGAGGATTTATGCTTGTATAAAGAAACAACTACCTAAATAAGGAGCCTTGGTAAAAAAAATAAAGGCACAAAGATAAATCTAAGACAAAATGGGTATATGGTTTACCTCCACAAGAGAGAATAAACTACCCAATCTTGACTTATTATGTGAGGATTAACTCCTCCTACACTTTAAATCCATGTAGGAAAGTCATATGCTTTTGCAAGATGGCTAGGTTGTTATTTATTTAGGAAGGAGACTAAGTCCTTAAACTCACTCCCTAAGAGACTAGAGCATGAGTGGTATGAATCCATGACTTAATCTAATGCAAATTTTATCAAATTTGATTCTTTTGGACTTTGTTTTAACATGGCTATGGGATTTTGTATGCCTAAATGTATGAGAATTTGATTATGGGCCAAATCAAGAGAGAAAGGGGTTCTTCCACCAAAGGCTCTCAGGTTAAGCCTTCATTCTCGGCAAAGATGGAAGTCCCTCTTAACAAGAGTGAAATAATATAACATGCATGATATTATACATTCATCCATCCTAAGGGGTTGCTATAAATTTTATTATCTTGATTTAATTCTTAGTTTTATGTGAGGTTATTTATTTTAAAATTTTAGTTATGAGTTGTTGGATAGAAAATTTAATTTTATCTTAAAGATCCATGCCACACATTCAAGCATCAATAATAAAGAAACTATGAAAAGAATGTTGTTCTAATGTGCAATCTAAACACAACATCAAATAATTTTGTAGACTATCGTAAAAGAATAAAAAGGCCAGTGTAGTCAGGTTCCGTCATGCACCCCAAAAAGAGAAAAAAAGATGAGTAGTCGAGCTCTATCCTTATACAACCCGGATTACAAAAATAATACATGTTATTTGGGTCTTCTTTTCTTTCATTTCATCCTTCTCTTTGTTTTGATTTGATTTGCTCCAAAGGCATCACAGGGCACCCCAGGGACTAAGCCTTTTGGCCACTGCTCATCCTAATCCCCCATAACACTAATCCTAATTTCTAGTGCAAAATTACATCAAAATAGAAAAGTAAATCTAGCTACACCGCAAAACAAATGTTAGCTAAACACACCATACAACCAAGTTATATGAATAATTTGGACTTAGCACCCACACATGGGTAACCAAGCCCATGTCTAACATGGGTTACTTAGGGGCTAAGCAACCGCAGTAAAAGCATTTATATTTTTATTATAACGCTTTAAGCACAACTCAGAAAATATTATTAGATAACGACTTAACATCCTATTAAACATACACCCTAACATCCAATCTAAAATATTACATCACAAACAAAAAACAACATCATACATACAACACCCTAACTTAGCACTAGTAGTGACTTAATATTCTAATAATTTGTGTGCAAAGATTTTTACTAGTTTAATTTCCAATTTGAAGTTTGAATTTAAATTTTACCTTTGGGTGATTTCAATTAAATGATTTAATGATTTGATTTTCATTTATTTTAATTTTATTTGGTTGAAATGATATTTAGGTTCTCAAGAATGAAGAGAATGAATTCCATTTAACTCACTATTGCATCAATTCTAAAGAATCTAACTAAAGTCCTTAAGTATCTGATTAGCCCATTTGAATTTGTGTAATTCATTTGATTGATTCATTTGATTTGATTTAGAATTTAGAATTTGAGTTTATTTTAAGTATTTGATTAATTGATTTTTGGATTAGATGTTTTAGTTTAATTGATAATTCAATATCCTTAATGTCTAAGTTTGTTTGTTCATGTGTTTTGGTTGATTAATTTTATATTAGGTGTTTTGATTTAATTGAATCTTGATAATTCAATATCCTTTAAATATTTAATGTTTCTTTGATCATGGTTATGTGATTTAACTTATGTTTATTTAATTGAAGGTTCCATTTATTTGTAGTTTGATTATTAAATTAATTGAAATTTTATTTTGATTTTAATTGAGTTTGATTCTTTGTAATTGGGATTTTATTTTAATCACATCCATTTGTCAGAAAGTCATTTTGCATTTTGATTTCATATATTGGATAGTTAATTAGTTTATTTTATTTAAAGGTTGAATGAGATTTGATTTTGATTCTATATTAAATTGATGAGAATCTTTCTTGATTTAACTTAATTTGATCCAATTTGATTTAATTATTTTATTGGTCTTATGGGTTTGCTTAGGTTCAATGTGATTATGTGATTTAATTAAAGTGTATTTATGTTAATTATAAAAGGTTTGTTTAATTTTATTTTTAAATTTAGTTTTTTATTTGTTTAGACAAATGATGTAATTAGTGACTTAATGGTTTAGGTTTAATTTATGTTTTGATTAATATTTAATTGTATTTTTTATTAATTATTTAATGTATTAATTTGATTAACTTAAGTTTGTTTAAGATGTAGATTAAATTAAATAAAGATTTGTTTAATTTTAATTTGATTTCATGCTTATTTGAGTTAATGATGATATTGATGAATTAATGATTGAAGTTTACATTGGGGTTTGATTATCATTTAATCGCATTTTTATGTTTGATTAAGCTTGAGTTTAATATGATTAATTTAATTAATTATTGGGGTGTGATTATTAAATTTAATTATGGTTTGATTATTTAATCTGATTAGTTTAATGTAACTTATTTAGATTAATTTGATTAATTAAGATGATGGTTAATTCATTAAATTTTATTAATTAATTAACTAATTTAGTATATTTTGTTTATGTTTAGAATTTTATTTATTATCTTTTGTTTGATTTCATTAACATGTTCAATTTAGTTATTAGGTTGAAATATTTAATTTTATTAATTATCTCATTCCAAATGGATGTGACTTAATCATAGTTAATTAATTTTGCTTTAATTTTATTTAGTTTAATTGATTAATATCAAACCATTAAAGTTTTCTAAGTTTGTTGGATTTTGAGTTTGATTTAAGATTTAATCATTTAATTGAGTTTTATTAACTTAAATAGATTTAATCATATTTAATTTAATTTCTTTAAAGATGATATTTTTTGATTTAAAGTTTGATTAATGATTTAATGAATGCTATTCAATTTCGATTTTGATTTAATATTTGAGTTATTTTAAATTATATTTTAATTAACTTTAATTGATTAAACTCTAATCTTAAGTGTTTATTTGGGTTTAAGATTGAAGATCAAATCATTTTCTTAAGAGTCCTAGATGTCAATTGAAGTGATTTAGGTCATCTTGAAGATTTTGTAAATTTCTGAATTTTATTTAATTTATTTTATTAAAATTGATAATCTGAATTTAAAAATTTAATTTCTTCCATACATTTTTTTAACTTGAAATTTTATTGTATGTGTATTTTAACTTCCATTTTAATACTAAAAATCTCAACTTAATCTGACTATATTTTTTGGCTTTAATTAATGAAATATGATTTTCACTAAATTAATGCTCAAAATACTTAGATTTGAGATTTTTTTGTTGGATTTCTCTGATAAATGAATCCAACGAGCTCTTGCTTGTAATTTTGGTAAAGTATTTATTTTATGAATTTTGAAGTTTTATGATTTGAATTATTATTATTTTTTATTAAATATATATATACCGGTTTTTGGAAAGAGACCTTTCTCAATCGATGATCGGATGGTTAGATCGACGCATGATCCGAGGCTAATCACGACTGAAGGATCTCGACGCAACCACCATCGCGGCCGATCATCGTGATATAAAGCTCGGATCAGGATGATCATGCCGAAAACCACATAATCGGATGGTCCGACATCACGATTCAAGGTCAGATCCATGCGGATCCGATCATCCGCTAACCGCGGATCGACGGATCGTGAATGTGTTTTGAGGTATTTTGGAAAAATAAAAATTTTAAGCCAAAACTTATCCAAATGGACCGTTTCACCCGATTAAAAAAATTTTATTTCTATTTGGGATGATTTAAAATAAAAGTGGATTTTCTAGGAAATTCTAATGTGAAATTTATACAAAATATGCAAAATCCTAAGGCGCTATGAAATTACCTCACCGGATGATGGTGAAGATCCAGGGAGATATGTGAGGAAGCTTGGAATTTTTTTAACCTTGCTTCTTCTAACGTCCTTCTCGATGTTTACCGTCATCAAAGAGCAAATTCTTGTATTATTTGAGCTCAAAGTAGCTAAACGAAGTGGGGGATGGGTTTCCTTTTGCTTTGGGAGTTTTTGGGAGCTGAATGGTGGTGGAGGAAGAAAGCTCAAGTCTCATCTCCCCTTTTATAATGGATGAAAATACAATTTTTTTTGAATTATTTTTGGCTCAAATTGATGTCATCTTGTTGGGGTTTAGATGGATTGATTGAGGACTTTAGATTTTGCTCCAAAGTCCTCTTGTGCCATATGATGAGATTTGTTTAATTGAAATATTAAATATGTGATGAGGTTATGCATGTGATGGGGAATTAAATGAGGTTGGGTGGAATCCTATGTGGGGAGGATTCATGAGAGATTTAAATGGGTTGGGTTTATTTTGGGCTGATCCCAAATGGGTTTGATTTGACCAGCCCCAATGGGTTTTGGCTTGGTTTCAAGGATTTGGCCCAATTTTCATATGGGTCATTTTAAATTGACCCATTTGACCACCAAAATTAGCTTGGAGTTGATTCATGTTCAATTAACTAATTGAAGATAAATGTGGTCTTTGGTTTGAATTAATAGATTTAATTTGATTTAGGCCAAATTGACCCTTTAGGCCAATTTGCAAGTCAAGTTGACCATTTTCGATTGATCAATTGAGTTTAATTGGCTTTGGTCAAGTTCAATAATCAATTTGAAATGAGATTGCCATTGGTTGCAATCAATTTGGGTTAGATCATGATTTGACCGATTTGGTTCTTTAGGCTAATTGGGTCAATTTGGATCAAATGGCTAATTTTGGTTTGCCCAATTGATTGCAATTGATCATCCTAGGGTGATCAACAATCATGGTGTAAGATTTTGGTGAGGTTGGTTCAATCCAATTTGGGTTGGATTATTGGCTCAAATGGGTTCTTTAGGTCACTTTGGTCAAGTGACCTAAGTGAGTCAATTAGTTTGGTTTGGTTTGTTCAAATTTAGTTGAACTTATATATGAGCCCTAGATTGAAATATGTTCAATGGCAATTTTGAGTTTAAGGGATTTTGGCTCATTTAAAATTTTCAAGTCAAAAGGGCCAAGTTGGGTTTGACTTGGGTTGGTTTGATTTGATGATGGTTGTAGGTTTAATTTATATTTGGGTAGATAATTGAATGAATGATTGATTCAAGAGAAAATTCATTGGTTTTGACTTAATCTGGATAGTTTGGCTAAGTCCAAAGAATTGGCTTAAAGGGTTTATTGAATTTGGATTTAATTTTGATATAGTTTTGGTCATTTGAATTTGGATTTCATATTTTTTTATAAATGAAGGAATAAATTGATTTATAAAAAGATCAATTGAGTTTGATTTGATTTAAAGAAAGTTTTAAGCTTATGAATATGGTTCATATGGCTTAGAAGGGTTTTAGTTTGGATTTGATTTTGGGTTTCAATCATTTGGGGTCAAATTTTGAAATTAGATTTGGAATTTGAATTTGAATTTGAGATTTGATTTGAGAAAGTGTATCTAGATTAGGTTTAGGCTATAGGATAGGTAATTTCCTTAAATCCTAAGGCATAGCCTAATCTTATGATTAACACTTAAGTCTCAGGCTTAGGTTAAGTGTTCACCTAATCACTAGATGTGTCTTATGACTAAGAAAATCTTAGTGTCTAGAGTCTAAGTCAAGAAGATGTTAAGAGCTCACTCCAAAGTGAGGGTCAATAAGTTTACAACCCAACAAACCCATAATGGGTGAATGATCAAAATGGTAAAAGCTCTTGTATTTTACATGGGGAGAATACACCTAATTCCAATTCTCCATTTTCAGTTTCTCTTAATAATAGTTCATAACTTACACACAAATCAACTCATCTTACATCTTGAGGAGTCAATGACAAAGCTTTAAGTTCCAAAGGCAAGGGAGGTGGTGTCTAAAACCAAGGCAATTCATTTGAAGGAGAGCATGGTCCATATGAAGATCCAAATAACCAAATCACCTTAAATCTTAAGGGCTTCATTTCTAGCTTACCTCAAATTCAAGCACTAGTGATTGCCTCGTGAGGTATGCCTTCAAAGCTAACATAGAGAGTGTCTGTTTTTAAGAAAGTTTCACCTCATGATAATTTGATTTAGATCTTCTTTTACTTGATGGTGAGGTAAAGTTTGAAGCCAATCCAAGCTCAATCGAATCTTGCCATAAAATGATGTTCTTTCCGCATGAGCTGTGGGATGGATCATGGGGCCCATCTATTTTGGATGAACAGCCACGATCAAGATGCGTAGGATCCCTGATTTAATCCCTTAATACCACGGGATTTATCTCAACCATCTGATCTCGATGAGGAGAAGCGAAATCGCCACACAAGGTGCTATAATGTGATAACTTAAGTGTCATCTCCCATCCACATGGAAAGCATCGCTCAATGCAGATGAGTTATTTAATTAGGATTTAATTAATTATCCTTAATGGCATAATCTTCATAATTGCATAACTAATTCTAGAAAAATCATTAAAATACAAAGTAAAATGCACTGTAAAGATATTCCTTATGAAAATAATCTAAAATTATTTTTAATGGATTTTTAACGGTGTATTTTCCTCAATTAGGATTTTAATGAAAACATAATAACCCTGATTACTCCCTAATTATTTCAATAATTCATTTCAAATTTCTCTGGTGTATTTAATGGGATGACCCCTACCACCCCTAATTTTCTTGGGATTTATTGATGAGTTAATTAGAGAAATCATGTAATGAATCCTTAATCACCTCTTAATGTAATAAGCTTAATTAAATATTTGAATAGTGGTTTAATCCCTTTATTAAGTTAATTAAGCTTTACTTAAGTGAAGAAGAGGTTTATGGAATGGATTTGGAGAAATTTTTCTAAACCATTCCTTAAACCCCTTTCCTTCCTTAATTCAAACTTAATTAAGGGCTAATCTACTAATCACCTACTTAATTAACTTGATGAAATTTTCAAAAATATTTCATAACTTAATCAATTCATCTTGGGTAGGTTAGGTGTTCAATAACCTAACTTAAGGAAATCAAAATTCAATCACATGTGTGGGAAGGGTTATGAAAGTACTTAAATTAAACCCATAACTTAATTAATCACTATTGTGAACCAATTGCATTAGGCCCTTTCTTTCCTAGGTGCATTGTTGATTTAAATTTCTTGTGTAGTTTAATGTCATACATTGGCTCATAATTATGTGATTAACTATGTTAAAATAGTGTAGGTAAGGGGTAATTAACACACTTAATTCACACATTAACCTAAACAAAGCATAAAATTAATCTAATCACCTAAAAATTGAATTTAAATAGCTTACACATGGGGGAATGGGTTAAGACCAGCAAACCCATTTCACATTTCTCAAATTGAAATCAAACTCAAACAAAATCTAAACTTTCCTTAAAATAAATTTGATTTACTTTAAATAATCTTATACATAAGATTGTCTTTAGGAATTAATTAGGGTGGATGAACTTACATTGCTTTCATCACTTTATTTCTTTCTTAAATATGTCATATGAAATCATGCATTCATGCTTTTTAAAATCAAATTAAAAATGAAATGTCTCTTTTATGTCAAATTGCATGTTTTGGCTAAAGTAAGAATATGAATGGCTATTATCACTATTAAATCTAAAATTATTTTCAAAACTTATAAATCAATTATCAAAATTGAAAGGTATGCTACTTATAATTATTTATGAGCTTGCATGTGAGTAAAAAATATAAAGATGTGCATAATGTGGCCTTCCTTCTCTTTACTTTTCACATAATTTTGAATAGGATTTGGCAAAGTGTATAGTTCAATTAAAAAGAACACAACACTTGCTTAAATCCATTCCTATTCATTTATATATTATTACTTAAGAAGGACATCCACACTTATACATATAAATTGCATAAACAAATCAAACAAACAAACACAAACTTTTGCATCTTTCTTTTTTCATTCATTTCTTTTGAACATGTATATGTATTTAAGAAAAGTGATATATTAGTCTAGATAACCCTAGGGTTGTGAGGCTTTAAGTAGCCCTAAGTAGGTCTTGTATATTACACCCCTAGTGCTAACAATGACAGCATACTCACTTATGCTTTTCATACATGTATGTGTGCATATGAAAAATGGATAAAAGAAATCCCTCTTTTTCTACTTAACAAAATCATGCATCATAAAAACATTCAAATTTCTCAAACAAAATATCTTAGCATTCATCATTAAAGTGCTAAACATTTCCATTTGCATGTATAGATATTCTTAGATTCATCCATATACATGTTACATGTTGGGAAAGAAATGAAGTGATGTGTACTTTGTGATAGTATTTCACTTTTCTTAATCTTAAAATTTCTTTCTTTTGAATAGGTTTGTTTAGAAAAATCTAAAGTTAAGATTAATTAAAACACATAATAAAATATTCACTAAACAAAAATCAAATATGAATCAATCTTAGAAATTACTTAAAGTATGGAGGAAAGAGAAGTTATCTTCTCTTTTTCTCTCTTTACAACTTAGTAATTAATTATATGATTCACTTAAACCAAATAAAAATATAAAATAAAATCAACCAAAGCAACTAAATCACTTACATAAAATAAACCCTCTAAGTTTAACATTTTCATACTTAGAAAATATCAACCTTAAAGCCTAGCTAAGCATACCACACAAACCTTAAATAGCACACACATTAGGCTAAGTCACCATTTCTAGCTTTAGGTTAGGGTGGTGCATGGTTTGATGTTTGCTTTTATTTTATGATGTTTCATTTTAGTCTAGATGTTAGGGTGTATATGCATAGACTAAATGGTACGATGATTTAGTCTAATCATTGTCTTCTACAGGGGATTGTGCTTAAGGGATCGTAATAAAAAATATAAGATTACTTTGCATGTTCTTATACCCTAAGCATAATCCAAAATAGGCTAGACTTGGTTACCCATGTGTGAGTGCTAAGTCCAATATATATATATATATATACATGCTTGGGATTGTATGTCTTATGTACCATGTGAAGCCTTTGGAGTAACCACATTCCAACCAACCAAAAGAAGAAAGAAGAAAGAAGAAATGAAGAATGAAGACCCTCATAACAATTCTTTGCTTAATTATAATTAATTCATTTGTAATACATGTTGTAAGGGTAGAGCTCGACTACCAATTTATTTTTTGGGTTTGTGCGGTGAAGCCTGACCATAAATGGCATTTTATTCTTTTACCCTAGTTTTATAAATTGATTGATGTTTGTTTAAATTGTGCATTAAGATGGCATCTTTTCCTAATTTCTTCCTTGCTTTGATGTATGGCCTGGATGATGATTAGGCTCTTAGAAAAATAAATTTTCTATCCAACTAATCAATGCAAACTAAAAATTAAATAACTCATAACCTCACCTAAAGCTTAGGTTATAAAATAAGATAAAAGAATTAGCAACCCCTAGCTGGATGTTGTCTTACTTTTCTAACATCATGCATAAAAGTATATTTTTTCACTCTTGATTGGAGGGTTTCCACCTTTGCTAGAGCTTGACTGCGGAGAGCCATGGTGGAAGCACACCTCCTTATCTTACTGATTTTATCCCATAATCTAATTTCTCATACATTATGCATATAAATCCTAAAGCCTACATCAAATTGATTTTCCAAAATAAAAATAAAAATGCAACAAAATTTGCATTAGATTTAAGTCATTAAAGCATGCCCTACATGATCTAGTCTCTTAGGGAGTATGTTTAAAGACTTAGTCTTTTCTTAAATAAACAATAGCTTAGCTATCTTACAAAAGCATTTGATTTGCCTACAAATTTTAAAACCATAGGAGGAGTTAGTTGGCAGCCACCCCCAGGCAGTTGTAAGTCCAATAGTCAGGTGGTTTATCCTCTCTTGTGGAGGTAAACCAAATACCAATTTTCATCTTAGATTCAGGTAGTGCTTTTGGCCCTCGCCAAAGCTCCCTATATTTTGGTTTAAGGGTTGCTACTTCCTATAGCAAGCATAAATCCTCACCTCTTAGGCATTTCCATAACCTTGTATCATGGAATTATAAGCCCCAGCATTCTAATAAAATTCAACTCAAACAAATTAATTCATTTCAAAATGTAAAGCCCAACTATAGGGTTTTGGGATGCTTACTAGGCTTCCTATCTTAAGCATCCCCTACTTGTTTTCATTTGGCGATAAGAACTCCTCCTCTTGATTGATCCCACTTGACTTTCTAAAATAAACCAATCGATTGATAGTCCTACCTTTTGAAATCTTTGGAGACAATGATTATCTTAATCGAGTATTCTAAAATCTATTCCTTATGATGTAATTAACTATGGGGCTTGCCCCAATTGGTAACGTAACCCGTTTAAAATAAACTCATGCTAATGTAAAGTAGGGGAGAATCTAGTATATTCTAAAGATCCATAGTCCTTAGGAGTCCTTATTGAGGTGATTAGGCCCATTATAGGATGGTGACTTATATCTCTCGAGATAATACACATTTCCTCAATGTCATACTCGATCATCCTAATAAGAATATCTGTGGATTTGCATAGCATCCTAATAAGGCATATATTTCTATTTTAATTTATCCTCTTCAAAAAAAAAGGATAGATGAAGGTGAAAATATTTTTTACCAGAGCAGCTAATGAGTGAGTTTCAAGAGGGGCTTGCTCCCACATCAAAATTGCCCGAGATAAAAGATATGTGTTTATTTGTGTTATGAAAGGGGGAATAGGATGCCGCTTGGGTTCTCTTACACCACCCTAAACACGTAGAATGATGGATGAAATAGTGCTGCAGGAGCAATTATGAGTCCACCAAGAAAGGATGCCACTTGGGTTCTCTTACACCTAACTTAGTTGTACTAGTCAAAATAATGCCTCTTGGGTTCTCTTACACCTATCCTAAGATCGGAGGATTATTTATAGCTTGTTTGTGAAAGAGGGATAGGATGCTTTTCTCTTATACTTACCCTAAGTACATCATGGCTAATTTGCAAGTAAAATATATTTAACATAGAAGAGAAATTAAGATGTGAAGTTTTATTGATAATTATTTAAACAAGATTTATGGATAGTATTTCTTTAAGTAGAGCTCATTGAGAAGCATCAGCCTCCTTACAATTTATGAGTTGATAAGATCCTCTTTGGTAGCCTTCTCTATGGCATAAGGGCCTTCCCAAGTGGGTTCAAACTTGCCTCCTATTTTTTAACAGGCAATAATTGGTCTCCTTATAACTAAAATAAGCTCTCCTATTTGAAAAGATCTAGGACAAACCAACTTGTTATAAGCTTGAATCATCTTGGCTTTGTATAACTCGAGGTTCTAGCATGTCCATAGGCATCTCTCCTCCAAACCTTCGAGCTCTTCTAACCGCAACTTGGCATTCTATTTTGTCATGATCTTATTACCACATCTCCTTAGTGATGGAGTTGGACCTAATGGTAGGATGACTGGATCCATACACTAAGGAGAAGGGGTAGACTGCATTGGAGTTCTATAGGTGGTGTGGTACGCCCACGAGCTTCAACTAACAGTTCATGTTATTTTCGTTTATTATCATCTAGTGTCTTCTTCAGTATTTGAATGAGAGTTTTGCTAAAGGCTTCTGCTAACCCATTTTCCCTCGGATAGTAGATGGCAGAGTATCTCCAATCTATGTTATGTCTCTAGGCAAAGCTATTAATTTTAGTGTTCTTGAATGCAGTATCATTATCAGATATAATTTGTCGAGGCACCCCGAACCTATATATGATATGGTACCTAAAAAATTAGAGCACATGCTGAGTTGTGACCTCTCTAAGTGGGATTGTCTCCGCCCACTTGGAAAAGTAGTTAGTAGCAGGTAGCATAAATTGACGACCTTTAGAAGAAGGAGGATTGATCGGACCCACAATGTTAGTACCCCAACACTCAAATGAATATGAGGCCAATGTATGATGTAGAATATTGGGTGATTGAAGTAGGATCACATCGTGTACCTGACATTAGTGGCATCTCCTAGCTACATCCATGCATGTGATCATCAAAGGTAGTATCCTAGTCTCTGATCTTGGCTTTCATCTTCGACGATTGATGTGCTCCACATAAACGAGTGTACCTTGATCATGATCTTCGGCTTTGTGTTTGTAGACAACGTAACCATATATGATCAAGGAATTACAAGGGTGTTTACGAGAGCATAGAAAGAGCTCTCCTCTTTCACGATGTTAGTGATTTCTCTTGAGTAAGTTTTCCAGTATGTAGGTAATCCATGAATAGTTGCCTCCAATCTAATTCCCCGCCCATTCTGGCAATGGCATCCTCCCCTTCAAGAGAGAATTTCTTAATGAGTTCAGCATCAATAAGGGATATGACTTGTCTATTTTGGACCCTTATTGGAATGGACTCATCTTTCGGGCATGCCAGTCTTTAGCAAGCTTGGCTAATGCATCTGCATTTCTCTTTTGAGGAATCTAAATGGTAACCTCTCGGGATTTAGCCAACAACTACATGGTATACTTATGGTAAATGGAGCTTTCAAAACCTTATAAGACCTAGGATTTGGTTGATGACTAACCGAGAATCCCAAAGATGTTGATTTCACATAGTGTAATGACTAACTCGCAATAGAGCCTCATATTCATTGTTGGTGCATGGATTGGACAGATGATATGAAAATCTCATCACATCACGGTCTGGTGTTAGGAGAACTATTTTTACTCTTGCCTTCCATGGGATACTAAATTATAGTTCTTCTCCTCTTTGAGAGGAAGCTGCACCATCAAAGTGCATCTCCCAGCGGTGAGCACTAGTATCTCCTAAGTTCATAATTTGTTCATCGAAGAGAACATCATTAACTGGAGAATTAGCGGGGAGTGGATGTGTTGCTAAAAAATATGCTAGTGCTTGTCCTTTCATGGCATGAGGTACAAATGTGATATTAAACTGTGACAAAATCATGGACCACCATGCCAACTTTTCGGATAAGGTCAGCCATGTTATGAGATATTGCAGTGGATTGACTCTAAAGATTAAATTCATCATATGAGAAAGCATGTAGTGTCATAGCTTTTAAGATGTGAAGATTAAAGCTAGGCAATATTTTTCAATAGGTGGGTAGTTTGCCTTAGCAAGGATTAGATGATGACCGAAGTAGTAGAGAGCATTTTCTTTCCCTTCATCATTGGTTTGAGCCAACAAAGCCAAGGAGTCATCTAATGTAGATATAATATGAGCGAGGGATAGCTACTAGAACTATAGCATCATCGATATTGATGCCTCTGGCATGGGCACTTGTCATCCCACTTGAACTTGGCATCCTTTTTGACAAGTGTCGAGAATAGTTGGCATCATCCTAATAGGTTGGATATGAAGCGTCTTAAATATGACAACCGTCTTTGGAATGATCTGAGTTGAGTTAGACTTTTATGGGTGGCATTTCTAAGATAGCCTTGATCTTCTCCATGTAGATTTTAATTCCCCAGTGTTGGACAACAAACCTAAGGAATTTTCTTGAAGCTACTCCGAATGCACACTTCATGGGGTTCATTTTGAGATTGTATTATCTCAATCGTTCGAAAACTACTCTCAAGTCAAAGATATGGTCTTCCTTTTCTTTACTTTTGACAACAAGATTATCGACATAGTATTCAACTTGATGATGAATGAGTTCATCAAGATTTGAGTCATGGCGGGTATGTGACACATTTTAATGAAAGGCATGACCTTATAAAAAATAAATTTAATCGGTTCAAAAAGCGTGTTTTTCATCCTCACGAGCCATCTTGATTTTGTTGTATCCAGATAACCCATCCATAAAGCAGAATACTACATGAGATGAGGCAATGTCCACCATTAATTCTAGTATATGAAGTGGAAATTCATCCTTAGGACATGCCTTATTTAAATCCCTAAAATTGACACATATAAATTTGGTCTTTTTTTTCTTAATTGGGACGACCAACCAGCCAATAGGATATTTTTCTTCCTGATAAAGCCAAAGATCAATTTCTTGATTTAGTGACCTACTTTAATGTCTAATCGTGCCTAGGAGCTGCTTGATAGATTAGCATTAGTTATTGCTATGTCGTGATAATCGGGCATCTCTTCATAACTCCATGTAAAGCAACCTTAAACTCAATAATAACTAAGTCATTGGTTTCTTCTTCATTTAATAAGGAACTGATGTATGTTAGATGTAGATTATCTTCGGTTCCCAAGTTGATTTCCTTGAGCTTGTTGATGGTTGATCTGATCTCTTTTTCGAACTCTGGTGGTGCATCTCTAACTTTAGGCCTCACTTCATTCAAGTTTCTAAACATACCTCCTCATAAATTAGCATGATTTAAGAACCTATCGACAAAATGATTTATGATGACTAGTAATGGTTGTCATCATCATTGGACCCAATATGTCAATCCTAGTCTTGATTGAGGATGTCTGGTTTGGTTGTCCCATAGCCTTTCAAAGTAGTTTGACCTGTGTTTAGACCAAGTATATGGGATTAATCCCTTCTTTGCTAAGTTAAGAACACAAGGTGAGTACCAATCAAAAGATAATTCTACTAAATCTTTGTATGAATCATCATCAAGTTCTACATCTTGACTTGAGGATGATGCTCCAAGAAAGAACTTATGCACCTTTACATTTGTGGAAGACTTAGGGCTTCTTAACTACCAAACCCTTAACTTTTTTGTGAGGAAAGGTTAAAGTTCCCAACTAAACTATTTCATGTATAAACTTGGATACACTTATGCTTTGCTTAGAGCCGTCTTCACTCAACTCAATCAATTGCATGGGGATCTATTATTGAAGTGCTAGGGCATTAATCATATATGACTCATCCTTGAACTAAATTCTAAGTCTATATAGATAATAGGTGTACTCTGCAGGGGACATAACTCTATTGGGTGGCCAATAAGGAGGTCTTCCATCTCATGTCTCTAAATCCTCTTTCCTCGCTAGTGGAGGTGAGTCATCCTACCCATATTTTTGAATGGAGAGAACTGGAATTTAATGTCGACTCTACTTTCTTCTCCTTTCTCGCTCCTTTATTTTCTTTTCATTTTCTTTTTTTCTTTTCTTTTTCATTTTCTTTTTATTTTTATTTTTCTTTCTTATTTTCTTTTTCTTTTATCTTTGAACTTTCTCCAAGTTTGTGAGAATAGACTTGTTGATTTTGAGGGAGATAGTAGATCACATCCTCATATATTCTGATCTCATGAACTGTGAATGGCTTAAGATCACCTTTGATGTAGTATTCAATCCCACCCCTCATGAACTTCATGCACTGATGTAGAGAGGATGGAACCACATTGTTCTCATGTATCCATAGTCTCCCAAGCAAAGCATTGAAAGATGTATCTAAGTCTATAATATGAAACTTGGTGGTCCTTCCATCTACTTCTAATGACAGCACTATAGAGACTAAGGCCCTCTCGCTTTATTCATTGAATCCTCTCAACATCATCCTCTCTTTTGAAAGTTTGGAGATGTTAATCCTTAAGTAAGTGAGGGTTTTTAGACTCATAATGTTTACTGATGCACCCTAGTCAACAAGAACTCTGGATATCCTGTATCTTCCAATATCCACTATAATGTGAAGAGGGTGGTTGTGCTTAATTGTTCCTAGAAGCAAGTCTTCATCACTAAATGTAACTCTTAGAGTGTCCTCTAAATAGTGAGCCTCTTTCTCAATAGCGTCATCTGGGCTAAGCATATCTTCAGATCAAGAAGAGCCTTAATTAAATATTCCCTCATCCCTTTGGATAAGATAAGGGCGTCATATATGTTTAACTTAGCTGACAGCTTTCTAAGATATGCTAGAACATTGTAGTCAACTCCTTGATCCTCCACAAGCATATCCATGGGCATGGGAGAGTGGTTATATGCTCTTTAGAACCAATGATTTACTTACCCTTATCCTAAGGTGCCATCCTAGGAAGTAGAACTTTGCCACTACGAAGTGAGCTCTTGGAATGATGAATTTGTAGAAGTTCTCTTCTCATCGTTCACCACTTCTCTATAGGATCATCGATGGATGACTCCAAATCAATCTCAAGAGGTGAACCTATGTGATTTAGAAATGGTAAATCTATTTCTAAATCAAAAGAGGAATGATCAGAACTAGAGTTATCATTATTATTTTGTAGACTTGGAGAGTTTTCAAGAGGAATAAAATCTAGAGTATCATAAGTGGACAAGATGTAAGTGAAAGCTTTCTTCATTGATTCTTCTTAGATGGAGGTACATGATAGAAATCTAATAAAGTAAGTGGGGTAAGGTATAGTGTCCTTATCCAGATACAACGCCCTACTGAAGCTAGAGGAAGAAGTAGTGATGGTGGATGGAGTCTGGACTGGATGGTTGTGCTACTATGCTATCCTGGGAAAGTAAGGTAGGTTGTTGCTGCTGCTGCTGGGCTAACACCTTCTTCAAGTTGTCTTTGGTAACTTGTAAACCTTTTTTATTGTTGAAGGTTTGAGTTGCTTTAGGCACCTATAAAGAAAGCTTCTTGATCTTAGAGATTTTTTAGAGTTCGATAAGGCAATATCCCAACCTTCTTTATCTTAAGAGGATCACAGTATCCCCAAGAATTACTAATGGAACCGAGGGTTGTTCTAACAAGTATTCCTTGGGATAACAATAACTCTTGACTTGTAGTTGCACTCAGGCCAGTCCTTAAAGATGACAATCCTCCAAGACATGACTAACCATGCAGTGGTTAGGGCAATAGTTAGGATCATTACTCTTGTCCACATCTTCCGGCCACTTGGGCTCAAGTAACTGAAAGTCAAGTTTCTTTAAGAGATTCTTAAAGATCTTTCTAACTACCTCCCTCTTGAATGAATATGGCTTATTCAATCATCGGCAATAGTAGGTAAGTACATGGCAGGAATGAGTATCTCATTGAGTATTGGAGGAGGAACACGTGGTAGCTCATGGCTATAAGGCCAGGTGGTGGTAGAGGAGGTAATGGAGGCCGCGTGTCAGAGGTCTCTCATACTGATATGGTCGCTACTTTTCTCTACTAACACTACTATCCCTAGCTTCTTCTCAAATGCTTTCTATGGCTTGGGCTTGAACGATTAATCTTGAAAAGATAACTGTTTGGCTTCCCCTTACAGGCTAGCCACCTTGTTGATTAGTTTCTCAAAAAATTTGATTATAAATCCCTTGATCATGAAAGCAACTAGGGCATGAATATTCTTGAGAAGAATTTATAAAGATGTTGTCATTGAGGCATTTCATACTCATGTTTCACCACCGAGAATATAATCAAAAGGGACTCATTGGGATTTTGTTGTACCACAAGGTCACAAGTTACCCTTTTTTAGTCCAAAGAAACCTCTTAATGAAGAGGTGCTCCAACTAAGCAAAGTCTTCACTAAACCATCGGATACCAATCAAATGCAATCCCTTATAGATAGCTAATGAAGAGTCATGAAAGAAGTGAATCACTACCTCTGGCATTGCAACAGTAAACTCTAAAGTGTGCTATATGCTGTCGAGGGTTTCCACTACCATCAAAGATCTTAAAGGATGGTGGCACAAAACTCTTGGGATATTGGACTGCATCGATTCCTCTGGGTAGGGTCTACCCTTTGGAACAGATGAGCCACCTTAGGCTTGCACCAATGCTTCCTTCACTTACTATTCCACCGTATACTTTATATCTCTTTCACATGGAGATACTACATGTGACCTTCTTATGACCACTATCGGTCCACGGAGATGTACTCTGGGCATCTAACATGCAACAACCCAAGGTGGTCACCTCTCTAAGAGAGTAGATGTACCGATGAGCCCCGGCCTTGAAGTGCTAGGATTGTCGCTTACAAGTCTTCAACTATTTTCTTCATCTTACTAACATGCTCATTTCTCTGCCTCAATTATTGAAGAAGGTGTTGGGTTGAATGAGTTGTGTCTTCTTCCTCAACTACTACACCCTCCTGGCTATGCTGATCCCTAAGGAGGGAACCCCTAGTGTCAATCATATGGACTTTCAAGTCCTCCAAGAGATCATCATCCTCATCCGATCAAAATTGACCCAAGCATCTTCCTCTGAAGGACCCCACTGAGTTCCTCTTGCTGAAGATCTCATCTAAAGAGCGTCTAATCATGGGATAAACACTCATCGATTGATAGTGGCAATGCTCACTAAATATATCCGCATTCCTTACTGCTATATTACTATCTCTAGGAGAACTGTGCTCACTGATAAGTATATGTTGATCACTGACCACTTGTTGAACACTAACTGTGGGAGGATCTATTACCATGGACATTACATCTGTATCCTCTACGCCTTCTGCCACTGATGCTGCTGCAAGTGGAGACTACAAGAGCTACTGTAACTATAATTGTTGTGACTGCGGTGGTGACTAAACCACGGTAACTTTGGGTCGCCATTCCTTCTTCTGATGGGAGGTGAAGAGCTCACCTCCAATGAGTGGAGTAGATGGAGTGGGATCCTTAGGCCGTAGCCAGATCACCAATGGTGTTGGTCTTTTCCCAGATGGGGGCTTCTAGATCTTATTTAGAATGGGGGATGTTGTGAGCTGGATGATGGTGCAATGAGTGGAGCTATGGGTAGCAACACCCTCAACTATAAACCTACTCCTCGTGACCAGTAGCCAAGATAATGATGTTGTTCTGAATGATCCCAGTAGGCGAGCAATCGAAAATTCATCAGTGAGGTATGACTACCGGAAAACCTCCTGTTCCCTCCTACTTGTCGAGCCTCAACCTCTCTCTCTCACTAGATCTGACTTCTGACTCTCCTAAGGATAACTTTCCTCAAATTGAAAATTATACCAGCATCATAGGATTGGCCAACAAGCGAAGCCTGCTGTAGGGCTTTATGCTCCCAGCTGTTCCAAAATATGTTGGTGGAGGTAGAAACAATCCTGTCATCCTCTCATCCGAGGAGAGGGGTGGAACTATTACCACTCAAATGTGGAGAGGTCTCACAGGGAGATCCCTCCTCAACCATATGGGAAGTGGCATCCATCTCTCTCTCCGCCCTCTTGTGATGTTGCTTGACCTTGCTGTTCTTATTGCGGTGTTATGTACATGTAGGTATGGCAGAGTGAGAGCTAGTACTCACCTCAAACATGGAGGAGACTATCTCAAAAGCCAAGACAGTCTTCCCCTTTAGGGTGTCCAAAGAGGGGGTAGTAGCCCTTGCTAGAGCTGTAGCAGGAGTAATGACCACCGGCTAGAACCGCACTAACTGGAAAGGGAACAATGGGCCTTTCTTTAGTGGAGAAAACTCATAATCAGATGGCATATCAAATTGGATAAGCACATCTGCCCTGCCACCTCCTCCTTGCTAACTGTAGTGAGGGTTGTTCCCTCACAAGAAATTATCACCCCTTAAAATGATGGCCAAAGTAGATGACCTTTGTGGAGCCAATAGTAAAGAGACTAGCCTGATACAAGGCTGCTAAGTTTAGACCAGTGGGGAAGGAAAATACAAACTTGTTGGGAGCCATGGATGTATACTAACCGAGAACCGGAAGAACTACATCAAATCTACATTATTGAAATATAGCTGAGTCAGACACTTGCCTTGATGTTCACCTTCAATCATTGATCTCAAGATTTGATTTGAATTTGAACCCACACTAAACAATCTTAAGGATGTTAAGTGGGGTTCATTAAAATTTTGGAGAGATTTTAGATATTGAGGAGAGTCTTTGCCATTTGATTTTGATTTAGAAACCATACTCAATCGATTTTGGTAGGTTGGGTGGGGTTCTAAAATTTCGGGGGAGATTTTCTTGGAGATATTTGTATTTTGTGCATCTTGTTTGAAAATATTGATAGTTTGAAAGACCTCTACTTAGCATATTTGGGTATGCCAAGAATAAGTTGTGATTGTGTATTTGAAATACTTTTACTTGTGAAGATTTGATTATGTGATATTTTGATTTGAAAATGGGGCTTCTTACTTAACAAATTTGGTATGTTAAGTAGATGCCACATGTGTTTGATTTGTGCTTAATGATGAGACTTTCACTTAACAAATTTGGTATGCTAAGTGTCAAATATGATTGTGAGATAGATTTACTTTTCTTCGAAGATGGGAGTTCCACTTAACAAATTTGGTATATTAAGTGAAAGCCCCAAATGTGTTTGAGATATGTTTATATTTCTTTGAGAATGAGACTCTTACTTAATAAATTTGGTATGTTAAGTGAAAACTCAAGTGAGGTTTGACATAAAAAATTGGATCCTTATTTAACAAATTTGGTATGTTAAAATAGGGATCAAATGTGTGTTGAAAAGAGCCCTCACTTAATAAATTTGGTATGTTAAGTGAAAGTCAAATGTGTTTATGATTTTGAAAATGAAACTTTCACTTAACAAATTTGTATGTTAAGTAAAAGTCAAATGTTTATGATTTTGAAAATGAAACTCTCACTTAACAATTTTGGTATGTTAAGTGAAAGTCAAATGTGTTTATGATTTTGAAAATGAAACTCTCACTTAACAAATTTGGTATGTTAAGTGAAATTCAAATGTGTTTATGATTTTGAAAATGAAACTCTCACTTAACAAATTTGGTATGTTAAGTGAAAGTCAAATGTGTTTATGATTTTGAAAAAAACTCTCACTTAACAAATTTGGTATGTTAAGTGAAAGTCAAATGTGTTTATGATTTTTTTGAAAATAAAACTCTCACTTAACAAATTTGGTATATTAAGTGAAAGTCAAATATGTTTATGATTTTGAAGATGAAACTATCACTTAACAAATTTGGTATGTTAAGTGAAAGTCAAATATGTTTATGATTTTTGAAAGAAAAGAACTTATTTAACAAACTTATGTTATTAATGGAGTTCAATTTATTCTTATGATTTTCAAAAAAGGGTTCTCATTTGGTACTTGGACATGTCAAATGAGCTAAATGTGTCTTGAAGTCCAAGACTTTGGCAAGAAGGAGTTCTATCGACAAATGCAAATGGTGTCAAATAGAATTCAATTTGCTTTTTCTCCAAGGGAAGGAACTCCCATTTAACAAATTTGGGTATGTCAAGTGGGGGTTCAAATATGTCTGACTTCTCTTTTGTGTGTGTGTATGATTTATTACTTTTCGAAAAGGAGGAAAACTTCAACTCTAGCACATGTGACATATGCTAAATGGAGTTTCAATCTTATATCATGATTTTATTCAAAAATAGAATCTCCATCCAACAAATTTGAGTGTGTGGGATGGGAATAGCTATTTCCAAAGAAAATATGCTTTTGAAAAAGACATTAAAAATGGTTGATTTTGATTTTGAAAAGAACCTCCATGTAACAATCATAGGATTTATTAAATGAAGTTTGGTTACATGTGTTTTGTGCCTTTTTGAAAAAAATTTACAAATTTTTGTGTAAAGATCTCTTATTATGTGGATTTTTGAAAAAGTGCTTTTAGAAAGACATGTCATTTTATAGAAGAGTTTTATTTTCTTATTGTTCATAAGATGAACCTTGCCTCACCATCAGGATGGTGAAGAGGTTCTTAATTTTGGTCATCTTTTTTATTTGATTAATTTTAATTTTCACCTATTGGGGGAACCCAATAGGGATTTTAAGACCTACATGGAGTGAGATCCTAAAACCTAAAGGATGTTGGCAAGCTTTGCTTAAGGATGAAATAAGCTAAGTGCCAACGAAAAAAATGATAGTCTCGGGCCTATATAAAATGTAAGTCCACTATCGATGCTTGGAGATAATAATTGTCTACTAAAGATGGAGAGAGGAACCATCCCTAGTGGAGTCGCCAAAAAAATTTATAGTATTTATTTTGAGATGTAGGACACCACGCAGATCTTAGGGGGTACTTATTGAAGTGATCGGGCATGACATTAAGGAATGATGTACTATCTCGAAAGATAGAAATCACCACCCTATAATGGACCTAATCACTTAATAAGGACTCCTAAGGCATGATGGTTCTTCGAATATACCAAATATATTTCCCCTACTTTACATAGAAAAGTAAAGTATGGTTTATTTTAAGTTAGATTTGTTAAGTTCCCTATGGAGGCAAGCCTATATAATTAATTACATCCTAAGGAATAGAAATTCTTTAAGAATACTCTCGATTAAAGTATAGAATTAGGGTCTTTAAAGATTTCAAGGTTAAGACTTTCAAAGGATTGGTTATTTTAGAAAATCAAATGGGATAGATCAAGGAGAAGTCTTATTATTAGAAATCAAAGGGAGATGTAGAATGCTCATACTGAAGCCTAGTGAGCATTCCAATCTATCCTATGGTTGCTTTATATTTTGAAATTGAAGAGAGTTAATTATTTGAGTTGATATTTTAGAATATTAAGACTTATAATCCACAACATATAAGATTGTGAAAATCTAAGATGAGGATTTATGCTTGTAGCTTGAAGGAAATAAATACCTCGATCCTAAATCTAGGGAGCTTTGAGGGCCAAAGCATGACCTAAATCTAAGGTGAAAATGGGTATATGATCTTCATAAGAGAGAATAAATCACCCGACGCTGACTTATTAAGAGTGGCAACTAACTCCTCCTACACTTTAAATATATATAGGCAAGTCATATGCTTTTGCAAGATGGCTAAGATGTTATTTATTTAGAAATGAGACTAAGTCCTTAAACTCACTCTCTAAGAGACTAGAGCATGAGTAGTATGAATTCATGACTTAATTTAATGCAAATTTTATCAAATTTATTTTATTCTTTTGGACTTTTTATTTTGACATAAGATATGGGATTTTATATGCCTAAATGCATGAGAACTTGATTATGGGTCAAATTATAAGAGAAAGGGGTGTTCTTCTATCAAAGGCTCTCGCAGGTTAAGCCTTTATTCTCTGGCACAGATGGAAGCCCCCTCTTAACAAGAGTGGAAGAATATGACATGCATGATATTATACATTCATTCATCCAGCTAAGGGGTTGTTAAAAAATTTATTATCTTGATTTAATTCCTAGGATTTTATGTGAGGTTATGAGTTATTTTAAAATTTTAATTATGAGTTGTTAGTGGGATAGAAAAATTAATTTCATCCTAAGAGCCTACCACATCCAGGCCACACATTCAAACATCAAACATAAAGAAACTAGGAAAATCATGTAATTCTAGTGTGCAATATAAACACAACATCAAACAATTTTATAAACTACCGTAAGAGAATAAAAGGTCGGTGCGATCGGGTTCCGTCGTACACCCCGAAAAGAAAAAAAAAGATGGGTAGCCGAGCTCTACCCTTTTACAACCTGGATTACAAAAATAATATATGTTATGGGTATCTTCTTTTCTTCATTATTTCTTTTCTTCCTTTGATTTGATTTGCTCCAAAGGCATCATAGGACACCCCAGGACTAAGCCTTTTGGTCACTACTCATCCTAATCCCCCATAACACTAATCCTAATTCTTAATATAAAATTATATTAAAAATAAGAAAAGTAAATCTAGTTATACCTACAAAACAAATATTAGCTAAACATGTCATACAATCTAAGTAGTTATATAAATAATTTGGACTTAGCACCCCCACACAGGGGTAATCAAGCCCACTTATCCTAATGTGAGTTATGCTTAGGGGCTAAGCAACTGCACAACAAAAGCATCTATTTTTTATTACATGGCCTTAAGCACAACCCCTATAGAAAATATGATTATTAAGTTAATCATGATCTAACATCTCCTACAGGTATACACCATCCAGCCTAAAATATTACATCATAAACAAAACACAACATCATATACAAGCCCCTAACTTAACTAGAAGTGGTGACTTAGTATTCTAATGTGTGTGCTTAAGTCTTTTGTGGCAAGACTTTGCTAGGCTTCTTTAGTTTAAGCTTCAATTTGGAGTTTGAATTTGTTTAAATTTTATCTTTGGGTGATTTTAATTTAAATGATTTATTTTTTATTTTTTTATTTCACTTTTATTTGGTTAAAGTGATGTTTAAGTTTTCAAGAATGAAGAGTAGAATGAATTTCATTTGTAGACAGAACTCACACTATTCTACATCCTAACTCCTAAAGAGTCTAACTAAGGTCCTTAAGTATCTTAATTAGCCCATTTGAATTTGTGTAATTTATTTGATTGATTTATTTGATTTGATTTATAATTTAGAATTTGAGTTTATTTAAGTATTTGATTGGTTGATTTTGGATTAGATATTTTTGTTTAATTAAATCTTGATAATTCAATATCCTTAATATCTAATGAAGTTTAAGTTTTTTTTAAATGTGTTTTAATAATTTTAGATTATTTGTTTTGGTTTAATTAAATCTTAATAATTCAATATCCTTGATCTCTAATGAAGTTTAAGTTTATTTAAATTCATGTGTTTTTGATTGATTAATTTTAGATTAGATGTTTTGGTTTAATTAAATCTTGATAATTCAATATCCTTTTAAATTAATATTTAATTCTTTTCTTTGATTATGATTATGCAACTTAATTTTATGTTTATTTGATTTGATTATGGTCCATTTATTTGTAGTTTGATCGATTAGATTAATTGAGATTTTATTTGATTTTAATTGAGTTTGATTCTTTGTAATTAGGATTTTATTTTTAATCTCATCCATTTGTCATGTTTATCAAAGTTTGGTTTGTATTTTGATTTTACATTGGATAGTTAATTAGTTTATTTTATTTAAGTGGGTTGAATAAGATTTCATTTGATTACATATTAAATTGATGAGAGTATTTCTTAGTTTAATTTAATTTGATTTGATTAGCTTTATTAGTCTAT
This sequence comes from Cymbidium sinense, assembly GCA_021442155.1. Taxonomy (NCBI): domain Eukaryota; kingdom Viridiplantae; phylum Streptophyta; class Magnoliopsida; order Asparagales; family Orchidaceae; genus Cymbidium; species Cymbidium sinense. Next base: position 7,175,763 of record CM038219.1, read on the forward strand.
GGGTTTGCTTAGGTTCAATGTGATTATGTAATTAGTTTAATTAAGAAGTGTATTTATGTTAATTATAAAGACTTTTTAATTTTCAATTTGATTTCATTTTGTTTAGATTAATGATGTATTAATGACTTAATAATTTAGGTTTAATTTAGGTTTTGATTAGTATTTAATTGCATTTATGTTTGATTAAGTTTAAGTTTTATATGATTAATTTGATTAACTTAATTAGCTTACTTAAGATGTGTGATCAAATTAATTAGTAGATTGATTAAGTGTTTGATTTGAATTTGATTTAAAAAGTTAATTTGGTTCATTAAGATGATGGATTAATTCATTAGGTTTGCATTAATTAGATGTTTATTCAATTGGATTAGCTTTAATTAGTTTAATTAAGTGTGATTAAGTTAATTATTAAATTAAATGAAGATTTATTTAATTTTTAATTTAGTTTTAAATTTATTTAGATTGATGATGTAATTAATAACTTAATGATTTATGTTTAATTTAGGATTTGATTGGTACTTAATTGCATTTATGTTTGATTAAGCATAGGTTTAATGTAATTACTTTAATTAACTTAATTGGTTTATTTTAAGATGTGTGATTAAATTAATTAGTGGAGTAATTAAAGATTTAATTTGAGTTTGATTTAAGAATTAATTTTAATGTGATTTATTTAAATTAATTTGATTAAAAATGATGGATTAATTTATTAAGTTTGCATTAATTAGATGTTTGATTAATTAAGTTTGATTAAGGATAATTAAATTTTTAAATCATTAAATTAATTAAAGGTTTGTTTAATTATAGATTAATGACTTAATTACCCATATATGACTTATTTGATTTGATAGTTTTAATTAAGCATTTACCTAAATTTTATTGATTAAAGGGTTATCATTGTTATTATCATTTGATTAGATTAAGTGAATTTAATTGTTTATTTTATTTCAGTTAACTTGATTATTCATAATCATAGTTGATTTTCTTCATTTATTATATGTTCATTAGATTTCATTCATGTTTGATTTAGGTTTATGTATTAATGGCTAATTAATTATCTTATTCCAAATGGATGTGATTTAATCATATGTTAATTAAGTTTACTTTAACTTTATTTGGTTTGGTTTGGTTTGATTAATAATAAGCAATTATGATGTATTGGATTTATAATTAATCTAACTTTTTAGTTTACTTAATGATTAATTAGTTTCAATTTATTTATTCATTAAGGAGTTTCATATGATTAAGATTTCATGCTTAGTGTAGGTTTAATTATACTATATGTTAAAGTTTCAGATTTGTTTAATTTTAAGTTTGATTTAAGATTTAATCATTTAATTGAGTTTTATTAACTTAAATGTTTAATCATATTTAATTTAATTTCCTCGAGGATTATATGATATTTTTCTAGTTTGATTTGATTAATGATTGCTTAAGTGTTATTTCATTGATTTTAATTTATTATTTAGATTATTATTTCATTTAAATTAATTCCTTAATTTGTTAAATTTTAATCCTAAATATTTATTGTAGGTTCATTAATCTTTAGAAGATCATATTATTATTATTATTATCATTATTTTTAGGATTTAAGATGTTAACTGAAGTGATTTAAGCCATTTTGAAGATTTTTTAAATTTTTGAATTTTTATTTGATTTATTTTATTAAAATGGACAATTTGAACTTCAAAATTTGATTTCTCTGAATCCAAGAGTCCTTTCCAATTGGGATTTTTATGGCAGGTGTGTTTTAACTCTTATTTAAATCTCTAAAAATTTCAATTCAATCACACTTGTATTTTTAAAGTAATTAATGAAATTTTATTTTTATTAAAACTCAAATTAAGCTCAAAACATTTAGTAAAATTTGGGGATTTTGGGTTTGTTGGACTCCTCTCGGAAAGGCGAATCCAACGAGCCCTTGTTTGCAATTTTTCATTAAGCATTTTATTTTTTTATGAATTTTTGCAGTTTCAAGTAATTTAAGTAAATTTTTAAAATCAGAAAATTTGATTTTTCCACTTAGCACAGTCAACACCGCGCGCAGTACTAGCGTGGCAACGTGGTGCCACATGGCACCAAGCGATTGAACGCACGGTGCCGTGTGGGACATGGGCGCCACTCGTCGCGCGATTCGCGCGTGCATCGCGTTGAGGAATCCAGCCGCGTGAGTAATCGACGTGGTTTGATCGTATCACGATCGGCCCAAATCGCACCCGTCGATCCAGAGGCCAAGATCGCGTGATTGGCGTGTGATCTGAGCCATCTGATCACGCGAACTAAGGGATCAGACGGTCTAAAACACACTCGCCGATCTAAAGGCTGGGATCGTATGATCAACGAGCGATCTGAGCCGTACGATCCCATGAACAGCGGGATCAAATGGCTGCTACTATCTGACCGGTGTGAATAGTAAAAACTAAGGGTATTTTGGAAAAATTGAGAAATTCTAGATGAAAACTTATCCAAATGGACTCATTTTTGCGTTGATTCACACCGAAAAACTTTTATTTTCTAATTGGGATGATATAAAATATAAAATGCAAGATTATCAAGGATAAATTTCTAAAATCACACAAACAAGTATCACAAATGAAGGATCATAAGGTCGGCTATGATTTGGCAAAATTTACCTCGTGGAGATAGTTTTCAGTGGCGGTGAAGATCCGAGCAAGCTCCTAAGTGCAAGAGAAAGCTTTGGAATGAGTGTAGCCTTCGTCTTCACTTTGAAATGATGTATTATTTTTATGCTTATCATTTCCTCACCGGAATACACCTGATTTTGATGTTTTTGGCTCAAGAGAGGTGGGAAAGTGGGGGCTGGTTACTTTAGGAAGCTCTTAGGGGCTGAATAGTGGTATGAGGAAGATGAATGAAGCCTCATTTCCCCCTTCTTTAATAATGGCCGAAAATCCATCATTTTTTGAATTTTCAGCTCCAAAGTGTTGTCATTTTACTTGGGGTGGTTGGAATGGATGATGGATTGATTGAAGACTTTGGATTTTTGCTCCAAAATTCTCTCTTACTGTCATATGATCAACTCTATTAAATGTCATGGATGGAAGTAATTAAATGAAGTTGGGTGAAATCCTATGTGAGGGAGGATCCATGAGAAATTTAATTGGGTTTGGTTGATTTTGGGTTGATCCTAAATGGGTTTGGGTCGGGTTTGATCAGCCCCCAATGGGTCATGATTTAGTTTCAAGAGATTTGGCTTAATTTGGGTCATATAGGGATAGGTTGACCAATTGGTCAAATTGGGTCAAACCAAGGCTTAGGTTATCTTCAAATGATAATTTGAAGAGTTTTGGTATGATCAATTTGATTTAATTTGGCTTAAAATTGATTTTGGCTCATTTAGAATCAAATGGGTCAAATGGATCAAGTTGACCAATTTGCCCAAAATTGGCCAAACTGGCTAGGGTTATGGGTTGATTCATGTTCAATTGGCTAATTGAAGATGAATGTGGTCTTTGATTTGAATCAATTTGGATTTAATTTGGATTTAGGCCAAATTGACCCTTTAGGCCAATTTGGGCTTAATGGCTCAATTGGGCTCGATTGATCAAATTGGGTTTAATTATGGGTTTGGTCAAGTTCAATAATCAATTTGGAATGAACTTGAGCCATTGGTTGTACTCAATTTAGGTTAGATCATGATTTGACCCGATTTGGTCCTTTAGGCCAATTTGGGTCAACTTGGATAAAATGGTCAACTAAGCTTGGTTTGGCTCAATTGGTGGTCAAGTCATATTTAAATATTGATTTTGGGTTAATTCAAACCATTAGCTTCAATCAATTTTATGTATGATAAGTTTTGACTAGTTTTGGTTCATTTGGGCTAAGGGTTGACTTGATCAAATGATGAAGTTGACTTGGTTTGACCAATTGCAATTGATCATTCTAGGGTGATCAACACAATCATGGTGGAAGGTTTCTTGGTTCAATTCAATTTGGGTTAGATTTGAAGTTGGCTCAAATGGGTCCTTTATGCCATTTTGGGTCAAGTGGACCTAAGTGGGTCAATTGGTTTTGTTTTGGCTTGATTCGAGTTTAGTTGAACTTATATATGAGCCATGGATTGAAATATAAATTCAAAATCAATTTGAGTCTAAGAGATTTTGGCTCATTTGAAATTTTCAAGTCAAAAGGGCAAAGGTTTGACTTAGGTTGGCTTCAATTTGATTTGATGATTGTATGTTTCATTTATATTTAGGTAGGTAATTGAATGAATGATTAATTCAAGAGAAAATTCATTTGTTTTGAGTTAATTTGGATAGGATTTGGTTAGGTCAATGAAATTGGCTCAAAGGGCTTAGATTGGGTTTAGATTTAATTTTGGATAAAGTTTTTATCATTTTAATTTAGATTTCATTTATATTTGTAAATATGAATGAAGGAATAATTGATTTATAAAGAAATCAATTGAATTTATATTGATTTAAAGGAGTACTTATGGATATAAATAAGATTTGAATTTGATTTTAGGTTTCAATCATTTGGAGTCAAATTTGAGATATGGATTTGGAATTTGGATTTAAATTTGAGGTTTGGTTTAAGATTTGAAAGGTGAAGAGATTAAGTTTAGGCTATATGATAAGTGATTTCCTTAAGTCCTAAGGCATGGCCTAATCTTATGATTAACTCTTCTAAGTCTCTAGGCTTAGGTTAAGTGTTCACCTAATCACTAGAAGTGTCTTATGACTAAAGAACTCTTAGTGTCTAGAAAATTCTTTAAGTCTGAGAGGAGGAGGTTGAGAGCTCACTCCAAAAGTGAAGTCAACATCCACTAATGCTCAATAGGATAAAGAGAGGTTGTAAAGACATCATGCTACATTCAATAGAAATCAGAAGCCAAAATAGTTTCAATGTATCCCCCTATGCGGGGATGATGCTAGAATACTACCAAAATTTTGCCCAAAATTTATACTTGCAAATAAAATTCAAGATAAACAAATAGCATTTTGCTTACTAAAATAAAATTGATATCAATTGAATTTTGAATTCTAAATGAATGAAATTGAAATGAATTTGAAGATTATATTTTAAATAAAGAAAGATGGATTGAACTTAAACAGATTTATGAACTTGAAGTGAATTGAATATTTTGAAAGAATATAAATTTGGCATTTCAATATATGTTAATCAAGGGATCTAATAAGATATTAGAATAATTTAAAATGTCTTCCACATCACCGAATATGCAACTCTTAGTAGAAGCAGACAAAAGGCGTTGGCTTAAATTCTGAATAAACTTCAAATGTATTAATTTTGCATAAATTATGGAGCCAACTATCACTCAATTCAAGTGAATTTGTGCAATCATTTGAAAGAAATGAATTCTTGTACGAAATATAAAGCAATCTTCAATTCAATTTGAGCTTTCAAAAAATTCGTACAAGTATTCTAATTACCTGCATGGGCCCCGACACTTATACTAAGCGCATAAACTTAGTATCTGAGGATGCTACGCGGGTTAAGAAAGAAGAATAAATTAATTCGATTCTTTATGACTATGTATATGCAAGATAATGAATGTCTTCAAACTAATTCAAATTAATGAAAAATATAAATGTTTAGCTCCATAATGTGATCAAGAGGCTAATCTCCATGCTTGAAAGAGCATAGTCTACTAAATGACCAACTTCTAAATGAACTTAAGTTACAATAAATCATACCCAATCCTCAAATTTATAATGAGTTGACAGGTCTATTATGATATCAATTTTCTAAAGAATTTAAATTATACATAAGTCATAAGATCCTCTACTAAGTAGAGTTGACAAGGTACCATGATGGTCACATCAAAAATCTTAACCATGAGGATTACTACTATTTAGATTTTTAAATTATTGTATCTTAAATTCAAATTTATAAATTCAAGTTGTAGACTCAATCTTCTACTAGCAAATAAGTAAAGTTGATAAGGTCTACCCCAATGATGGCCGCATTAATTAAAAATCTCAACCGGAGGGGATATTATCATTAAAAGATATTTGAGCTCTAAAGTAATTCATCTTAAAGCTAAATTTCAACTAAGAAAACATCTGAATTAAATGAAATCTATTATTTAAATATTTAAAGGAAATAATTCATCCATCCATCCAATGTCGTTTATTTGGGATGATAGATTAAAAAAACTCTAGCTTACAAAGGAGCTAATTTCAAGTCAAATAAATCACTATATTCAAACTCAAATAATCTCAGGAAGGACGGGTCCGTCCTCTGTCTGATTAGCCAAGAGCATATGATGTAAGACTGATCTTCGACGGTGCCACCAAATATCACTATTATATTACTAAGACTATAAATTTCAGATGTCAAGACTCCTTTAGATGAATCATAGAATATATTTGATAAAGCCTTTTTGTCAACTACACTTAAGCTGTCCTTAAACAAACCTCACCCATACAAAAGATTTATTAGATGACGTAACACATTTGAGAAAGGATCCTTCATCGAGGGTCAACTACCTCCTCTAACTAGTAGAAGGACCACGAGCTGATAACGAAACCATGAGACATCATCATTCCACCAACCATATACTTTAAATTAAAATGATGAATTTCATAAGTTATAAGCCCCAAACTTTAAGCTCCACATATTCTATATTTACTTATAATTTAATGCCAAATAATCGAAAGTTCTCTCAACATTGAGAGATAATTAGCTATAGAAAGGAAACCAAAGATTTAAAGTTACCAAATGAGGGTAAATCTTTAGAATGTCTTATCTACTATTTTACCTACCTTAAATTATCAATACATTTAAATCATACTTTATTCATATTGTGATGGTAAAAATTTTCGTGAGCACTATAAATTTATTTAATCACTTGTATATTTTAGTATTGTGTATTTTAAATTATTTCCTAAGTAAAGCAATTCAATATAAGAAGATATGTAGTAAATTTCATTTATATTCTGGATGGAATGAATGACTAGTATTTTGCCATAGGTCAAAGAAAATCCTGTGCAGACTCTTACATGTAGCTTCAACGGATACTCCAATGAATCCATGGACGTCTTTTATGCGGCTTTGTGGGATTAAAAGGAGGCTTTGAGTGTGAACATTTGGGCATAGTAGAGTTTGGACGCCATCCCTTTGGATTAGACTTGGACGACACTACTTGCTTCCGCTTGTGAGCCGATGGTATAGCTGGTTGATTGAACGCAGGAATCAAAGCTTGAACAAAGACCTCTCACTCGCTATCACTCACTCTCGTTTTGAAGCGCGCACAGCTGGAAGCTTTAATTTTTTCTATCCTTCCTTCCTGTCTTCTCCAGCCAGCTGGAGGCTTCACTGTTGGAGAACGAGGAACGCAGAGGAGCCTTTTTCTTGAAGTTGAAAGCTGGTTCTCCCAACCGACAGAATAAAATCAAAGGTCCTTCGTGGCTTTGCCGCTCGAGTTCTGGAAAATGTGATCAAGACGAAGTTTTTTAAGAGACAAATTTCCAAAATGTGGGCTTTGAACTGTACTATATTATTCATTCCAGGTTCTTCAGATCTTTTCCGAAAAACAACTGTTTTTTTTTCTTTTTAAAGTTCGAATTTGGACTTTCAGGAGGAAAGTTGACGTAAAAAACAATTGATTTTGGAATATGCGCTGTTGAGCTTTTTCTCTGCGGCCACCTTTCGGAAGAAAGCGGGGATTCTTGTATTTTTTTGCCTTTTCTTCGTATTCTTTAGATTTTAATGGTTCAAAATGACAAGCCTGGAGATGCCTTCACTTGCTCTGACCCCTACTTGGTCTGTTTCAACGGTGCTAACCATCTTTGTTTTTCTCTCTCTGCTCGTGGAGCGATCTATCCATCGGTTAAGCTCTGTAAGTATGCCCTTATCTTTTATTTTATTCTGTTATTCAGATTCCTGTCTTTTTGGCACTTTGCCACACTCTACTGTAAGTGTTCTTCCATTTATGGTTAGTTAAAGTTCTTTTTTTTTTCTTTCTAATTTTTCGAGTCAGCTAAGGATTTATGGATGAATGATTTTTCATGCTTGGGTAAGTGTTAGAACACATGAAGTTTAGGACCATTGAGGAGGTTTCCGTTTCCATGGATGCTCGTCTCTTCTTCAACAAAAATTGATATCGATGAAAGTAGAAGCTTTGCTAGTTTGTCCTCTGAAAAATGAAGCCCTGAGCAATCCATTTGCTTGAAGACAATGAGTTCCATGAAGTAATTTTGAGCATTTTTGTTTTGTGTTCTTTTGATAGTGCTAGGCTGGTTGTAGATATGTGAAAGGGATTGTTCTAAGAAGTCTCATGTGCTGTTGAATCTTTAGTTCTTAAGATTTCTTGGATTTTTGAGTACTCTCATGAAAGACTTAATGTGAGATGCATTCCTTAATCTCTCTCTCTAAAAAACTTAGGTAGGAACTGGATTTAACTTTTAGCTTAAGGTAGCCATCTGTAAGATGAAAAACAGGACTAGCATTTTTGGTCTCACCAGTCGATTTGATCTTCTTTTGTGGTGTTGTTATTTGAATGTTTTGATTTTGATGACACAACTGTCAGAAGCAGACTTAATATTTCAAATCATAATAACTTGTCTGCTATCGTAAGTGCTTACAAATAAATAATGAAGGATTTTTGCAGCCCAAGTTTCGATTAGAAGTACATGAAACTACTTTCTTTTTCTTCACTTTTGGAAGTACTTATGCTACTAATATTTCCAGTGGTTGAAGAAGACCCACAGAAATCCATTATTTGAAGCCTTGGAGAAAATGAAAGAAGGTAGCCAATCCCTCAACAATTATGAACGCCTTATCCATTTTGAACTGATTTTCTCATGTGACTTAACTAATGTAAACACTGAAATATACCAGAAACTCAAAAAATTGAAAATATATCTTTCCATTAATAGAATCCTTATCTTTTACTGCAGAATTGATGTTACTGGGATTTATATCACTTTTGCTGACGGCCACTTCAAGAACAGTTTTAAAAATTTGTATCGATGTTCTATAATAGCAAATTCTCCCTTGTAAAAATCAGATGTAGAAGACACTATAGATGTCGAAACCATATCTTCTCATGTTGATCGGAAGCTTATAGATTTATCTCTTCATCGTTTCCTGCGGAGAGTTTTGAGTGATACTGAAGAGACATGTCAAGAGGTGCACCATGAAACTATATAAAACATAGGACTGCTTACACGTTTTTTATTTTTCAGTCCTAAAAACTTGATTTGTGCAGGGGCATGAGCCTTTTGTTTCATATGAGGGTCTGGAGCAACTCCACCGGTTTATATTTGTGATGGCTATAACTCATGTATCCTATAGTTGCTTAACTATGTTACTGGCCATAGTGAAGGTTAGTGGGCATATATTACCTGATTATTGTGTTTCAGCATATCCTCTTTAGAAAACCTAGCATAATGCTTACCCGGTTTGTATCTAATACTCAGTCTTTGCATCTTTACAGATTCATACTTGGAGGAATTGGGAAGAAGAGGCTCATAGGGATCCGTATGATTCATATGCTGGTATGATATTCAGCTTAGAGTTGTTAGACAAAGTAGAAATGTTAGATAAATTGAGCTAGAATGGGTTTTAATATCTAATTGGTTAGTGCTATTTATTTCTCTAATCATTTACATTGGGCATGCTATTTATTACCTCGAGGCTAGCAATTAAGTGGGAAAGGACCACTATAGTGCTTTAGATGTTTAGGTAGACAGATAATATGTGGAGCTTAGGGTTAATTTTGGATCCTTGATTTTAATTTTGTGGGAGGAGAGGGGAGAATGGGGTAAGGGTAAGAATTTAGTGTCTTGGAGATTTCAGAGAGATGTTGCTAGGATTGAATAATGCATCAAGCAAACCATAAAGACAAGGAAATAATTGTAGCAACAGACAAGTAAGCTCAAGCACTATTAGGATTGTCTTCATCTTCTTCTTCTTTTGACTTGGTGCTTCCTCAACAAAGGTGGTTGACAAAGACAAGAGAAGAGATGTTGGGCTTGCAGGTGTAGATGCCGGTGACAGCTTTTGTAGATACATTTGTCATAGTGCTCAAGCTTATGTGTGTGTATAGAGAGAGAGAGAGCGAGCGAGAAAGAGAGAGAGAGAGAGAGAGAGAGAGAGAGAGAGAGCATCAAGTTGCTGCTCTCATGGGCTGTAGATGATAAGAGGAATTGTGTTGCTGGCGGGTTCTTCTGTGATGCACGACAACTAGTTGGGCAGAGAAGCCCATGGAAAGGGAACCTTGCCTTAACAGGGAAAGCAGACATATGGCTTCTGGGTGCATTTGGGTTCATTTTTTTCTTGAAAAAAAAGGTGTGCTGAGAAGAAACAGTAAGAATAAGAACATATTTCTATTATAACATGACTCTATATCCTTTGGTGTTTATTGTTTTGAGTGACGTTTGATTTATAATTTTCCTGAGAGGGAAGAAAGTGAAAAATTAGAGAAAAGGGAATTGAAAAAAGAGAAAATAATATTGGTAGCTACTATATTGTATTAACTTCTATTGTAACGTTAAGAGCAACCCTTAAACTTGACGTATACTCTGGTAATTAATCAAAATGTACATTTTTCTTGCATGTAACTTTTTTAGCTGTATCACTTTTTCTTGCTCGAAGAAGTTTACTCTATGATTAAAAAGCTTCATTGTGCAAAATAATTCCTTCAAAGTTTCAATCTGATCATTTAATTAGCTTCTTTTTTAGCTGATTAATTTAATACTTACATCCATGTGAACGATAGTAGTCACTATCTTATGGTTTATTCAGCATTATCACTTTAGTTCCTTCACAGAAATCACAAGATCATTAACAATGAGGAGACAGTCAACATTTTGAAGGTTCATACTTCAAAACCTTGGTGCCAAACGAGTTGGATGGTAGGTGTTTCTATTGCTTGTATCCATGATTCCAAATGAACTCCATTGACTTTAAATATACTAGCTCATTTCTGCTTACTTATGCTACAATGATGTTTTTCATAATAATTTTCATACAGACTTGTTTCTTTCGCCAATTTGGACGATCTGTGGTGCGGGCCGATTACCTGACACTGCGTAGAGGTTTTATTATGGTATAATGTACTCTAATGTAGTAATAAATGCAATTATTTTGTGATTTTTGCGCCTTGATCTTGATGTTACTCTTTTGTATAACCCTCTAATCACTCACATTGGACATGCTATTTATCACCTCCTCATGGAAAGGCATTAAACTCCTACTTTTTCCTCCAATTTAGATAAATATGACTTCTAAGCAGCTACTTTAGATATCACTGAAAAATGTGAGGAGATGAATGTGTAGGACTTCTAAAAAAGTTTTTTATCATTATCTACTGGTGCTCACTTTGTAGTAAGTTCCTTGACTCCTTATTCATAAACTTCATTTGGCAGAATCACAATCTTACATCAAGATATGATTTCCATAGCTATATGATACGCTCTGTGGAAGAAGAATTCAAGATGATTGTTGGTGTTAGGTGAGTTGAAATTTGTAAAACTTGCTTGCCTTTGCTGAATTCTTGAATCTATTGTGCATTGGTTTTGAGATGTATAAAATATTGTATTCATGTTGGTAAATTATATGCAAATCCCCTTTAAACTTCATTTCTTAAAATAAAAATTGCCATTGATGTTTTCTGTCTGAATTTTCTGCAGTGCACCTTTGTGGGGATTTGTAGTGGCTTTCATGTTGTTTAATGTAAATGGTTTGTATAGACCAATTTATTCTCCTTCACCACGTAATTATTCACTAAAGTAAAGTTATTTCTCTTCTGTTTTGATACTTAGCACTGCAGTCTAATGTTGCAGGATCTAACCTTTATTTCTGGATGGCTATAATACCTATTACTGTATGTGCTGCAGCAGACTCTCAAACATTTGGATACAGAATGCTGTATTTTTCTTAAATGAAAAAGAAAGAAGAAATATTTTCTGATTGTCTTGTTAATTTTCTCAGCTTGTACTTATAGTTGGTGCAAAGCTTCAGCATGTGATTGCCACTCTAGCACTAGAGAGTGTAGATATCACTGAAAATTTAACCAGCTCTGGATTGAAGCCTAGAGATGACCTCTTCTGGTTCAAAAAACCTGAACTTTTGTTATCTCTGATCCATTTCATTCTTTTCCAGGTTGGTAGCTTTATCTAAGTTCTGTAAGAATATGAAAGCTTTGAAGAACTAAGTTGTATAGATCTTTTGCTAATCTTCATGGTAATAATGGGTGCAGAATGCATTTGAACTGGCTTCATTTTTCTGGTTCTGGGTACTCTTCTCTCTCTTTTTTCTTTGAGAGATTATTAAGTGCAGAGACCGAATTATCTGTATTACTGTGCTTTAGCTGTGTACACTGCTAATACATAGTATGTACACAGTTAATATACAGTATTCGAGACGGTTCAGACTCCGTGCGCAATAATTTTCTCCTTTTCTTTTACAATTTCTTAGTCTCCAACCTTTTTGTTGTATGTGAGACATGAACAAGCAGTTTTTCCTGAAGAATTTATATTGGAAGTTGCAGAAAGTTAATTTTTTGTTTTATTTTTGACAGTGGCAGTTTGGGTATGATTCATGCTTTCTCAAAAACCATTGGTTGGTGTATGCACGTCTCATATTAGGGTATGCTTTTTGATTTTAGTGTGTTTTGTTCTTCATTTTTGTATGATTGCTTGATGATTATATCCTTTTTTTGCTTCTTTTTTTTTCTTGAAGGTTTGCTGGACAGTTCCTTTGTAGTTACAGTACATTGCCTCTCTATGCATTGGTCACTCAGGTGATTTTCTTGAGCAACTGGAGAATTGTTTCAATCAATTACTCTTTTGATTTTATTCCACATTGTACTGAATCAGACCTCTGTGGTTTCTTAAAACTCACCTAGTTATCTTAATATCTGTATACATTTCAGATGGGGACAAACTACAAGGTGGCACTAATACCACGCAGGATCAGAGAGACCATGCATGGTTGGGGCAAAGCCGCAAGGAGAAGGAGAAAACACCGGCGAGGGATCGACGAATCGACAATGCACACAGAAACATGCACAATTTGCTCGATCGAAGAGGCTGACCAAGACCCATTCGAGGATTCCGTCGAAAACCAGTATGTGCGAATCGAGTTGCAGCCTGCTACTTCCACTGATACAGGCGCTACCATAACTCCAATGGCCAGTGATCATTCTACGATTCGTAGCTTAGAATCTGTCCATGGCGGCGCCAGCGTGCCACTGCTGAAATCATCGTTCTCGGTCCCCTCTTCACCATCACTCTCACGGTGGGGACGGAAGATGTCTAGATCAGCTTCAATGCCTGCATGGGGAGTATGAATGCATGGAAACCTTCACATGGAGGTAATCACCATCAGTACAACGTTTAGGCATTATGATAGGACGAATAGTTCATAGGAGACAACCAATTATAACTCATACTAAGCAGTTTTTTATAAGATAGAACGCCATTGGTTGCGCCATGATAGTGTGCTTCTTTTTCTCTTGTTTATCTTCTTTGGCAAAGGTAAAGCTTTGGAAAACATGGAGTCTCTATCACTAAGGAAACTACTTTTCTCATTCACATTCTTAACTCTTCTTTTTTAATCAATCTATAATGGATTTGATTGATTGTTTAGAATACTCTTATATCCTTTGTTGAAAGAGAAGCAACAATCACTCCTCTTGAAAAGAAGGCTTTGGAGAAACAGATGGCCAATAATGGAAGCTCAATCTCTTTAGATTTTCATTATAGTTTCTCTCAAAGAGAGTTATGTTAGCGGAACCACACAATTATGTTAAGCCAAGAAAAATATTTAGGAATTATTCTACGGGGATTTGCATATATACCTCATAATTATTATATATTTATATATGTAACATTTAATCTTCAATTTTTATAAATATAATATCACAATCTTCAATATCACATGAAAAATATCATCATTTATTTCTTAGAAATAAAATATATTTTTTAAAGTATAAGAAAGTGTTTGATAAATAAATATTTAAATTTATGTGTTAGATATATAAATACATAAGAATTTTGTGAAATTTATGTAATTTTTCTAAATAAAATTTGATGTGAACATTGTATATCAAATTTATCGTCTCACCTTTAAATCACACATCTTAATTTCTTTTAAAAACAACCATAGCTTTTTAAAAATTGCATTGCTTCCCAATCCTCCACCCATGTTTCCCCTCAGTTCATGAAATTTTTATTAATATAATCACGAGTCAGAAGACAGGAAGCATGTTTAAATTTCACATAAATTCGTTATTTTAATAATCATATTAAAATAATTAAATTTAGGCGGTCGTTGGGATAACGGTGCGGTGCAAAACAATCCCTAGCATTAATGATGATGGCAGAAAATGCTTAGCGTAAAAGGCAAGAAATAGACTACAGACTTTTTTTTTTTTATTTATGATGAGGGTGTCCACTTGGAGATTTATCTATTTTATGATTTTTTTTTTTTCTTGATGAGGTGTCCACCCCTAATTTTATTCACTTTGATGATGCATGATTAATTTTAATGGAAATCTTAGAATATTTTTTAATAGTTATTAATAATTTTGGAGAATTTAGATTTTTTTTTAATGATATCATACTCTACCCATCTCATATATAAAATGATTAATCTCATGTAAGATCATATTCATCATAATATCATCCTTACTTAACTTTCTCATCATTACAAATAAGTTCTTCTATCTTGAAGAGGAATCAAATACAGTTTGAGAGATTTTTAGTCGTATTTGTTCATCAACCAAGTTAAGGAACGGTGAGTAATCTAAAATTAACTTACTCATATTTCGGGCTCTCATTATTTTTTCTCTGAGATGTACTCCGCTCACTGACTATCTGTCTTTGTCACGTCATAGTCATTTAGGCCCATGGTTGTCCTATATTGGCTTATTAAGTTATATATATATATATATATATATATATATATATATATATATATATATATATATATTGCTCATTTGTGAGCAGTAAAAAAATTATTGTTTAAGATTTTTAATAATTTTATAATATTTATAATAAATTTTCAAAAAAAAAAATTTCATAACAGTTTTATAATCATGTTTATAAAAAATAAAAATAAAACAGATAATAAATCGTTATTAAAGTTCAAAGTTCAACTTGTCCAAAAGTTTCTGTGATTTTAATATCTTTCATACAAGGATTGAACTTTAATAAAAGTAATTTATTATTATTATAATAAATAATAATTGAATTAAATAAGTAATTATTTAAAAATATAACAGTTAAAAAGTATATATTATTGAGAATTTTAATAATATTTAAAAGATTTATTAAATTTAATTTTGGATGAAATTAAATTTATCCAAAAATATGAGAGTGAATGATATATCATATGTGAAATTTTAAAATAATGCATATATATTATTTTATATAATAAAATTAAATGTCTTAATAAAATAAATTTAACGTCACTAAAATTGAATCAAATCGAGTTCATTTATCGAGACCAAATGAACTCAAATCAAACTTAAAAGTTACATATAAAAATTTCGAAATAATGATTGAATGATCAAATGAATTTTAAATTTGACATGCTTATAGTTGAATCGAGCGGCTCGAACGAGCATAAGATCACTCGAATTGATAATAGTTTGAATGGTCAAATTATCGAAAAACTATCTATGATCAAATTAATTGATATAAATCATCGGATGGAGTGTTTTGGGATTTTCATTACAACGATCAAAATGTCTTTCTCAAAATCTTATAAATATAACTCATTCTTATCATGGAGGAGGAGGGATGAGCTAGAAATAAACTTAGGAGAAATTTGAGAGTAACTAAGCTGTTTATCATTATCACTGTCCCCCATTCCTATATTATCATCGCCGACGCCACCAACAATCGTACACCCAACTACCATCGATAATTATTATTATTATCCGATTGCACTCATTATCAGATTTTCCCATATATAATCTTATAATATTATTATTGGAAAGATTTAAACTTTGTATTTTAAACTAGATATATAATATAACATTTTTATAGGCTAAGTCTACTTATTTTTTTTCCTTCTTTCGAAGATTTTTTTACGTAAAAAATTCAAAATTTCTTATTTTATTTTCAACTATATATGTATTAAATTTTCATATAAAATTTTACTCTATCGCTATAAATTTTCTACCACACAATAATTATATATCTATTATTTATTTTTATTTTTTAAAAAAATTTAATTAAAATTTAAAACAATAAATTTGTTACTGCTGATTCTAAAAATAAATTTCACCATAAAATAAAAAAAGCCAGCCTGGAAAAACTGCTCTAAATGCACCTTGTAGAGTACTAGTTAGCGGAAATTTCTTCACTTCGAACAAAAGCTTAATACGAGCAGATGAGCTCATAAATAAGTATCGGTATATATATATATAACTTATGGAAGCCAATATAGGAATAGGTCTGCTGACTCTGACGTGACACAGCAACAGTATAGTGCGTAGTCTATTTCCTGCCTTTTAAGCTAAGCATTTTCTGCCATCATTATTAATGCTAGGAATTATTTAATCATTATGTTGGCACCTCCTATTCGAAAAGTATTGTTTTTTTATTTGGAAAAAATATCAAAAAGAATTAAGAAATAGGTTATATAGGAAGAATAATTTGATAGTGAATTCAACAGGAGTATATATATATATATTGAAATATTTAAATAAATTTAATCACAAATTTATATATATATATATATATAATATATACAAAAATTTAAACTCAAAATCTTTTATTTAAAAATAAAATTTTCAATTAATAGACTAAAATACTTTACATAATATATTTATATATATAACTTCTAAATTTTAATTTTTATATATATAATATTCAAATTTTCAATATCATATTAAAAATATCATTATTATTTACTTTTTAAAAATAAAATATATTTTTCAAATATAAAATAAATAAATATTTAATCTTAAATATTAGTTATATAAATATATAAAAATTATATGATATATATATATATATAAATCCTTTAATTGAATATTAATTGAATATTAATTATGATGTTGAGTCCCTAACCCTAATGCTCTCATTTATCTATACTTGGCTTATTTAGTGATCATATAATATTTAATTAATATTTTTAAAATATTTAACTTGAATTATAAATGAAGTATGATGCTAAATTTCATAGAATTTCAGTAATAATTCGACCATGTATGAATTCAATGATTTCTTTATTTAATGATATAGGAGTATTAATATTAAATGATTTTTTTTTACTTGCATAGAGAGAGAGAGAGAGAGAGAGAGATTTTTCATAAATATTGTATTGATTGAAAGAAAAATAAAAGAGCAATAGTAAATAAGAAGGTAACAAGAGTTGCTACAAATTAAATTTCATATAAGGAACAATACACACAAGCATCTATACACATATAAAACTTATTTTTATTTACTATTAAAAATCATCATATATTCACCAAAAAAAATAGACAAATTATGAAAAATGCAAAACTTTCTTCATGCAATTCTGCTAATAAAAAAAAAGGAATTGATGCACTTAATAGCCATCAATTTGGATTGCTCTCACATTGGCTAGATGATAAAAACAAATCACAAATGAAAATTATCACAACTACTTCATGAATCTTAGCAT
The DNA here is from genome assembly GCA_021442155.1 of Cymbidium sinense. NCBI lineage: Eukaryota > Viridiplantae > Streptophyta > Magnoliopsida > Asparagales > Orchidaceae > Cymbidium > Cymbidium sinense. The sequence continues at coordinate 7,193,358 of CM038219.1, forward strand.
GTTAGCTTGTTATTGCACAACTCAATAATCAACTGAGCAAAAATCAATACCCGCTCTATCTATGTTTAGCTCATTTGCACACTTCCTATCCTAGAAAGATTTTTAAGATTTTTCACACCATATGTTCTTTTACAAGAAAGACTGGTAACAATGACATAATGCGAATGTTAACCAATAAAAGATAAGACTAAGTTAAGTGTTACAGAGATGAGGATGCTCAAGTGGATGAGTGGCTTTACTCTTAGAGATAACATGCTAAATGAGAATGTTTAAAATGGAAAGAAAGATAAGACAGGAGAGTAAGATGACCACATAAAGCGTCACCAATGGATAACCCGACAGAATAGATGATTAGATTTGCTTTATGTTAAGAAAGAGAGTAGACCTAAAAAGACTTGGTTAAGATGTATAAAAAATGACCTTAATATACTTGAATTAAATGAAAATTTGACACATAATAGGACACAATGTAGACGAAAGATTCATGTAGCCGACCCCACTTAGTAGGATAAAGGCTTGTTGTTATTGTTGTATGTTCTTTTTACAATCTCTATAGCCCTTTCCTGCTCTTCTCCTTCTCATCTCTTTTATGGAACCTTTCCTAAATTTCCACACACAAAAGTATATATTGCTCAATTTTATGAGAATAATACCACTTAAAAACACAATCAATCTCCTCAAAACAGCATAAAATTTTCAAAAATCTTACTGAAATCATCTTTGAAACCTTTCCCAAATCCACAAACAGCAAACCTTAAAACGATAGAAGTATTGCCACTACTGCATCAAAATCCCACAACATTCAACATGAAAACTAAGGAGTGCAGAAAATAATAATAAGGCAAGATGAAATCTTTTAATTGGAAGAGTAAACTAAATGACAATTTCGATTCAGTACTATAACACTCACTAATATTCTTATTATGTTCATCATAAATACTTAATGGCAAAGCCATTAACTCCACATATCCAAACTAGAATTTGAAAAAACTATCTTTAATATATGTAAATTGCAGTAAGCCAAAAAATAAATTCTTTGATGAAAGGTTATTACTAGCAATTATTTTATACTCATATTCCACTTAGCTGGTCACTCTGGCTTATGTTCAGCTAAGAGCTAACAGCATATAAAACCTACCAACTATCAAAACTATTTATAGTGTCATACCTTTATTTACATAGTTGCAGAGACCTAACACAATCGCGTGATCAGACAAGCGGAGAAAGGCTAAGAAGTCTCAAACTCACATAATTTCTTGCCTTTTAGAAGCTTTAGAAGAAGAGCAGACATGAAATCGCACAACAGAGGAGAAAAACCCATAGCTGATATAGCCAGATCTCGGATCTCGTCTCAAATCTTCTCCACCTCGGATTATCGCCAATCAGTTCATCCATGGCCGGCGAAAGGTGCGAGCTTGGGGGATTGCTGAACGCCCAAGGCAGCATGGCGAAGGCAATCTCGCCGAGTACAACGCCGGCCGTGGAGTGCAGGCCTCCCGTGTGATAGGGCCGTTGGTCGACGGCGGCGGCGGCAGCGAGGTTCCGAGTGTCTCTTGGCCGGCCGGGGATGCCGATGCTCTTGCCATGGGTTTTGGCCGCGAGCCCGCGGCCGTAGAGAGGGACGAGGGAGGAGTCAGTAAGAGGGGATTTGCAGACGGGGCAACGGCGAGGGCTGTTGCTGGCGGTAGGATGAAGCCAGCGGTAGATGCAGGGCCAACAGTAAAGATGGCCGCAGAGAGTAACCACTGGATCGGAAACGAAGTCGAGGCATATGTTGCAATCAAAGCTAGTTCGCTGGCGGAGGGTCTGGGGAACCGCTGTCGGCGATTTTCTTTGACGATGTCTCATGCTCTGGTGACGATTCGAAGATGAGATCGGGAAAAGAGCCAGTATATGCCGCTTCCATTTACTTGGACCACTTTGAGAACAGCACTTAACTACCAAAAAAAAAAAGGAAAATCAGAATCAAATGAGAGAGTGGAAGGATGGACCTGAATCGAAAGGCGAGCTAGAAATCTGCAGAAACCTAATCGAAGAGCTCGATACGATGATCACTAATCCCTAAACCTTATCTCTTATGACTTTTACCCTTATCTGAAATGACTCGCCTTCAATTCGCAACGAAGAAAATTCCGAAACCCGAAAAGATAACGCTTGTTCAATCACAACACATGGAGACAAAAAAGAAGGGAACCGGAAAGCGGAAAAGCCAAAACCAGAAGGTTCGAGCGGATATAGCAATCACCGTTTCTTCCCCAAGAGTTCAAGAAGGCGAATGGCTCAGTCCCTTTCTTTCCGGCCAGAATCAAACGACTCACGGCATTCGTCGGCGGCGGATAAGATAAAAGCCGGCGTAGGTTTGGAAATGATCGAAGAGGGCGGAGATATTTGTAATTGGTTAAACGGGTATTGGGTCACGGGTCGGGTAGGCGATATCGCACGTGTCGGATCGCCATGTACGGGAAACTCAGATCCGAAAACGTAATTGCTTTTCTGTTTAATAATTTTTTTATCTTCATTATAATTATTTATTGGGGGATTTACATACATATCATGTCAAACATGCATATTTACATATCTAACATCTAAACTTAGATATTTACTCATCTAACACTTTTCTAAACTTAGATATTTACTCATCTAACACTTTTCTATGCTTAAAAGCGATAATTTTTAAAGAATAGTATTTTGATGTGATATGAAGATTAGATGTTAGAAGAAATATCTAAGTTTAGATAGTAAATAATGTTCAATATGTATGTAAATATTTATTTTTTATGCACTTCACTTTAGAAATTTGAATAAGTTGAGTTGAGCTAAAGACAACTTTAACCTTAATTTAAGCTTGATTAATTTATAAAATTTGAGATTAAACTTTCTTTTATTAGTTTAAAGGCTCGCAAGCCATCTCATTTAATATGAAATAGATAAAATAATTATTATGTAAAAAATAATAAAAAATTTAAAAAAAATAGAAGTGAGATAATAATTTGTTTATATAAGATAATGAAATATAATTTTTAGATATTTTTAATAATTATACATTTATATTATTAAATTTTAATATATTTTAAATATATTTTATATTAATATTTATTAAATAAATAGGATTTTGAACCAATGACTTGAGTTAAGGTCTGCTTCAGCTTAGCTTGTTAGTTCATCAAGCTCTACTCAAGAGCTATTCATCGAGATGAGTTCGTACCAACTTTGACTCACTCCCGCCTCTAACTCCATTACATTATATGAATAAATAAAATAATAAAAATAATGATATGATGCTCTTTTAAACAAATAATGTGAATTTTTAATCTTTCTAATCAAACAAACATTTAAATTAATCTCATATTAATTTTATGTAAAAGTATACATAATATTATTTAAGCATATAGAATCAATATATAATTACTTATATTGTACATGTATCCTTTTAGTTTTTACACCCATAAAAAGAATTGATATATTTACTTTAAGATATTTACTCATATGTCAAGTACTCAAGGTGCAATTTGTTTTTAATATATAAAACTTGTTACGTTTTTAACATATAAATTAAGTATATATATATATATATATATATATATATATATATATATATATATATATATATATATATAATTTAATGAAAATAATTATTACGAAAATCACAAGGTAGAATAAAAGTTTTACGCTTTAACTTTATTACAAATCCAACACACTCACGATGTTTGAATTAATAAGAAAAACTCCGAATTTTTTACGTTAAAAAACCTCAAAAATAGGAAAACCATGCTAAATTTCAAAAAAATTTTTTTCACTATGTATCTATTTGAGTACAAATTTTCCCATGAGATTACAATCAGATACGGTGAAAGTTCGACAACCCCGAAATGCAACAACAAAATATATACTACGACAGTCAAATATGCTAAGAAGAAGTAGATATGAATCATGCCAAAGAACCGACGACGATGATGACCGCATGAGACGGCGATGATCGGCCATGGTGATGGCGATATGACCAGATTGACGACAATGATGATGATGATACAATAATGATGATTGGGTCGCAGCATGGCATGACGATGGCCGACCGAATTTGTATCTACGGATGACCGACGACGCAATATGGCGATGACGGCAGGTGACGCGATTGATGACGGCGTAGAAGCCGACGACCGACAATGGTTAGCGCACGCGGCATGGCCGATGGCGTGGTCGGCCGACCGTAGACGACATGCCGGAGATTTTCGCTTTGTTTCTCTTTCTTTTTCAAGACATTAAGAATATAGCGCTATTTATGATTAAGAATGACGCTTCAGAATACACGCAAAATAACCACTCTACTCCATCTGACGGCTCAAAATGATTCATTTTATCATTTGATGTATTTAAGTATTTGAATGCTCAAATGAAGTCGTAAGATGATCTGATTGTTAGATTCTTGCCAAGATGCCGATCAATTCATAAACACTCCAGTTTAAGATATTTGGATTTAACTAATATCCCAAAGTTTCCAATAATATTTTATGATGCATCGAACCAACTTGTGATCAACTGCTGACATCAAGATTTGTGCTTCGACTAGTAGTATTTTAAGTGTCATATCAATAATTTAATAAAACAAATTTGCATTTGAACAATTGGTCGAGTTAGGGCTCATTTGGGAGAGCTTAAATTGCTCAAAAATATAGTAGACTATGTTTTGAGAATTTATTATGATGTTGAGAGATAACTGTGAAATTGTTATGTTATGGCTTTATCTTAACAAAATGACAGAAATGCCCATCATTACTAAAATTTGCTTCACTAGGATCCCTCTTTCTCTCTAATAGTATAGTGTTGCGTCTTGAGACGCAATACAGTAGAACCGCTCGCCCAAATAGGCCCTTAATTCCATATTAGATCTCAACAATTAGGTTATCTTGATTTTTTTTTAATATATATATATATATATATAGAGAGAGAGAGAGAGAGAGAGAGAGAAGGGTGGGGTCGAATTGAGTTCGAAAATTTCTTTATTTGAGATAAATTTCTTAGTTTATTGTATTTAAATTTAAATATGAGCTTAAGTTTATGAACTTAAGTGGACACATGAACTAATTCATTTATTATAAAATAAATAAATTTGATTCATATATCTATTCTGATGAGATGAGAATTTATAATAAGAAATTTAAAATCAAAAATAAAAAATAATTTAATATAAGAAAATGATGTATAATATTTAAATATTTTAATTAATTTATACTTAAATATTTGAATTTTAATATATTTTATATTAATATTTCTTTTAATATGAGTCATTATTGGCTTATTGAGTATAGCTCGTGAGTTATTTATCAAATTAAACTCAATTTAATTTAATTATACTTTTATTTAAAGATCAAAGATAACATGTTTATACATATAAAAAAATAAAAATATAAAATGAACTAATTCAAATGTATTTACAATAAATTAAAATTTATCATATGAGTAGAAAATAAAGATTATAATGTTATGCAATAATAAAATAAAAAAGCATTTACAAACATAGCACATAATTCTTGGGCTAATATTTCAAGTGATATAATAATAAATATATTTTTATTAGCAATAAACTAAAAAAATTTAAAAGAATTCACAATTGGTGGCCTTCTCTGCTTGGAACATCTATCAACTCTCAATAAAGCAACTGCCAGATATGTAAATTTAATTTACTAAAATACAAAAAAAATAAAAAAATTTTAGTAGGGTTCGAGGTTGACCCGTTAACTTGAAATTGACGCATCAACTAGGATTTGACTCGCTTTTAATTCATGAATCTCAAAATTGACCCAATTTTTTTACATGTGAACCCTAATTTGACTCGATTTTGATTTGTTACCTAATAAATGTATAAATAGATCATTTGGCCAGTAAGATCAATCTGATTTGATTCGGAGATTTTGACTGCTTTAATAAAAGAATCGAAAGGCGCCATACCTATTCGTCGATCAATTTGGAGACTGAACCCGACCTGCCAATCTGAATTGACAGCCCTGAAGGAAGCTAAGCATATTTGTGATAATCTCATTCATGTCTCCAATAATTAAAGTAAGTAGGTTTTCTTCTCAAAGAAAAATATATTACACTCATCTTAAAATATATTCAAAGACTTTAAAGCCCTTATATACTTTATAATCTTAATTTTGATCAAAAATATTTCAATAAGATTTTAAAAATATATAAATAAAATGATAAGTTTTTGGAATATAATTAAATTAAAATATTTTAATACAAATTTAATAAGAAATAAGCTTTGTAATCATCAAAAATTACTTTTAATTATAATCTATAATCAGTCAATTAAAATTTAGAAAGATTTACATACACCACATTATTCTTTTGCATTTACATGTATAATACCCATGATTAAATATTTAATTATCTCATACTTATATACTTGAAAAATATGTATTTATTTTTACAAAATAAGTGGTGATTATATTTTTTATGTGAAATTGAATATTTTTTATGATTAAATATTTTTATAATTCGCCAATTTCTACGAAAATTGGATCCCAAATTTTCTTTTATATAACCGTAGAGATTCGACCCGACCTCGCTGAAATCTAGACGTGGGAGTCGACCGGTGCCAATTTTTTTGGAGCTCCGATGGTAAAATCTGTAGTCGGAGAAGAAACCCAACTGAAGTCCGCCGAGGATCGGCTCTCTCGATCCTCGATTGCAGCCGAAGTGCTCTCCCCTTGCCGTTAAAGCTTCCCAACCTTATACAAAATTGCTTTTTTGGTTACAATTGCCTTTTGATGCGCAGGTTGGCATCGTAGTAGGGAAGCTAAATCAACATTTGGAGCGAGGTTTTGTATATGATTTGATTCCGACTCCACCCACTGATGGAGGCAGCTCCGCGTGCTCGCTTAAATCCGACAGCGGAGGCAGGGATGACAGGAAGAAGGGGTCAAAAGGCGGGAAACCCTCGGCGGAGGCGATTCCTTCGCTTTTGATCGATGGGGAGTGGGTGGCTGAACACGCTCGGCAGGTAACAAATGAAGAGAAATTGCTATAAGGATTCAATTTACGTCACCTGAATTCAGCAGGATTGCTATTTGCAACATGAACGATTTATTCTCATTACCTTTGAGTTCAGGTTTCAAGAATGCTTTTGGGTGGTATTAGTGTTATTGGGATCTATGTTTGGTCCTCGGAGGCCTCGTATAAGGCGACTTCTGCTTCAGTACTCTCTCAGGTACTTGAGATGAATCTTTCTTAGAAATTCAACTTACATGAAATGTACTTTGCTTTAGGTCTTGTTTTGTTCCTCGAAATTAGAAATCATATTTTCAATAAAATGTGTTAAATCTATCCACATTCTATATAAGTTGTTATGGAGAATGCCAGTTTTTTCTTGAATTTGTTTTAAGGGTCAAAAGTTTTGGTAGGCCTTGAATAAAAGCCATAACAGAAAAGCATTATTGTTAGCACTTAAGGAAATATGAAATATCCTAAAACAATTGTTTCATGATAAACAACTAATTTACTAGTGTCTATGTTAGTTACTAAAGTACCCTATTTGATTTATTCAAAAAAATTTGTGGAATGTCCTACTTGTTCTATCTCCTTATTGTCAAGGATTTAACCTTTTTTCTCTTTTTGCCAAGAAATACCATTGTAAAAGCAAGCATTGGCTTCCCTCATTGGAAATTCTTCCCAACAAAATAATTCTTCTATGTTTGTTCATTGTCTGAATGATTTGCATAATTATTTTGCAGGCCATTAGGCTGGTTGCACGAGCCACGTCAAGTTTGGAAAGTGAGACAAATGAAAGGCTTCTCATTCACATATCTTATAGTCCAAAAGGTTGGAGACTTTACTTGTGTTTGTTATTGCTTGTGATAAGAATGACTTTAAAGGGCTATTGACATCCAAACTTGCTTTCAAATTTCTCAAATTTTTGCATGCAATTCATTGGATTATGCTTAATTGACTTATAATCTATAATTTGTTTGGCTTGATTTGAAAGATCTTTTTGTATGAAGCTTTTTGGTTTTCAAAGGGAAGTATTTTTATTCATCTTTTTTTTAATGTAGAATCTATAACTAGTTTGGCTTAATTTGAAAGTTACTTTTATATGCATCTTTTATAGTCCTAAAAGGAATTTTTATTGTGTGGGGACTTTATTTATTTCTTAGCTCGATCCTGGATAAATTTAAAAATGGACTATAATTGACCAATGATAGGTGGGCCTGTCGAACTTGTGCGGTTGCATTGGTAGATTTGCGGCCATGTGATTTCAAAATGAGCAAGCTCTTAGCAATGCTTCAAACATATAGGTGTATGTACGGTTTTGACATAAGGTATAATTTTTATATCTTCTATTCTTTTCACTGTTTTCATACAAGTTTCCATGATAGCTATGTCAAACTGCCTCTAATTACTGATCTCTTTGGTATTGTTTTCTCCACAGGTGTCATCTAACTTTTGTTGCTTTAGTTTTCCTTATAAACTTTATGTTTTCTTAACCATTCAATTCTGCTATTTGATTTCTTCTATTATATGTGTGAGTTGAAAATTGGAAGTTGGCATTGGGGAATGCAATATGGGTTTGAGAAAACAAAATTCTCTAGACCTTATGCCATAGATTTTCGTGGGGCTAGGAAATGAGATATTTGTTGCAATGCTATGTGGAATGACATTACTTTTTTTTTAATGACGGGGAAACAAAACTTAAAATGAATCCAGTGATATGATTTTTATTCATGTTAGTTCAATCAAGATATGATAACCTAAATTTGGTCTATCATGGGCAAAGAAGGTACTCTTAAGTAGATAATGCATATCAAGTGTGAAGTAAAGAGATCTATTGTGTACTAACTCACTAGAATTACAATGAGATCTATTAGAGTTTTTTTTTTACAGAAGTTTTTTATAAAATTTTCTTGAAATGATCTTTCTATGAGTTAGAAACATATTCTAAAGGAATGAATGGAAACTTAATATGAGCTAGAAGATATAATTAACATGAACATAAACCACCTAAAATTGTTGTTACAAGAATATAATCATCAAGTGATCATATACTAGGATGGTGGTGCCCAATGGGGCCAACTAGTACCAAAGCCAAATGGAGTAAAAATAAATCTTATGTGAGCTAGAAGATACAACTAACATAAACATTAATCGCTTAAATACTTATGATACAAGAACATAGCCATCAAGTGATCATTTGTCACAATTCATTTTCTTTATATGAATTTAGGCATCACCTCTATAAGAAACAAATAAGCAAGCCTCTCATTGTTGATGCACGAAATGTAGCTGGCTCTGGTTTGCTGTTGCTGGCATATCCTTTACATTTTTAAAGTAAACAAAGACGCATTAAACGGCATTAAGTTTAAGAGAGGAGAACATATATACGAACTATCCTCAAAAAATGAAATCATCCAAGCACATTTGAAAGATAACCTTGAACTAGAAGTGGATTGTTTTGAAACAACAGGATTATAATTCCATTTTCAACTTGAAACACATTACCACAAACTAGGCCAATTCATGTAATGATCTCAAGATTTTAAGTAGAAAACCCATTAACATGCCCTAAGGATCATTATTAATGGGTATTAGAATAACTAAAAGTTAGCTATGTTCTAAAATGGAGGAACTTTTGTTATATATCAAATATTGATTAAGATAGCATGGGTGGGCTTCAGAAGATCATTACATAGAAGTCTCACAATAGAACAATTGATGTAAGTCCATTGGAGACTAAGTATGCATGCATCCAAGAGATTTTCTTTGATTTTAGAAGCTGAGCTAGATTTATTTTAATTTTTGTGGATCAAAGTTTTCCACAAAATCAAATCTCTATGATTAATTACATGCCAAGAGTACTCTTAATTAATGAATCATGCTTACATTTCTAACTCAGTAAAATAAATATAGTGATATGGGAGATATGAGTCCTATTACTCTTAAGAGAGTAAGCAATCAATATCAATAGGGTATAAATTATATTCAAGAAGCAAGTTCTCAAAGATTGTGTGCCTTTGAGGCTAAAAGATTCGTATGGGAAAAGATTTGAATATATTTGTCAACAAAGTGTTAGAGAGTAGCTCACTATTGCCTAAGTATCTCCTGTAGTTATAACATATATGTGATGAATGCTATCTTTAAAATTGTATAAATTGTAAATAAATTATGAGAAACTAATTTATAATTCAATAATGTTAGAGTTGTCCTGAAAGCAAAAAATAAATTGCAAGCGATGATTTATAAACAAAATATAAGATTGTTGTAACTTACTTGAGGGTTAATAACAAATAATCATATTGTAATATAAAGTACCATGACAAATAAAATAATTAGGCTTGCAAATAAAACTATCATGATCATTGTTATGCATAATATTAGAACAAAATTTTAAACTTTGGATCTTTGACTTTGAACATGAGAAATTTTTTGTTTACAAGTTATATATTCATCAAATATTAAACTAATTATCTTGTAAATCATCATCATCATAAATCATAACAAATCTTGAATATTATAATTTATTTCGACAACATCATTAGCTCTAATATATTACTTCATCTTTTTTTGTAAATAGGAATTCATCATGTTCATTAATATCATTTTGTCATTCCAAAAAAAGGTCTATAATGCCATTATGATTGTATATCCAACTCAAAGACTTATAGACAAATTTGAGCTTATTTGTTATTAAATTTGGAAAGTACAAAATAGGAGTAGTCTTCAATAATTCACATTAATTTTTCATGGATAGTAAAATGTATTAGAAAATGGATTTAACAAATCAAATTATAAGCTTGACGGGTTGCCTTGCTTGCTGGCAATACTCTTCCAGATTGTGAATGATTTTTTGAGTGTTCTTCTTCAACTTCTTTCGTTGGGCTAACATTTTAGATTTTTCTAGGAGAATTTGAACAGGCTGTTCTGTGATAGGTTAACTTGCTCATGTCAGTTGCATTCCTATTTTATCTATATTTTTTTTAATTTTAAAATGAAACAATTTGGTTTAACTTCAAGAAAATCAATTTCCAGTTATCCAAAAGTTGGTTCAAGCTATTTATTTGAAATCAAATTTCACAATTATATTTTTGAATCAATTTTCTATTTAATAGGTTTAATAAATTCAAATAAATATTTTTTTCTAAATTTTAAAATAAATTTTGAATTAATGAAAATTAAGACATGTATTGAGGTTGTCACTATTTACAAAAATAAGTTTATTCATTAAAATAATTTGTTATTTTTTAATTATTAGGTATATAATGATTTTTTTTTAACTTGATTTTAAAACTCTTTAATGAGAAATTATAAACCCATGTACACTATCAACAGATGGGCAGCTATAATACAATGAGGAATAGAGAGATTGCAGTGAAAAATATGGAATGGGTGAGCTCTCCGTCATTATGGACTACCATTCCATGGTAACTTGTAACATGACATACAATAATTTTCATAAATTGGTTATTTTAACCATGCATCTAAGAATTGGTTGCAATGGATTTTGTGATCACAGTCTATATTGATGTATTCTTATCCATCTTAAAAGGCAAAAAAAAAGAGTGTTGTAAGTGTTACTGAGGTTGTGGACCAAGTTGGTCAAAATATAAATTAGCCATATTTTGAAATTTGGCCACACTGTCTCACTTTTAAATGTTCTTTCAAAACAGGCATCTCAAGATGTTATCTTAGCCGAGGCATTAGAGGTAGATTTAAGAACACCGGTTATGGCGATAGCATGTTGTTGAGACGGTGAGAACGATAGCTAATTTCTTTTTTCATCAAGAACAAAGCTATTCATTCGTTCCCTCAACTGGATTTGTTCTCTTATTTATAATGATATTGGGCTCAAGTGTGGCCTTGAATGGGATAATCATTCTTTCAGAAACCTATTTATATGGTCAAAGGATGCAGAAGCAAATGGAATATGTTGACAGTATTTTCACAAATTTGTTATGTTGCAATAAATGTATTTCTGATTTCTTACTAAATTACTTGGCAATCAATGCTGATATTCAACCAGGCTATTCTTGTCAATTAACTTGATTTAATAGATTAAAGTGGAAAAGTGGTTAGATCTTGTTTGTGCACATGCTGGCATTACCTTCTTGTTTTTCTATTTCCATCATGCTTTTCCATTTTTGGGCAGTTGCAATTAATCAGTTGTCAAAAGTGGCGTCCTTTTTTTGTTTATTTCTATCATTTAGCAGCAGAACGAGAAAATAGCTTCAGGATCTTGGTAGCATGAAATTCATGGAGTCCTCTATCAATTCATTTTAGTAGATTCCATGATGTGTGCTTGGTCTTTTTTTTTAATGATTCAGCTGTGCAGGATACCTGTTTTTCAAGATTTGGTGTCCACTCAAGTACTTTCAAGAATGTCCTTCGCAATGCAATCTCTCGTCATACCAAAGAACTGCAAAGTGCCCGAGCATTGTTCGATGGCAAATTGGTTAGCATCCTAATATTTTTGCATTTATTTCTTTTATTATTACGGCAAACTTTGCGGAAAAGAAATAGTTTGATTATTCATGTATTGATAACGGCATGTGAGTTGTAGTATAGCATAGCTGTTGACTGTACTTTAATTTAAAATTTACGTCCTTTTTGTTAGATAAAAATTTTAATTGTATCTATTTCTAAGATATGAAATGAAGTTAATGAGCGTACAATATGAACTTGAGGATCATTTTTTGAGTTACTATTTTGATATATGACAAAGGAGATGGGGTAGGGGGACGGGGGAGGAGCTGCGTGGGGATGGATACTTTGGTTCAAGTGTAGGTTGTGTTCATCATGAGTTCATTATGAACTAAAACTGAGCCTTCTTCTAATTGTAAGGGTTGGTATCCTCGTGCATGGGTACTTGCTGTTAATCCTTTATATGAAATTTTGGATCAATAATAAGCCAAAAGTCTTACCTTAATTTATTGGCATTAAGGGATCAACTTTATGCATATGTAAATTTTGACTTTTTATTTTTATTTTTATTTTATTATTATTATTATTTTTTACTATGATTTAGATTATGGGGAATCAGCAAGTCACTTCTGAGGGATTGCATAATGTTGAACTGCTTCTTCCATTTAAGAGTGATGTACAACATGGAAGGTGCTGGACTTAAAAATGCACTGTTCTTATTTGTGCGTTATAAAATGTAAAATTTTTACTTTTTCATAGGGCTAATTCAATGTTATTTTACATAGCTTGCAGTTCAGATGATATTGCAGGTCTAGTTGTGTTTAGAGGAGCTATTTGTGCTTATGCATATCTTAGTCCAAAGGAACCCGCTTCACAGGCTATATCTGATTTAAAGGTATTTACAAGTGTATTTTGTTGCTAATACATCGTTCTTATTGTGAGCCTGTTGTTTCTTGTAAATGATTCAAGTTGGTACGAGTAAAAACAATTTATTTCTGAAACAGTAGCTAAATCCTTCTCATTGATAAGACTGAAAAATAGTGTCAATTACAAAGCAAAGGGAAAATACTTAAAGCAAGCAGACAACATGGAAGAAGTTAAGAATGCCTAGGCAATTGCTCAAGAGAAGAAGGGAATGATCTTTTTTTATGTAATCATCGATAGGAATCTGTTCTTCCTTCTATCATTAAAAATTAGAAGGTAAAATTGATGATATTAAACCAATCATTTTTCTCTTTGTATTTTCTTTGAAAAGCTGCTAGCTTTCCTTTCAACCCAAATGATGTAGATGGAAGAGAAGATGATGTATTAAAGCTCCTTTAAATTATTATTGACGTAAGCCTTTCTACCAGTAGAGAAAATAGAGTTCACATTATCAGTATGATGGAGATGCCTGAAAGATTATAAAGCATACTAAATATTAGAGATAGATTTACAATCAAAGATGTGAAAATCATCTTAAAATTTATCTTTAGACATTTCATAAAAAACATCATTGATGATTTTCTTGTATAAAGAGGTACTGAGCATTTTTCTTGTATAAAAAGACTACACAAGAGTTTTGATTTTTTAAGGAGCAATAGCTTTTCAAAATCGATAATTTGGAGTTATCACACACTCTATCGAATATGAGTAAAGGAGCTAATAGAAAAGAAGCCTTTAAATGAGAGAAGATTCCTAGACACTGTCAATATTAAATTGATTGATGAGAGATAACACTTTTTTTTTTATGGTATAAAAGAATAATTCATTTCCATAAACTATGTCAGTCGCCACTAGTTGAATGGTTGGAAATTAGAAATTTATGACAATTATTGATAAAAGTGAAATGATTACTAATGTGAGAAGTAAGAGAAATGTATTAATCTCTTTAACCTTCCAATAATTAATAATTTTACTATCTTGAACCTTACAAGAGATATTGAGCAGAAATGAGTAAATAGTTTTGAAACCTCTCTGATAAAGATGAAGTAGAGACATAGAAAAATAAGAAATCTAAGGGAGATACGTTGCTAAAAAATAGTTGCAATGAATAATAGAACCAACTCTTGTTTGGCTGAATAGACTTCTATATTTATTTGCTAAGGAGAGGCTAGTTCTTAGTGTTGACTCTTAAATATCATGACCATCCACAACTTTAAGATGACAAATATTCTTCTTAATGAGACTAAGATCACTAATTTCCTTTTGCTTTTAGGAAAAAGAAAATCTTCAATAGTCTATTTGATAATCTAATTAGGAATCTTAAAAAAAAAGAGAGAAACATATAGAGGGATTGATGATTGCATTGAATTGATAAGCACAATATCACCTTTAGAGAGGAAGTTATTTTTCAAGGAAAGAAATTTATTTGAATTTTTATAATAAAATGATTCCAAAGGTACAGTAAAGACTTTTGGTGCCCAAAGGAATACCTAACTACTTTAAAGAAAGGGATTGAATGGAGCAACCCAAAATAATCACTATAAGGGTACCTAAATCAAGTTTTTTCCCATGGTAAAATAAAGAGGGTTTGGAAAACTCAATCCTAAGATCAGATACTTCTTCAAAGATTAATTAAAATATTCTTGAGAATATCAGCTTGTGAGCGTTTAGCTCCACATAACATACATAGTATCATTCTCAAATTGAAGATTATTAATGAGAGGCTTCCAATGCTTAAAGGTGATAGCCATCATCCAAATGTTAGCTGCTTTAGGTGACAGCCCTAGTCGTCAAAAGCAGCTTTTTAGGATTTTATTAAGTACTTTCTGACTGTGGAACTTAATATGAACTTGTGTTGCGTATAGGTGGGTTATTCTTTCACAAGGAGAAATCAATATGTTATTACTTGTGATGACTTTTTTACCACTATTTGTAATGATTTATTCTATGCATATGCATAAGTTTTCTAATATTGATTTCTGTAGTACCGGATGTTTAAATTGAAATGTGAGCATTAAAAAAATTACAGATGAAGAGACCTTTTTTTAAAAGTTCTGCCTACCTAATAACAATGGTGGACAGTGCTGATTGTGTTTTGTTTTCTGAATCTCTTGACTTTGGTTCTCGGAATCCAAAGATAAATAGGCACTATAGTAGTTATTTTAATTACATTAATGCATTTTTTTGCTCTTCTGTGCAGAATGATATCATAAATAGCTTGAAAAGCAGACTAGATATCGTTTTAGATGAGGGAGAAGATACATTGAACATGGCATCTAGTAATCTTGGGAATGCAACTGGTGAAATAGTGACCGGAAAGCCCATCCATGAACTTATTTTGCATGAATTGAGGTAGGATAAGCAATCCTATCAAGAAATTATATGATTTGAAATATACTGAGAGTTTTACTTTTGGTCACCAAGACAACTATTATTTCATTTCGTTAACTCAGGAATTGATGATTTATCAAGCTATATTTATACCCTGATGTTTGCAGATTATTTTTCTTCAAGAATACTTGATTTCCTTGCAAATCATTTAGTTGAAGAAAAGTTGTGCATTGATCTTAGAAATGGTAATGGTACTTCTAGGGTTCAACAGCTAGATGGTTATCATGAATCGTTGAGCTCATTACCTTGTTGCTAGGGCGATATCAACTTAATATTTTATATTAAGAATGAAATTATTTTGTGAGTTCAATTAAATACTCTCCCTCAGATTTTGTATGCAAATCATTCTTAGTGATGTACACGCTGCCTTCTTCCCATATAATCTAATTTTATCCTTGTATATTATAACCTTCAAACTTGCAAATCTTCAATTGAATATTGTCATAATTATATCTGCTTTTTTAGTTGGAAGAAAGTTATTTTCACATCAATAAGAGCATGCTGCTTAAACGTATGTCTTGCTCAATAGGTTTGTTACTAAACTTCCATGATAATGCAGTAGGCCCTTATTACTTTTCATCTTTATGACAATATACAGCTATGTATCTACTGAAAGTTTGAATAGATGCAGTGCATCTTTGTGGGCTATATAAAGGCTCACCAGTTCTCTTTGTTTTGGGAACAGGAAACCGCTGGTTCTCCTTCCCTAGAAGAGTTTTGGTTCCATGGTTACCTGGTATTTTCATTTGTGACTATCTGCTGCCTTCTGAAACTTTGAGGTTTGTTTTCCTGCCCTAGTTGATAAGTTTTGGAGAAAAATATAATTTTCCTGGTTTCTTCTTGGTTAATTGATTCTCTCCGATGAGCATAGATTTTATTTGTTTAATGAATGCTGCGCTGTGTTTGAACCAAAAATACTTAGGCCAGCAATTCACTTGAACACTACTATAGTACCAATCTTTAATGAGTGCTGTATCATAGCATCAGTTTGGCCGCAAATCTTCATAATCTATTTGACTGACTTGCTGCCACAATTTTGGAGAGCTGTTTAGGAGAATTATAGGTTTAAATTCCTGCGTTTAGGTAAAAATCCTCTTCAGAATTAGGATTATCCAAATTGTATTTCCGTGAAGAAGAAATGATAGGAAAATGGTCATCCTTGATGGCATCCCAGAAGTGTTGATTTGGCCGCAAATCAACACTTCTGCTATTATCATAACGAAAATATTTGTTATGATGCTATTATCCAGTTTATTTGTACTTAAGCCGCTAACACTTGCTTAAAACCCTATAATCCTTATCTTGAGCCCGTCGTTTATTAACCTAATCAAAACAGCCGCCCAATATCCCTTATTGGTTGTTGTTTGGGCAACCAATCAAAAAAGGGCGATTGGTTCTAACATCCTAAGGCCGAGCGGCTAGGGCTCATTTTACACATGCGACTCTCCTCCCTTACGTGATCGCTTTCTCGTTTGGAGCTCTCCCTCTCTTCCTCTCTTCCTCTCATGCGGTTTCTTCCTTCCATCCGTCCCGATCGACGCAAGGAACTCAGAATCGAGCCTCGTTTCCAAGCTGTCTGTCCCTCTTGCTCCCTATCCGGCTGTCTGTCTCCCTCTTAAGCCCTAGCCGAGCCTGAACACTAGTCAACCAAACCCTAGCTAGCAAAAACTCTTCTCTCCTCCTTGCAACCGGAAACTCTAGGTTGTTTCCTTTCAACTCTAAGCGCATTTTATGCATTTCGGCTTTCTTTGGAGATCAGGGTTTGATGAATCTCTCTTTATATGCTTAGAATGATGCTAGAATTTGATCCTAAAGTTTGGGATGTTCATATTGCACCCATAAGCAAGTGTCAAATCTATATCTTGAATTAATGTGAGGGTGAGACATGCTTCTTAAAAAAGTTACTTTATGAAGCCCAAATTCTAGTTGATTATCATTTAAAAGAGAAAGAGAATGAAATATGGGAAGTAAGTGAGTAGTTTCATTAGCATTATTATCATTCTTTTCTTTCTATGAATATGTGAATGGTGTTTTGAAATAAGAATGGATATTCATTAAGCATATAACTCTCTTTCAAATTCAAAGAAGCATTGAATGGAAACTCACATACAAGTTTACATTTAAATTAATCTCTATTCATCCAAATTCTAATGCGCATAAAGGAGCTTGGATGTGGCATGCAAATTTATGTGTGATTCATAACCTCTCTTCAAATTTCCCTTAATATAAATATTGTACTCGATGCTTAGCAAATGTTTTAAAAAATATTAAATATATATCCTATAAAGATATACATATTTGATTTATGACAAATCGAGAAGGGTTTAAATTCATATCATTAAGAACAAATGCTCACTTGACGTGTAAATAGATATCTTATCTCCTTCGATACAAATATATGTTTGATCATCTAGAACAGATACTCATTTAGCTTGCATTTGGGAATATTGAATTCAAGAACAGACATATGCTTGATCAATAATAGATCTTCACTTGTTTTATAATATGTATTAAAAATGACATCATACTAAACATAGTCACTTCAACTTATAATGTCGTATAACATTTTAAAAGAAGTATACTTATATATGTTAAATATTCACGTTAAGGGAAAATATAAAGTCATATACCAAAAGAACAGATAACTACACTTTTCGGTTTGGTTTTAAATGTTAACAAAATCCAAAAAAATCATATCAAAACTTACGCTGCAATCAATATATGTCACGTAAACATAATTACTTCAACTTCAACATCCAAATGTCCATACAAATATTTTAAAAGAACAAATACATATATGTATGTTGAAGTATTCATTAGATCAAGCATCTAAAAAGATATGCAAGTCATGTGTAAAATAAAAGAACATATATCTACATCCTGATTTGGTCTTAAGACCGGGTCCGAGTTAATAAAACTTAAAAATCTGATTATTATATTATAAGAACTTTCATTTAATAAAATCTGAAAAGCTAATTATGTCATAAAATGACAAATGATAAATATATTGGCACCTCTTAAGTTCAACTCTCAAGAGAAAATCTCAAACCCCGATCCTCACGCCAAGCTAGTTTGGCTGAAGATTATAAATACAAGAATTTCATCCTCTACAAGAAAAGGTGAGTTGACAAGTTTTACTATATTCAAAAGATTATCATTATTATGGCTTAAATGATCAACGATCATATATTCAAATCTAAATCAATTATAAAATGATTAAAATTCTAATAAAAAATAATAATGATAATAATATATAAATTAAATGAAATTAATTATTTAAATTTAAATTTAAAATCATCCACCCCTCTGCAATTATTTGTCGAGGGTGACAAATTAAGAATAATTTTGCTCACAAAAAAGATAATGTCAAATCAAATGCATAATTATTTTTACACTCAAATAAAGCGACGCTACGCGATCCTCCGTCCGCGTAAGAAAATGACATCATATAAACGTTACTGTGAGCTTAACTAGTCAATCGCGAGATATAACTAAATTAATCGATCAGTCAAGATGTTTCAACGACCGCTCTTTGAATTATATATCTATCCCCTGTGACAAATTCCATCCCGAGTCTACAGGACACATCGGACGACGAATCCTACGGTTAAGCTAATAAAGCGATCCTTCTACGAATACTCACCTCTTCTGATAAGTTCACCCGTGACTTCACGGATGATTTTACCTCACGAGATCTGGGATTGCAGCACGCCATCGCTTCTCCAAAATAAAAGTTTTAAATTAAAACATAAATTTCATAATTTTCAAACTTCACTCATGCTATTATACACTCATTATTTAACGATTCCATCGACCCCCTTAATCAAAACGCTTCTCAATATTGAAAGCGAATTAACTAATTAACTTGCAGACCTATAGGAATCCTAAAACCAGATCTAAAATCCTAAAAATTAGAGCACATCTCCTGCAAATTTTATCTACTATTCATCCGCCTTTCCAAATTTTCAACACTTTAAAACACTCTTTCATGAGAATTTTCGATCCCACGATAAGTTCTTAAACCTTTTTTCTGGAAGCTCTCAAAGGAGCATCTTATCAGAAATGTTGCGTAAGGTTCTTTCATACTTAAAAAAAAAGCGCAGTTTCTATCACAATTCTCTTCTACTTTGATATTTATTTTGATTCCATTAAGCTGTGGTTACTAGGACTTGAAAGACCGCTGCCGGGAGTTATTGTCGATGCAGACTCCATTGGAATCCTCCGGGTTGCTGGAACTGGAAACAGAAGCTGTAGCTGCTTCTTCAATAACTTCATCATTCTGGGATGTGGTTCGTGGAAATCCCATTTCATCCAATGGAGAAACAGAGAGGAGAAGCAGTATGATTGAGAAAAAATCATCCAAAAAATCAAAATATTTTGATTTCTATATTCAGATTGGTCTCTTCGTTCTCCTGGTTGCTGTTCTTATCGGTGGATCAGTTACAGTTTTCAGTCCAGTAAAGATATAGTTCACTAATTTGTCTAATCCAGGTGTTTTCTTTTGTGCTCGAGTTTTGTAACTTTATAATTGCATTCGGTGCTGTTGTTGGAAATTAACTGTTTCTCGTGAGATTGGTGGTTTTTATCCTATTATTTTTGGTGTATTAATTATATGGTTGGCGTTGAAATTGTTATGATAATTTTGATTAATTATAGATGTGCAATCTTCTATGTTTTTTTTTTTTTGAAAATGTACATGCAGATATAATTTTTTTGCATTTACATATCTCAAATTTCATATATATATATATAACACTTTTTGTATAATAAAAATATGTATTTATATTTTAAAAATTAGAGATAATAATTTTTTTTTGTGAGGTTAAAGATTTAAGGGGTATTTTTAGTTTGGAGCAAAATGAGTGTATTAGATTTGGGATGCAAGAGTATTGAAAAGTATGATATTTGATTTGATGAATTTGGATTAAAATGTAAAATTTGAATGCATTTTAAAATCACAATTTAATTCAAATTCAATGTATTTGAAATTCGCTTAATTTGGGTAAATTTTAAATATACCGCTCAATATAAAATGAGAATTGCTTCCATCATTGTTCATCAACTACCATCATCAATTGTCAATAATTGACTAACTATCGGCTATAGTCATCACCCATTATCTCTCACTCTGACACCACACCTGTCACCATTGCTATCGACCAACACATTAGTCGTCATCATCATTGACTACTACTGTCAAACATCACCATCATCCATCACCATTATCACCGCCATGCCGACCACCGACGCATTAATTCATTATGCGAATGATCATTACCAACTGCCAACTGCCAATCACCACTAGTTGTCACTATCAATCATCATTGACTGATAGTTACCACCTTCATCAATTGCCATCAAATACATTATATTCCCTTTATCAAATATGAAAAAAAATAATTTCTGAATTTATAAGATTTTTAACCAAATAATTATAATATATTTAAAATATACTACATCTATTTTACACTGTGCACTGTATTTCATTTACACTATATTTTTTTATTAATTTTTCATTTCTCATTTAAATTTGAGACCTGTATTAATGATTTAAAAAATTCATTAATTTATTAATATAAAAATAAATACAGATACTGATGCAAAACATATCAGCATTAGTTAGATCTATTATTTACTTATCCTCGAATTCAAAAGATTCATGTGTCAAGCAATTGTACTAATTATGAGGCTCCAATTATAGTTGATTTTTTTCTTTTTCAGATTTCACTCTATAATTGGAAAAAAAATATATATATATTCAACTTGAATCTTTTGAAAAGTGCTCGCATTCTTCTATCCCTTCACACGCAACCACATAAATCTTGAAAATATTTTAATTCTCGCCTGTAAAAATGTCCAGAATAATTAGAGTTTTTATTGAGAACATAAAATCTTGAAAATAATATTGGTGAGTTGGGGAAGGTACTTCAGAATAGCTCGCTTGAACTATTGTTTGTGCTAATGGCTTCTCAAGGTTTTCATAACTATGTACTAATCATCAAGTGAACTGTACTGATGGCCATTGGAAGTAAAAAAAATAGAAACAAACTGCTTCTGATAAATTTCCATTAAAGGTTATCAGTTCATAAACTAGTATCATCATTGCAGCTCTCATGATCGAGTTAAATTTGAGACATTTAAGTTACAAGATAGGCAAAGCAGGTCAATGAATTCCAATTTTAATGGAGAACTAACCGTTTGACCTTCAGATCATTAAACGCTTTTCTTGTCCTTGACCTGTGATTCTGCAAAAAATATGCAATTAAGTTCAGCAAATATATATCATCTATCAGAGGAAATTCAGCAAACAGGTTAAAGGCAAAAGTTGTACTTGAAATGATGGCCTTGGGCCGGGTCTTGAAGAGAATTCGATGACGAATTATTCCAATCACTTCCAATTCTACGCCTGAAGAATCTGCAGAATCAGATTCGCCCGTAGATCCAACCTTCTTCTTCCTTAAGACTAGCAAGGGCTTCTTGAGGGCCATTTTCGTCCCTGAGAGCTCGTGGTAGCCGACTGTAAAGGTGTAGTTTCCCTATAGAAAAGATCGGAGACAATCAGACAACGATGAAGCCATTGGATTAGAACGGGAAGGGAGAGAAATCAAAATACTTCAGAGACGCAACAGAGGCGGCCAATCTCGAGATTTTGGACATGTTCTCCGATGGATGGGTGGGATTCCACCACACCCTGTATCTCTATGACAGCCCATTCCCGGCATTCTTCCTCTTGGCAGCTGCATTTGCGGATCTGCATCCTTCTCGATCTCTTTCACTGATGGAGACGATACTGAGAAGGCAGAAGAAGGGTTTTACGTTCTGAAGGCGCTACTTTGCCGCCAACTTTGATGCTTTGCAGCTTGGGAATTGGGAAAAAAACAAACTGTTGTTTTAGCTCAAAATTATTATATATTATTAGTTATATAGGTGTTATGTATTATCTTATAATTAATATAATATCAATATAGTGTAATACATAATATTTTATAATTAATAATAGCAGCTATATATTAGCTAAGCCCCACATAACATTATGTTATTAATCGACAGACTACGACACGCAATAATCTCTCAAAATAACGTAATAAATCAACATAACAATGAATGAGAAATAAGAAATTAGGATTCCAAATGCCATTCAGGGGTTGTGCTTACTTTTGACGACTATTCTTTAAAATATATGTATTTTATAAATTAAAATACATATTTTTTAAAAAATATATAAGAATGCAACAATTGTTAGTCAGATGTGACAAACGGCATGCGATAATTGGCGGTGTCGGACAATAATGATAAATTGTACTTGATAGTAAATGATGGGAACAACAGGCATTGGTCTAAAGGCATTAAGAAAAAATTTATACATTAAAAGTATATTCTAAAGAGAACTCAAATGTAGGATTTATTGTTCTCCTTCTTCTTCACACTTGATGTAATGTTATTAGAGTATATATTTTCTCTCCACTATAATTCATCTTAGATGTAATTATCTCCTCTTTTCTAGCCCCCTTTCAACACTCTTTTTATTGTATTTTCATAAGTAACTTCAGCTTGCTACTCTCAATAAGAGTCAATCTATACTCTTAAATCAAAACATTGATAATTGAGCCAAACTAGTCTTAAACCTATTAACCCCAAAAATACAAGCTTTAACACATAATTGTCCTTTCATTCATGTTATTAGCTTAATAATACCCCACTTTCTTGATTATTGACAGCTCAGGCCATAATCTTTGCATAAAATCTCACACATATTACTGCTTCAACTCGTGATTTATAAATCAATGTTAGGGCATCACACTAACCTCTCATTTTTTACTCTATGCCTATCGAACTTCTTTGGTGGAGAAGTCATCTCCCTCTTGCTTCTCCCTTCCTCGTAATCACATATTGAAAGCCTCACCTTTCACTTTTTTTTCTCCATGGTGAGATCAATCCCTCGGTTTAGGAATGAATTAGAGGGGATCTAGCGTGATCTGATCACAGCTGTCCGTTATAATCATGTGGAAGTGGAACAGACGGCGTATGATCCTTCTCCTTCGCGAGTGACGAGAGATGAACATCATTTGTCTCTCCTCGTTCAATTATAGCTCACCCCTCTTTCATTCTTACATTATTTAGGTTTGCTTCCATCAACCATTAGAGAGCTTGAAAGTGACCTCAAGCATAGATTAATCTAAGTTAGTAGTTCTTATTAATCTTAATTTTAAGTTTGTATTTTATTAATTTTTAGGTTGGTTATATAATTAGGTTCCTAAGATATAATATAACTTAATTCCACAATGATTGTTAACAACTTCAATTTAGTTGTGTGGTAACCCAAATTGATTAGATTGTAGCTACCATATATAAATTGTTAGTTCTTAAAGTCTTTATTATTAACTTTTGAGTATTGTATTGCATGGAATCTCACAAATGTGCTTCAATTTGTATTATTGATTGGATCCCAAATAAATTTGGCATTTAGTATTACCCATTTTAAAGTTAATAATTATCATTTATTACGAGATAAACCTAATCTTATTTATTTAGGGTATTATTCTTAATACTTAAATCTTTATTATTATTACAACAAAAATAATCCTTTTCTTAATTTTTTGAAGTAAAATTCAACTTTTGAAGCATAGGAAAGGTGCTATGTTTATAAATATCAAACTTTAGGTGTTAGATATGTAAATGCATAAGATTTGTGTGGGTGTTAGATATGTAAATGCATAAGATTTATGTGGTATGTATGTAAATTTCCCTAAAAAGTATTAAATTTTTATAACTTTGTGTTTACTTTTTATAGTTTTAGGTTGTCTTGATAAAACAAATCATGGATATCTAAATTGATATACAATAAAACAATAAATGATTAATAAGCCATATTTAGAGATATATACTCATCCTTGCTATGATTGTATATGGAGAAGTTGGAAGGGGGTGCATCACTTATAATTATATTATACATAATGATCATAAAAATCACTATATTAACAACCATTTTAGAATTAACAATCTTATATTTATACGATGTAATATTACTCTAATCTGTTAACTTACTGATATTCATTACTAAGTTTGCGTCATCAAACTCATTATAATTTTTTTGTGATATCATTTTTAATCAACTCATTTGATAGATCATCAAATGAAAATAGTATAATTTTTAATAGTAATAATGCATTTAATATTTTTAAGCTTATGTGATAAATTTATTTATAATATTTTTTGAGTTTGAGTAACTTCTATATAATTATTTATTTCTATATTTTATATAATATATTAAATATTCTTCATTATTTTACTATTATAAAATAAAATATTAAAAATTTTTATTCTTACTATTTATAATTGCTTATAAAGTAAAGATTACATAATCCACCAAATTAGGCCAACATCAAAGGGGCACACATACATAGCACTCAATTCATATGTATTTACATATCTAGCACCTAAACATAAATATTTACATATATAACATCTAAATCTTTATTATTATAATAAAAATAGTAATTTTCTTAATCTTTTGAAGTAAAATTCCACTTTTAGCATAGGAAATGTACTATTTTTGTAAATATCAAAATTTAGGTTGTAGATATGTAAATGCATAAGAATTGTGTGCTATGTATGTAAATTTACCAATAAAAATGTGAAGTAATTTTAGTTGAGAACACAACATCACATAGATTATTATATTATTACCATAGAATTATGGCAATCCCTATAAAAACTTAAATTACTATCATATAATTATGGCAATCCTATAAAAATAGTCAAAATACTTAAATGTTATTATGAGTATTTTTAAAAATAATATGGCTTACTTTTATAAATAAAAATATATATTAAATAATTTCTTTAAAAAAAACATGAAAAATTTAAAAAATACAAAATAGAATTGATGTCAAATGAGCTCTAAATGTATTAATGATGGCCTTCTTTTTGGAAAATATTTAAAGTTAAATGCTTATAGAAACCTAAATAATTTAGATGTTTTATATGTAATTATTAAACCTATTATTTAAAAAGAAAATATATTTTTAAAGCAGTTATTGACTTACAATATTTTAAATATTATTTTTTAATTTATTGAGAAATTTAATATAAAACTTAAAATTAAACTTTATTATTATTTAATTTTATCTAAGAGCTATAAATATGATTTACTCAAATGTGGACTATAGTTAGCAACTTGAGTTAAAAAAAAGGAAAAAGCCTCAATAACCGTCTCCTTCATCCAAAACTCTGGCAAGAAGTACACGGCAAAACAGATCACGAATATGCGAAATTAGAGAGTAATCCTCTCTTCCTCTTTCTCTTCCTCGCCGACCATGGCGGGTGGTCGGAGGCATCTACGACTTCATAATGGAGACGCCGCAGCTTCCGGAGGTGAGACGGAGTCAGCGTCAGTCCTTTTTTTTTGAGGGAAAGCGAGACAGCCCATTAACTATTTATATCACCTGCTACAGAATTAATAGATGTCTTCTGATTATAAAATGACGTTTTTTTTTCTCTCTCCGACTTATCTTCCCGCTATAAATAATCCCATCGGTATCTGACCAGAAGCGACGAAGGCGATTCCGATCCTATTGCTTCGTGTTGAAAGTGTGCAAGATGGTTCGGGGGACTCTTGAGGTTCTTCTCGTTGGGGCCAAGGGCCTCGAGAACACTGACTTTCTGAGTAAGATTCATTATTTCATATCTTCTTCGCTATTGTTATTTTCCCTAACGTGATAGAGAACTTTTCTGTTATTTTTATGTAGATGAAATGGATCTGGCTCAGATAAAATCATTTAAATAAGTTTTCAGATCTTGCTTCATTAATTTTATTTATCTATTGCGTCTTCCTTAGATCTAGAAAGAATATGAAAGAAATGGTAGGTTGTCAAATGACTCATGGTCCATTTAGAGATTTATCGCTCACTATTTCCCAAAGAAAATGTTGGATCAGGAACTGTCTGACTATTAGTATGATTTAACTTAACTATGATTTAGCGAATCATGTTAATCCAGTAAATCTCGAGGGAATTGAAACCAAAAACTGCGCAATCTTGCTGCATTTTGATAATTTATTTCAAAATAAAGATTCAGGAGAGAAAAAAATCCTTAAATTCATTAAATTATGTGAATAATGGGACTTAGCAAATTATGGAAAAAGGTAGGATTTAAAATTCAAAAAGTTGTTTGGTAGGATTTAAGCTAAATTTTACTTGCATCCGGTCTAAAATAGTATACCAAACAGTTCCTTTATCTTCTCGAAGTGAAGCTTATTTCTTCATTTTTAATCATCTTCCCCTTTCAGGAAGGATATCAGATATGATGTCTGCATGTTCATGAGTTTTTAATAAATGAAGAGTTTAGTTGCTTTATGTGAAAGTTATAGTCATTGTAAAAGACTGATTTGTGAGATTTTTATGTGAATTGGGAAGTATCAGCTTTGTACTTTACTATTAAATGGTAGGTCTAACACATCTCATTATTTAGGATCAATGAGTTCATACATATGGCCAGGATTCATCATATTTAGACCGTGAATATCCCTACTGTCTATTCAAATTATGAATGTAATTTGATACGGATCTGAACTATTCTATCTCATCTTAGAAGGTATAGATAGATACTTTATGTGTTAACAGTAATCAATCCCTTCTTCCCACATTATATCCCAATAATAGACTGATATGTTTGGTTTTAAATTTTTAATATTAGTATGTCACTTCTTGGCTGTCTTTGTCACCTTTAATTCATTGATAACTATTTAAATATCACATTTTCTCACAAATGAGATCTGAGAGTATCTGAAGTAAACTAGAGAGGGCATTGACATAACAAAGAGTTCATTACGGAAAGATGGCAGATTATCTTCTTAGACAATGTAGATACCAGCATACTCAAAACTTGTATAACTTATTTTTGTAGGTTTTGCATGGGAATTGCTACGAGGTTGCATGCATGAAAGTATTTTAAAAGGCCGGGTAACATATATATATATATATATAAGATGGTTCTATGTATCTAGAAGAATATCCTTATATTGTATCCACTTTCTATTATGCGTTTTTATTTACTATATCAAACATGTGTTTTTTATGCATGTTTATCCACAAATATCTTAAATAGAGAAGGATCATAAAAAATGCTAAATTTAGCACTCAGTGCAGGACATTGTAGAGCTTTTCCGATGCACAACATATTTGAAGTTTCTTACCATGAAGTTGTAATTATTTGCAAGGCTAGACGAGGGCTAAATGATCATGATGTTTTTATTTCTACTCTATCTTTGAGCTATGATGCCTATAAATATCTGCTCGTTATCCTTTTCATATCTTCCAATAACATAGGTTTTCAGACTACAATTTCTCATTTCATGCACTCAATTCTTCGATGCTATAATGCTTCGTAATTTTTGTTTGTGCATTTGCTAAGCAGATAATATGGACCCTTATGCCATCCTGAAATGTCGCACTCAGGAGCAGAGAAGCAGTACTGCAACAGGTTTATGTTTATTGCATTGATTAATCCTTGTGACCTACAATTTTCCAGGCCATTCCTCATTTTAATGTGTAAATCCGTAATTTGGTTTGCATGGTCTAGTTATTTGTGACTTTGGTAGGTGACGACAGTATGAGATATGTGCAATTCATTTTTGGAAGAGATTCTTTCAATGGAAACGTTTGATTTTCTGGATTTAAAACTTGCCAACATATGTTTCACTTGGGAGGCAATTCGACATCATCAAAGAACATAACAATAATTTTTTTTACTTGAAGCTGTTTGGAATTGAAAAATTTGATCACTTATGCAGATCAAGACAAAAATCTGTCTTAAAGATTTCAATCATGAAAAAAACCTTTGTTCTGCCTTTATAAAGCAATGATGTTGGCTTCCAACCGTATTTTATCTTCATCCCTACAAAGGAACAGGGATATTGATGAAGAAATAATAATATAATATAGATTAAATGTATATCTTACCATAATTAATTTGGGTATTTTATATGCATCTGAGTTTTGGTAGTGAAATTATTGAGAAATAGGTTGAGTGGAAAAATTTGAATGTTAAGATTGTTGTGTAGCAAAGTTATAAAAATTAGAGTGTGAAATGATTATATTAGAGAGATAATGAAAATAACAACTATCATTGTTAATTAAGAAGAAAATAGACATTGTGTAGGAGGTTCTTCGAGAAAATTATAGAAGATTTATCTATAAGATGTAAAAAATAGAATTAATGTTAAAGAATAGAAAGAAGCTAGAATAAAACCATGTATTATGGCTAGATTTTGCAAATAACATAATTAATGCTTTATAAGCACTCAACAACAATCACTTGTTTGTGTATTTAGCCTCCAAAGTGGAGGTCTAAGGTTCAAATCTCAAAAAATGAAAATCTTTAGGAGCATGAATCAAGTATTTATAATATCAATTTCAAATAGCTTGATAAAATTAAAAATGATAATGATTGATCTAGGATTGGGATACATAAAATTGGTTTTTAACTAGTAGGAAATATTTGAGACTAATAATTCAGGTCTTCTATGAAGAAGTTGAAAGTTGTTGGGTTATTTTTTTAACCTACCTGAGAAGGAGAGAGAGAATGAATAACTTTTTCTTAAAATTTGTGCCTTGGATTTTTTTTTGCATTGGATGCCGTGAGAGAAAAATAGGATAAGACCTTCAAGGTCAAATATTGGAGAGAGATAAATTTGAATATTTTATTTGATTTACTCTATTCATAAATGATATATCCTAAGGCTTTCCATTTACAAAAAAAAAAAAAGAAAAAAAGATGCCAATCCATATATATCAATAATCTAACGAACACACAAATTTAATAAATCTTATGCTAAATATTTTACATGCATTTAAATTATTGATATCCTTGAAACTATTTTAAACTAATGATAAGACATCCTTATTTCAATGCTTGAAAATGATGAAATGAAAATAATTGTCTTAATTTAAGAGAATAACCCCTTGGACATTTAAAAAGGTTATCGATAATGCATAAATAAATATTTTCTTTAATTTGACGATCATCAATTGGGATGTTACTTGTACTTTTAATCTGGTTGGGTGCTCTTGGCTCCTTCTCTATTGAAATATTTATATGCGGTTTCTCCAGCTGCTTTGAAAGTGAAACTATTGCATAATATAGATCTAGTGGTACCTTCATAGAGTATGCCATAGAATCTCTTTGCTTAATGCTTGGTGACTTTGCAAACATTGCTCTTTTGAAACAAGTTTAGGGAATTGGATTTAGGATGCGGGGTAGTTACTAGCTTCAGTTTCTCAACCTTAGTTTAAAAGATAAGGCTTTTTTTCACAATCTCAATCCAATGCAGCATCGCTGATGGCAGATTTCACTGAAGCTTTTGGTAAAAAATTTCTTTCCTAGCTTCCTCATTGGCATGTGCATGTAATATCAATGATATTGTTGAATATCTTTTTTACTCCCTCAATTACTTTTTTTGAAGTTGCAGTAAGAGTCTTTTATTGGCCTATGGCTTTTTCTATGGATATAAATTCCATTAAATTTTTATGGTATTGGTTTTTTGCATTGTTGATGAGGTTTGGTGTCTTGCTTCTTTTGTAGATATTTAGTATTTTTCATTTTTAATAATTCCAAATTGAGCTTTTTGCCCAATGGAAATGGATCTATTTCTTTTACTAAGTGCTGTGGCTATCATGTTAGCTTCAAGGGCATCAACCACTGAAAAAATCTGAGTATGTGAGAGGACTTTCATAAGTTATGCCACATATTTCATTTGCACAAATTTTTTAATTCATTGAGATTTCTAAACTAGTTGTTTGCCTTTAAAATTTTGACCTATAATCTTACACAATTTTCCCATTGTCTTCTTTCAAATTTTACCATAGAATCACCTTTTCTTTTTTGTGTTTGTTGGGGTAGAATGGAGCTTATAACAACCTTTTCAAGTCCCATCATATTAAGATTGATAGTCGATAGATCATGATTTGTAAGATTGTGAACTCTACCACACTTTTTTATTATTTTTATTATTTATTATTTTATTATTTTATTTTATTTTATTTATGTATATATATATATATATATATATATTTGTGAACTCTACCACACTTAAGCATGTGAGTTCAACTTTAAATAAGCAGATGCAATTTTCTTATTAGGATAGTTGTAAACCATGAAATATATATAATTTTTGGAATCACGAACTATTTTCAATTATTTTTTCTTTTATTATCCTGTTTAAGGAAACTCAAACTTTATTTTTATTTTGAAGGGAATATCTTCTCTCTATTCTATATTTCGTTTTTTGGCTTATCTTCTTATTGATGGATTCTCCTTGCAAATTGTCTTTTATGAGATGTCTTACATTTTGTCTGGACAAGAGATGGTAGTGCCACCATAGCAATGACAGATTCAATGGCAGTTGTTATGATATCCGTTTGGTTATCCATTTGTCTAGACATATGCTCTTTGAAATTATTTATAGACTTCCAATTTCTTCAAACTCCCTTTTTTCTCTTAGTTTGTTTTTGGCTCTATATAACTGTCTAGGTTTTCCTTTATTCTGGCATAAACTATAATGATATTCCCATTGATTTTAACTATGGCCCTGACACCAATTGATCTATGCTAGATGTGTTGATGACTTGTGAAACCAATTGAAAATAATTGGAATGAAGAATTTAGGTTTTATATGGATAAATTTTGCTCTGTTGTTTTTTAATACATCCGAGAAGTAGAGAGAGGGAGGTTGCTGATGATTTATATATATATATATATATATATATATATATATATATATATATATATATATATATATATATATGAGAGAGAGAGAAAGAGAGAGGGAGAGAGAGAGAGAGAGAGAGAGAGAGAGAGAGAGAGAGAGAGAGAGAGAGAGATTGTCTGAACATTTAAGAGAAATGTTTTGGGGGGAATTTTTTACTTTTGATTGACTGTGCATTATAAGACTTATTCATAAAAAATAATAGCCAATCCATAATTAGCTATAATTCAACTAAAATGCACAGTTTTAGGAAATCTTGACCTAAACATCATACATTCATTTAAATTATGGATAACATTAAAAAACTATTTTGGTTAAGTCTCATCTTTATCTCAATGTTTAAAAAGAAAATATAAATAATTATAGCTTAAGTCAAGAGAATGTTTCTATAAATCTTCTAAAAAAATGGCTCTCCGTGTAGAAATTGGTGGAAAAAAGTTATGAGAGAATATTGTATATTTTCCGTTTTCTATCCAATTTAGAATTCTCTCTCTTACTTTGGTTGGCCCCTCCTTATTTGAAAATTTAGATTGCATTTCTTGCAATTAAGTTTTCTTCATATTTGCAAAACAATAACAGACCTATGTAATCAGTTCTGATGTAGCCCATTGGCAATGCTTCTTGCCTTCGATTCCTTTTCAAATCCTCAAAAAAAAAAAGAAAAACCTATATGCATGTTTGGGTTCTCTATAGACTTAACTGAGCCGAGCCATGTTGTTATAATTGGTTTTGTGTGTGTGTGTGTGTGTGTGTTTGTTTGTGCAGGCAAAGGTGAGCCCGAATGGAATGAAACATTTGTTTTCAATGTCTCTGATGATGTTCCAGAACTTTCTATCAAATTAATGGATAGTGACACTTTCTCGGATGATTTTGTTGGAGAAGCCAAGTGAGGGTTCTTAACTCTATTTTAGTTTTCATTTCTATTCTCAATTAACTTAGCATAGCATGGTTTCAAAATTTCATGCATGCTTACACTTTATTAAATTTGTTGGTTGAAAAACCTATAGTTTATTCTGCCCATGAATCAAAATAGTTAATTTGTGTTTCATGATTTAGTTGTTAACCTTATATAATGTTGATCTTCCGTATTGTTTGTTCGTTTTACAGAATTTCTTTGGAGCCCTCTTTTCAGAAGGAAGGATCCCTCCTACTGTATACAATGTGGTTAAGGATGAGGAATATCGTGGAGAAATTAAAATTGGCCTCACCTTCATTCCAGAGGTACACCATTTTTGCAATTTAACTGCCTCAAATATTTATGAAGAACTTGTTGTTAGAAAATTGAAACTAGAACTTATAACTGACCCTAACTATTGCATGAGTTGTAGGATTTGCATATGAAATGGCCTACAAAGAACTTAGAATGATTATGTGCTCTTGTGGTTCGATAGCATATACCTGATTTGTGAATCATCTATTCAATTATATACAATTGTTAGAAAGTTCAAACAGATGGTCTAAATACTCATGCATTCTTCATTTAATGGTTTCTGGGCTGTGTTTTGCAAGTGAGGTAGCTTGAATTTTGAATCAGTTAATTCTGTAGATCTTATTGTCAGAACTATTAATTGGCACCTAGTGACAAGTTGAAGGAGTAAGGGATAAATACAAGAATAACTCAAACTTGCCTTGAAAATACAAGATATTTAAATTTGTCTTATCGTCTACATATTGTTGCTTTCCTTATTATCAATAGCAACAGCCTTAAGTTCAGCATTCACATTCAATAATGTTCTTGAGCACTGCTTGTCACTTTTTTTTATCCCCTCCTCTTCAGTTTTATTTATGATGATGCTTATCAACCCTCACCTCGCCACACTTTGCAGGAAAACAACGACAGGTATAATGAAGAGAACTACGGTGGGTGGAGAGAATAATCTTGAATCAGATTATTTCTGGATCTTAGTTTCTGCCTGCTCTCTCTCTCTCTCTCTCTCTCTCTCTCTGAAGTTCTATCTGATTCCTGGTGTAATGCTCCTAAATTTCTCATTAGATGTTTTGGCGTAACAGTTTCTATAAACTATAAACACAAACAGCAAAATACTTAGTTTTTTTTTTTTAAATGTTTCGTTAGCCTCTCAGTGTACCCATCTTCTGCTTCGAGGGGCAGACCCACATATATTTGAGAGCCTCTGTTTTTATCTGAATACTCATATTTGTCTCTCTTAAATGGAGAAGTTGATTCTGTCTAACCGTAGATGCTTATTTTACCTGCACTGACTACTTTGCCTGCACTCAATACCATTATAATTGGTTTAATATGAAGTGCTATGCGATCCATCGCTTTAGTTTCGGTTAATGGCGGCCGAACCTCCGGGGCCGAGTTGAATCCTCTCACGGGCCTTTATCTTAAGGTGGAGAAAGTAAGTGGGGACTGCACGTGTGGGTAATGAATGTGTCTTAGCGCCGTGGGATTATCGATATCTTCACCCACAAGATGAGTGTGGTGTTGGGTGAATACCTATTGCAACTATGCACATTTTATAGACGAAAAAAGTTGGATAAGCTGTAGAGAATAATCATCATTAGTCAGATTAAGTCATTAATTATGAAGTCTTGTAGTGCCATTCAGATGGAATTTCATACTTTTTGGGCTGAGCAATAATTAAAATATGGCCTTGCTGTAAAAAAATAAATATACTTTATGAAATTATTGTGATAAAAATATTTATATACATATTTTTGAAAGTGTTAAAATGTGAGACGATCGTCTTATTGAAGATGTTGAAAAATTCAGGATTTATTTTGAGTTGAAAGGCTGTACATTTTATATAAAAAAAAATAATGATGGAGCTATTGTATAAAAAATAATTTTTTTATTACAGATTTTTTTATCTTATAAAAATCAAATAATAGTTTTTTTTTACAGATTTTTTTAAATGTGACTAAAATGTAGTTAATAAATGAGACAGCGGTATGGTGGGAAAAATACGTCACTCAAAATGCACCTGAAATTTAGTTTGTATTTTGTGTTTTTTTATTGTTACTTTTTTTAAAAATATTTATTTACTTTAATTTTATTTTTTATTTTTTAAATATATTAATTTTCAAAAGACTCAATAAATTTTAAATAGTTTGAGTATTTCTAAAAAATTATTATTATTATTATTAAATATATTTTATTTTGATTCAAAATATAAATAAAATATAATTAAAATAAATAACAAAAAAAAATCATATAGCCTCTAAAATTGATGGATGAGGTGATGCAATTTGTACACATAATTCATAAAAAATGTTGTACATCATCATAATATTAATATATTTATACAATTAGAAATAAATAACACTTACTTCATTATTTAAATAAAATTTGAATAATAATTTTAATTATATCATAGGATTTCAACTACAATAAATTATCACTAATTTTATTAGTTTGACATAATTTAAGAGACTATTTAGGATCAAATTTGTTTTAAATTTATTATTTTTACTTTTATGTTTTTTTTAAATATATTTATTTAATATATTATTAATAATAATAAAAATAATCACTATTAAATATATTTTATTTTAAATTAAAATATAAATAAAATAAAATAAAGGATAACTCAAATAACCCTAAAAATAATATAGTTCAAATAAATGTTAATATATTGAGAAAAAAATTATCTTTCTTAAAAAATTGTCAAAAAATAAGAAATAAGAATGCATGAGAAGATTCTTAATTCAATTATTTGAAAAAAAATTCTTCTTAGAATTATTAATTCAAATAAGATATGTTTAAATTTAATAAGTTGCGATACTTTTTAAAATTTAGAGATTTTTATTTATTTTTATTTTTAAACTATCTTAATAATATATTTATATGTATCATAATCAAATTATTAAAAATTTATAAAAATAAAAAATATAAATTAAGCTTTGATTATTAATTTTAATCTTTAAATTTAAATAAATTAAGATTTAAAATAATTAATTTATAAATATTGAAGAATAAAATGTCTGTGTAAAAGCCCTAAAATTTAAGAAAAAGCAGTGAAAATGTCGGAATTTTTGAATCGGTGCATAGTGTTGGTGTTTATCGCCGCGGATGCACAAATAAACCCTAAACCCTTTTTGATATATTTTCAACTTCTATCGTCACCTCCACAGACATGGCATGCTCCGTGCTCCGCCACCGCTCCAAATCGCTCCCGAGGTTCCTATGCAACCTCTCCCTTATTCGTACAATGGGCGGCGGCCACGTACTTTCCCCGGCGGCCTCAACAAGTGGCAGTACAAGCGCATGCACGAGAAGCTCGCCAGGGACAAGGAACGACGTCTTTACAGCAGGAGAAACAGATCTATCAAGCCAGGCTCCGGGAGATCCGTGCCCAAATTGCTGGAAAATCGGTCTCTGATGATTTTGCAGGCGCTTCCTCCGGCGCTGGCGGAATGTCCTCTAAGGATCATATCAGGGCCCTTGCCGATAGGTTCATGAAAGAGGGTGCCGAGGATCTCTGGAACGAGGATGATGGTCCGATCAAATCCCGGACTTATGATCGCCCTTCTAAAGTTTCTCCTCCGCGACCTCTTGATCTTAGGAAGATTGTGACGGAAAAAAGAGCTTCAATTGGCTCATTTGAGCATCGCAGGAATTACTCTAAGTGGAGTAGGAATCCGTCCAGCGACGAGGATGAGGACGACTCTTTTGCTCGTCAAGAGGGCGGCTTGTTGAAGAAATTTCAAGGTAGAGGTAACGGGAGTGTGGAAGGTTTGAGATTACTGAGGTTTAATCTTGATGAGGAGGATTCTGAGAAGGACGTGGAACGGAGAGATGGAGGACGTGATAGGAAAAAGATGATGAGTGGAACGGCTTTGAGGCATTATGACGTCAAGATGGACAAAAGGAGGCCTCCTAGGTCTGATATTGAGGAGAGTGATTTGTCTAGAGATATACGAGAATTTCATCAAGAACGGAGGAGTAGAGCCTTTGCCAAAAATGATATCAATCAGCAGGAGTTGAATGAAGGATCAATTCTTACTCAGAAGAGGTAAAGCGGGAAAGAAATTACAATACTGATTTCGGGTACAAACCTGTTGGAATGATGATAAAATCAATTTGCATGGCTGGAATCCTTCTATGTGGTATGGCTGCTGTAGTTTTGGATGAATATCTCTTGTTGGCAAAACAAAATGCTTCCATCTCAGAAAGCTTGCTGCTTATTGTTTTTTTTTTTTGTTAAGAACTTTATTTTCATTGTCTTAGTTTCTGAGATCTTTGTTGACATGTCAAACTTGAAAAAGAAGGCTGACCATTATTCCTTTCCGTTAAGAGATTAATGAGATGTTTAGAATGATGCTTTTTGGTTTCAATACAAAAGAATTAATGAGATGTTTATAATTTCAATTATTATATATAAAACAAATTTATGAGTCTCATAAGGATGTAATGGTAGAGAGTCGAATATAAACTTAGAAATAAATTGCTTCAATATCTGATAATCAATTTTTGTCATGCTAGAAAGATCTACTATGTAAACAGTTTTTATGACCAGGTAGTTGACGAATATATATATATATATATATATTAAGAGAGAGAGAGACAGAGAGAGAGAGTGAGTAGTTTTAAAAATTGATAGATAGAAAATTGACTAGTATTAAAAATACCGTATCAATGAAAGGGTTGACAATTATAGTAGGAATATATTAAAGAACAACATTAAATCACTGCATTTTGTATTGATTCTGAAGATTATTATATTGGATATTCAATATGAGACGCCTTTTGTAGATGTTATAGTTTAAATTATTGAAAATTGTTAAAATAAGTGGTAAGTTGGAGCAATTTAGAAAATGTAGAGAATATAAATGGACTAGTACAACAAACTTTGTAGTGTGCATTTTTAGTGAATTTTACATTAAAAATTATTAATCAATTCCCATAAAAAAAATTATAAATTGGTGTTACTAGAAAATAAAATAATATATGATATATGTATACATATAAATGTACATACATATACATACATACATATATATTTTTATTTTCTAGGGCTAAAATTATGATTCAAATAAAGAAATGTCAAGAGTATTATAAGATAAAAGTAACATGGATTCGTAGCCAAAAGTTATGGATGGCCAAGTTTAGTATAAAAATGAGAATGTTTGATGAATGTTTGGCAATGAAGGATATATATAAGATTGTTGTATTAGTGTAACAGTGGAAGTAGCATTTATTAGAGATAAGATCACGGGTAATAGTTTTAAGTGGTATGATGATTAGTTAAAATTAGCTCAAAAAGATAGGAAATGAAAGTGGTATAGCACATATAATATGAATAAGAGTTGTACTAAAAGATTTGCACATGATAGATTTAATCTTTCATGCATTTTTTAGTAGAAATTAATAAACTTGTTATTCATAAGCCTAATCTCAAAAGGTTGAATATGTCTATTGATGATGATACTAACATGATTTTTTCCTCATATTTTGTTTTCCATGCTATTCATAAGCCTAATCTCAAAAAGTTAGATATATCTATTGATGATGATACTAACATGATTTTTTTCCTCATACTGTGTTAGTCACCCTTTCCAACAATTTCAGAAAAATAATAATCACCAAAATCATGTACATATATTTTAATTTTATTATGTAGAGATGGGTACCAATATTTTTCTCCATTTGATTGGCATTTCCAGTCTTTAGGATTTCATTAAAATTATTAAAATAACTTGTTAACCAAATTTTGTTGATATTTCGGTAACTCTTCAAATCGTAATAGGTATCTCAAATGAATCTAACATTTATCTTTACTCATTTTTTAAAGCTCAGTCTACTTCAGTAATTTAAAGCACTACATTATACTTCATTATTCTCATCATTTACTCTTCTAAATATTTTTATTTCTAAAAATACATTTATTTAAATGTCAAAATAAGATATATGATTTTCTTTGATGTCTTTATCTCTAATCCGTTATCTTCAACCTTTATAAAGCTGATTGGAGGCTCTTGATCTCTTTTGCTTTATGATATTTTACATAATTTTTTTTTTCTTTTTTGTATCTCCAAAATTTGTAGATTGGTTTTTCTTTTTTGTATCTCCAAAATTTGTAGATTGGTTGAAATGCTTAGCTTTATTACTATAAGATGTACTGAATTCTATTGTTATTATCATTCACTTCTCAAAATTGACAACTTCTCTTGCTACTATTTGCGAGGCATGTGTGGATAATGTGAAATCAATAATTTATCAAGTAAATTCATTTGGCCTTAGACTTTAAAAATGGCTTCCTTAAGCATTTTCTTTTGCTGGCATATTTGCATAAGTTACAGTGATGAGTTTAGTTGATTTTTGCATTTTTATTATACAAGAAATTTGCAGTGAAGTGGCCAAAGTTCTCAAATAAACACTCACTTAGTGCGATCTAAATCTTTTAGTTTCATGAGTATTTTAAGGATACCCTTATGTTTGACAAGCTTTGAAGTATCAAAGATTAAAAAGAAGATAATGATCAATTAGTATTGGGCTATGATCTTTAAATGAGCCATCTATTTCAAAACTGGGGTTTGCAAAAAAATTAACATTTTCTTATAAAGTACTCTTTCAATCATTCATTTTGTTGCTGTTATATGCTACATTTTTTTGTTCATAGTTCATATGCATGCTATGTATTATGTTTCATCTCCAATGCTTTGTGACTGATTTTACTTTCTGCACTTCAGGTTTGATGAGTACAACATTTCTCCCCTGACAATTAAGGCTCTTAATTTTGCTGGATATGTTAACATGACTATTGTGCAAGAAGCATCACTTCCCATATGCCTTGAAGGTATGCCACATTATTTGTTAGATTGTGAGCAACTCAACTACATTGTTTTAAAATTTGCATAATTCCTAGCAATATTTATGCTAAGAGATATAAACTACCTTTACAGTAGGTTGTTTTTCTTGACTCCTTTTCAGCTTAGCTACAGTTGGCGTTAGCTACAAATGTTTAGCTTTTGTTTTCACTCTTATCTCTTATTGGTATTTCTACATGCCTCATTGAAAGGTTTGGAAGGTTCATAGACAATTTCGATTTAGTTGGTTTTTGGTTCTTTGGTGTTAGACTTCATTGCTCTACAACTATGTTGCCTTTGGCCTTGAAGCCAAGTGGAGGTTCACATGCAAGATAGCATAATAGTACTTTCTAATGCATATTCTAACACTACAAAAAATTGTGATATGTCAGGCCTCATCATATATAATGAGAAAAGGGTGTGGTGAAATTGAATTTTTAATTTATTGAATTTTTAACTTACAACCATACCTAATTATTCTTTTTATATTAGAAAAAGCTGAGATTTATCTACAAACAAGGATTCAAATTCAAAACAACCATCAAAGTAGGTACTGACTACTTGAAAATAGCACCTGAATATGCTAGTCAAATTGTTCTTTATTTTTTAAAAAAGTTTTGAACTTTTTAGAAACATGAATCTAAATTCAAAACAGCCATTAAAGTGGGAATAACTCCTAAACTTTAGAAATCCTTAATATATGCAAGAGATACAAACAAATACCTTGCAATACTCCTTGACTAGGTCGGCCATAGCTTTTGTATAGGATTGGTTTCAAATTCTTTACTATTCTCCACTTTGGAAGATTTCTTTTTAGCAAAATTTGAATTTTGAAATCCCATGCTTGTTTGTTCTTGGGCCGGAATGGAGTCATATTTTGATGAAAATTCTCCCGGAACTTTGGGAAGACCATAAAGACCTAGGAATCTTCTAAAAACATTTCAGGATCCCCTTGCATCAGTGGTCCTTCCCAAAGAGGGAAAGCAAAACCAGTGGACGCATAAATTCTCCAAAACTATCAAGTATTGAAATAAAACTATTACCATGCTTTTAACTAATAACTTTTAATGTTTTCTACCATTCCATTTGAAAATTGTGAGATATTTAAGATGACTTTTTCAGTTTGATCCCACCACATTAAAAATAACCTAAAGTTGCCAAACTGATTGGTTTTTGCAGATATATTATGGTTTTGTTTTTTTCCTTTATAACATTAGAAACTTTTATTCTTCTTTTTTGTTATGAATTAACAGATTTTCTTTTTATTCCCTTTTATGATTTTATTAAGAAATTAATCATTTTTTTTACTCTAAAATGTTTAGCATGTACCTCTACTGTTTTGACACGTGCTTTAATTTACCCAAAACTGGGAAGTATTGAAATAAAATATTACTATGGTTTCAACTAATAACTTTAACATTTGTTTTCTGCCATTCCAATTGAAAACGTGAAATATTTACAAATGACTTCTTTAAGTTGATCCCACTGAAAATGATCTAAAATTGCCATACTTATTGGTTTTTGTAGATATATTAAGGTTGCTTTTTTTTTCCTTTATCATATTATAAACTTTTATTCTTCTACCGAACTTATCCTTCTTTTTTATTATGAATTAATAGATTTTCTTTTTCTTTCTTTATATGATTTTTTTTAAATGATCATTTTCTTTCCTTTAACATGTTTAGCATGTACATGCTATTACTATTCGACAAATAGATGTTACTGTTACATTATCAATGTTAACTTTTCACAAAGCTTGTTGCGGCTCGCCTTTCTAGCTCTTGTTTAGTCCTCGTCATTCAGTGCTTGGGCTTGTCGCTTGATCCGATGTTAGGATCTTGTTCACCTCACGCTCACTAATCCTGTTGCCGCTCATGTTCGCTTGGTCTCGTTCCCTCTCCATCATTTGTCCTAGCTCTTCAATCCACGACATCGACTAGGGCATCTCGTGCAAGTGTTTTTTTGTGTGATTGTAGATACACTTGAAGTTTGACTATTTCATTGGTCTTA
This sequence comes from Cymbidium sinense, assembly GCA_021442155.1. Lineage (NCBI taxonomy): Eukaryota > Viridiplantae > Streptophyta > Magnoliopsida > Asparagales > Orchidaceae > Cymbidium > Cymbidium sinense. Next base: position 7,234,630 of record CM038219.1, read on the forward strand.
TGGACCCTTGATAATATTAATTGACTTTCACTAGAAGCAAACTACAGAAGGCTTATCTCAAGATGTTCTTCCTATATCAATGACTTTTTGAGCATGCTTAATGGTTTAGGTGTGTTTTTTTCTTTTATCGCATTATGAACTTTTATTCTTCTACTAACCTTATCCTTCTTTTTTGTTATGAATTAATAGATTTCTTTTTATTTCTTATGATTTTATTAAGAAATTGATCTTTTCCTTTCATTTAAAATTTTTAACATGTATATGCTTTTACTATTTTGACACATGCCCTAATTTTAAACCCTAAATAGATGTTACTATTATGTTATCATTGCAATGCTAATTTCCCTAGATGCTGACTCTTGTTCTTGCTCCTGCTCCCTTTCAAGATTGCTCTCGTTTAATGCTCAGCACTTGCTGCTTGATCCGATGTTTGGATCTTGTTCACCTCACACTTGCTATTCGTGTTCGCTTTGGCTCGGTCGCCTCCCTTTCCATAATGTGTCCAAGCCCTTCGATCCAAGACATTGGCTAGGGCTTCTTGCATGAGTGTTTTTCTGTGCTTGGAGCTACATCCGAAAATTGACTATTCTGTTTGTCTTATCGATATCAACTTATTATTAGTTTACTTTCATTAGGAGCTAACTACACAAGGCTTTTCACAAGATGTTCTTACTATATCAGTGACTTTTCAATTAATATGCTTATTGGTACCCCCATCTTTTTGTTTGTAAAACCCATGGTTCTCTTTAGTATGGATCTCATAGATCCATTTTGATTGCTTCATTTGCATCGTTTAAGCCCATCCATGCTTCACATTTTGGATTTTATTTTTGAGAAATTTTTATAAGTAGATGCTATGATAGCTCATCTTACGAGACTTTTAGCGAGTTTTGGTGGAGTTGGATGTTTCATCTCACTTTGACAAGATGTGGATTGGTTTTGTTTTGAGTTATTGGCTAAAGTTAGAATTTCAAAATTCTCATCATATTGTACCTCCTTTTCGTGTTTTAGTGTGTAAACTCTTAAACTATTTCAAGACTCATCTTGAGAAAACACCAAAGTTCAAACATAAGGATTTTTCACCGGGGCCTTCAATTTGACTCCTACCTAGTTGGTGGAAGATTTACGTTCATTAGTTCATATTTATTTTCAAAACTTGGTTCAAAGTTTAGATTTTCTTTGAGTTAGTGATTGTTACTCTTGGCCCTACTAACCCCTTGGTGCAATCATTGCCATAGAAATAATCTTCTTATTATTGAAGCACCTCAACACCACCCTATTTATGAACAATGCTAATAATATATTTAAGCAACTATCTATTTCGAATTGGAGCATTCAGAGTGTTGATTCTTTCGTGGATAACAGATTTTATATTTTTTATGTCAGAATGGACAATAATCAGAAGAAAATTTATTAACGCTCACCTTTATCTACAAAGATCTAGGGGCAATGTATATTTTATTATTTTCATGATTATAGGATGGTTTATCATCCCATTTTGTGCTAGTGTATTTTTTTCTCTGGTATTCCTGATAAATGCCCTTGTTGTACTATCTTTAGCCAGTTAATATATTTTGATTTAAAAAAACATAAAAAAATCAGTGCAATGCTCATTTCTAGCCATGAAGTCTTACTTATTTTCAACAATTGAGTTATTTCTGTTTTGTTATCTCTTGCGTTATATGCTTGGCTGATCCATTATAATAAAGCCAAACTTTAGAATATCACGTTTACCTTGTCTTATTGAATCTTATTCCTATGGTTTTGTTTGCAGAATGAATCGTCAAAAAACATTTGCAAATCATCAAAACCATAAGATTCATTTCTTTGTTGTGTCTTTGGAAAACCGCGGTAGAGTGAAAGTTTATGCCTTGGCCTTGTTTGAAGTCCGGTACACAGGTAATTAAAGAGCGAATAAAGACACCTAATTTTAACGTGGAAAACCTCGAAAAGAGGAAAAAACCACTCCTTTATGTTCCACTAGTCTGAAAATCTTCCGATAACGATTACAGAATTGCATATGAGAGAGGAATAACACGTAGCGATCGCTTTATAATAGTTCGATGTTGGAGATCTTTGGGTAAACTACGGTGGAAATCGGGTATAATTAACGATGGTGCGGCGTGATGGTCGCGATCTTGCTGGGGATCTTGAAGCTTTGAGCTTTCTCTTCCTCCCCTTTTCCTCTTCTTCTCGATTGGACTCTTCCTCCTTCCTTGCTTGGCGGTGTGGCAGGATCGGCGGCGGTGGCGTGATTGGTGGTAACCGTCGGCGGTGGCTCTCTTCTTCACTTGTTTGACTCCTCTTCACTTGGCTCCCACTTAGCAGCTTAGTATGTGAGGAGTGCTATTTATAGATGGGAGGAGGGTATTATTAAACTCGTAGGCGTACCACTCCCCTCGGACGCTCGAATGACTCCTTCGATCATTTGATGTATTTTGAGCATTTGGATGCCCAAATGAAGTCGAATTATGAGATCTTGGCTCATTCGTCCACGTCGAGGCCTTCGATTATTATAAATTTCGCATTTGAGCTTTTTTGGGATTTAATTGATGTCAAGATTAATGATATTTTAAGTCTTGATCTCGATTTGTTTACTCAAAATCATATCAACATCAAGATTTGTCTTTGGTGGTATTTTGAGTATGCTCGGTTCTATTTTTGGATGACATTATCATCCAAAAATATATGTCAAATGTTCAAAATAACGAATTGGAAGTTTTAAGCGTTTACGGGACTGCGAGCAGTGGCGCCGTTAGCGTCTTGTATGAGCATGCCGTTAAATCTTGGCCGAGCCGCGCCGTCAGCGCCCGGGTATGATCACTTGAACGCCGTCGGCATGGCGGCTCTGAGCCCATGTGACAGTCATGTGACGGTCCCGTCTTCGGCAGTCGGTGACGTTCTGGTCGTACGGCCGGTCAGTCGGACACACACCGGCCCGGCAGGCGGCCGAGCTGGCAGCGTCTACTTGCCCATGCTTGTCTCAATTCTGGCTCAGCAGCTCATGGCCGCCAGCCTTCATGAACATGATGCCAGACCTGGTTTTGAGCCTTTTGAGGGATTTTAGCTTTTTTGATTTTGAGTTTTGTCGGATTTTGAGTTTTGAGCCATTTGTGGCCGTTTGTGCCATTTTGAGCCGTTTTGAGAAATTTTACCCTTTTGCTGTGGAGTATATCTGGGTAGGAGGAGAGCACACCTTTCCCCTTTCCTTCTTGAGTGAGGGTCCTGGAGGATCAAGAGGGCGATCGAAGCGATCGGGAGCGATCAGGCCATGACGTCGTGGTTCCGGTTCACCTCGTCCGGTTCGCAGCTCCGTCGAGCCGTCTGGGTTAGGGCGATCAAGGCCTGATACGTCGTGGATTCCGGTTTCCGACCTCGTCCGGTTTATTGTCCCGTCGGATTCGTTAGCGCGTCAGGTGACGTCGTGAGTTCCGGTTTCCTCGTCCGGTTCTTGGTCCCGTCGGATCGTCACAGGTTAAGGCGATCAGGCCAGGCGTCGAGTTCCGGTTTCCGACTCGTCCGGTTCGTCCCGTTGGATCGTCAGGTTAGGAGCGATCAGGCCACGGTCGTCGTGGTTCCGGTTCCGACCTCGTCCGGTTCGATCCCGTCGGATCGTCAGGTTAGAGGCGATCAAGGCCACCGTCGTGGTTCCGGTTCCGACCTCGTCCGGTTCTTGGTCCGTCGGATCGTCGGGTTAAAGGCGATCAGGCCGATGCGTCGTGGATTCCGGTTCCGACCTCGTCCGGTTCGCGGTCCCGTCGGATCGTCACGGGTTAGAGGCGATCGAGGCCCGATCGTCGTGGTTCCGGTTTCCGACCTCGTCGGTTCGTCTCGTCGGATCGTCAGGTTAGGCGTCGAGCCGCGGCGTCGTGGTTCCGGTTTCCGGCTCGTCCGGTTCTTGGTCCGTCGGATCGTCACAGGTTAAAGCGATCAAGGCCGATACGTCGTGGTTCCGTTCCGGCATCGTCCGGTTCGCGGTCCGTCGGATCGTCGGGTTAAAGCGATCAGGCCATACTTTGGTTCCGGTTCACCGTCGTCCGTTCTTGGCCGTCGGGCCGTCTGTGTTAAGGCGGTCAAAGGCCACGGTCGTCGTGGTTCCCAGTTTCGGCGCTCGGTTCGCGCCGTCGGATCGTCGGGATTGAAGCGATGCAGTGGTCTAGCGAAGTGGTAGCGGCATGGCGATGGTGGTTGCGGCCGGATCTTTACTATCCGAGTTGTTTGTCGAGTGTGACTCGATGGCGTTAACTATGGAAGAGTCGAATGAATTGGCCGAGATCTTTGGCCGTCAGGTTGTTTTGGTGTGACCGATGGCGTTAACGCCTGTATGGAAGAGGTCGAATTAATCCGATGAGATTTTGACCCGTCGAGTTATTGTCGAGTGTTACCGATGGCGATAACCTATGGAAGAGGTCGAATTAATCCGTGAGATTTTGACCTATCGGTTGTTTGTCGGTGTTAGATGGCGTTAACGCTGTGGGCAGTCAAAGTTTTGACCTTTCTAGTTATTGGTGAATATTATTCGTCGACGCCTTCTCGTATGGAAAGCGTGGGAAGTCCACGGACCTTTTGACCTTTCCACGAGTTGTTTGTCGAGTTTTTGCTCGATAGCGACCGTATGGAAGAAGCGCGGGAAGTCCGACCTGACCTTTCCGGGTTATTAGTCGAGTTTTACCGATGGCGTTAACCCGTATGGAAAGGTCGTGGGAAGTCCAGACGTTTTGGCCTATCCAGGTTGTTAGTCGAGTTTTACCGATGGCGTTAACCCGTATGGAAAAGTCAAATTGAATCCGTTGAGTAGTCGGCAGTGGCGGTAGCGTCGGTCGAATAGCCGATGGCAGCGGATGGCGATAGCCGGCGAAATGCCGGCGATGGTCAGCAGCGATGGCCGGCGGCAGTAGTCAGCGGATAACCGCGAAATGTCAGCGATAGTTGCAGCGGTAATGACGGCAGTAGTAAGCGGCGGTGGCCATATAGTGGTTAGCCAGTGGTGGCGGCAGCAATGTAATAGTTGTCGGCAATTGGCGGCCAGCGTCGTATCAGCGCGGATGACCGGCGATAATGGTGATGGGCGGAGATGCCGGATAATTGTGGCGATGGCCGATGGTAGTCGGCGGTGGTGGCCGGACGATGAATTTTACCCATCCAGGTTGTTTATGAGTGTTATCGATGACATTAACCTGCGCGTGGTACAAAGTTTTGACCTTTCACGGTTGTTTGTCGAGCTTTGCTCGATGACGGTACCCGTATCGAAGTCCACGGGCGTTTTGACCTATCCGGTTGTTTGTCGAGTTTTACTCGATGGCGTTAACGTATGGAAGAGGTCAATATTTATGAGCTGTAGCGAGTTGACCATTGATCTTTGCCTTTTCATTGGTGTTCGACTTGCTCATCTTTTGAGATTAAAGTTGCCCCGTTGGGGTATGTTCGTATGGTCAATTGATTCTTTTCCAATTAACGTGGATATCTTTGTTGAATGGCCTTCGATTTCTTCTTTTGATGGGGTTGTCAGTGTTCCTTGGGAGTGCTTTTATGTCTCTCTGCAGATTATCCAAATTGTTTGCGATGTGCATTAATAGCCTCATCGGTGAAGATTGTGCTTCCACGATGAACTAAGTCGGCATATATGGCCGGGGCCGTGTCCCATGAGTGATGAGTAAAAGGCCCAGGCGAACCTCCGAAAAACTCCTCTTAATAGTTGAGTTTACTCGGGTATTTGGCGAGCTTGGAGAACCTCGGAAGTATTCTTTAAGTGATTCACCCTCGTTACGTCGAATCTAGGAAAGATGGGAGGAATCTTTAATGATTCTCCGATTTGCAATGAAGCTCCAAAGAATCGAGTTCGTTAAAGGTATGGATGGATCCCCTTGGAAGAGAGTAGAACCAAGTCGCTGCACTTTGAGGTAACAGGAAAACCGACAAAGCAGTGTGTCAGGAGCTCGTTGGATATGCATAATAGTCCTGTAATGGTCGATGTGTTCGTGTGGGTCAGTTGTCCCATCATAGGAATCAATGCTCGGAAGCTTGAAACCTACGAGGTGGATGTTGAAGAATTGCTTGGTAAAGGTGAGACTCCTCATGCGCGGTGTGGGTGAAGATGATTTACATGCTTGAAGGTGAAATTCATCTTGCATTAAGCGTCGTCTTGCGAATGTCATGTCGGGATTAACAAGATGAGCATGTGTGAAGCTATCAACAACGATCACGTGGATTAAGTAGCGGTTGAGCGATGGATGAGTGGAACTAGCGATGTCGAGGAGATCGGCGTTACGGCCTCCATGGAGGAACTCGATGTCGGGAGGATTAGCATTTTGACCTCCTCAGAACGACCGATCTTTGGGGAGATATGTTTGTCGTAGTAGGCATTGTAATCCTTGCAAAGGCGGATCATTTTATTTTGAGACTCATTCGGACACGATCTTCCAAAGAGATTCTCATTCAGCCCTCACCGTCCTTGGTTCGAGGATGGGTTTTGAGAATGGCGAGTTGGAGTGGGAGACTGGTTGTAACGAGTGTTGTACATTATAACGTAGATGTTCACAAATTATGGTTGAGGGTTTTACTTCATGGCTTGTTGTGTCTTTGGAAAACCGTCCTAGAGTGAAAGTTTATCATGCCTTGTTGTGAAGTCAAGCCACAGGTAATTAAAGCGAATAAGAGACACTCAAAACGTGGAAAACCTCGAAGAGGGAAAAACCGCACCATTCCTATGTATCCTTTTCGAGTACAAAATCTTCCGATAACGGATTAGAATTGCATATGAGAGAGGAATATGAGTAACAACGATCGGTTATAATAGTTCTTGATGTTGGAGATCTTTGGTACCGGTGGAAATCAGGGTATAATTAACGATAGTGCGGCGTGATGATCTTGATCTTTCGGGGATCTTGCTTTAGCTTTCTCTTCCTCCTCACTTTTCCTCTTCCGATTGACTCTTGGACTCCTTCTTTGCGGTGTGGCCAGCGAGGATCAACAGCGGGTGGCCGGTGGTGGTTGACGGCGTCGGCGGTGGCTCCTCTTCTTCACACCTCTTCTTCAGCACCAGCTTAGCCCCATGTGAGGAGTGAGGCTGTTATAGATGGGAGGAGGGTATTCTAGTAAACTCATGTAGGCGTCTGCTCACTCATCGGACGGCTCGAATGACTCCTTGATCATTTGATGTATTTTGAGCATTTGGATGCCCAAATGAAGTCGAATTATGAGATCTTAGGCTCATTAGATCATCGTCGAGCCTTCGATTATAAACTCACATTTGAGAGCTTTTGGGATTTAATTGATGTCCAAGATTAATGATATTTTAAGTCAATCTCGATTTGTTTTATTTAAAATCATATATTTCCAGATTTGTCTTTGGTTGGTGGTATTTTGAGAAATATCGTCTAAAAGTAAGATGGCTATATATATTATGAGCAAGTATCTTCTTGAAAGCGTATAACATCATGAGGGTTTTTGATGTTCGGTACCATTTTGAAATGGTTATTAGTTTATTGAGTTGTGGCATTTAATGATCAACCTGCACATTAGGTTATTTTATCATAGGACTCAAATTCAAACTAAATAGAATTTTACCCAATTCTAATGACACCAATAAAAGAGAAGCATAAGACTAAGTTAAGTGTTGTAGAGATGATAGGTGGATGAGTGGCTTTACTCCTAGAGATAAAATGTGAAATGAGTATGTTGAAAGTTGGCTCAGGTGGCGGATAAGATTAGAGAGTGCAGATGGTTTGGCCATAAAGCGTCTGGTCGATGACTTGGTTAGGAAAGTAGATGCATTAGATTTGTCGATGTTAAGAAGGGTAGAGGAGAGAGTAAAGACTTGGTTAAGATGTATAAAAATGACCTTAGTATACAACAACAACAACAACAAGCCCCCACTAGGTGGGGTCTACATGAATCCTTCGTCTCCATTGTGTCTATGTTATTAATTCTCATTTAATTCATATCTTGATCATTTTTATACATCTTAACCAAGTCTTTTTAGGTCTACCTCACCTTCTTAACATAAAGAATCTAATGCTACTCTCTCCATCATCTGACGGCTTTTATGTGGCCAAACCATCTAAGACTCTCTAATCTTATCTACCACTGGAATTCTCAACTTTTTCCGACATACTCATTTTGCATTATCTCAGGGTAAAGCCACTCATCCACGAGCATCCTCATCTCTGTAACACTTAACTTAGTCTTATGTTTTATATTTGACATTCTAAGTCATTCAGAGGTCTTACCACCATCTTATAAAATTTTCCCTAAGTTTAAGTGGAACTTTTCTATCACATAATAGGCCGATGCATTCCTCCACTTCAACCATCCAACTTGAATTCTACTAATAACATCTCCACCATCATTTTGAATAATAGAGCCTAAATATCCAATCGCTCACTCTTATTAATGACTTGATCTAAAGTCACAACACTATCACTAAAACTTCTACTAAAATTACACTCCATATATTCGCTTTAGATCTACTTAAACGAAAACCTTTGACTCTAAAGTTGACCTCCATAATTCAAGTTTCATTGGACTCCCTCTAGTCTTATCACAAGAAGAATGTCAGAGCATACACCAAGGTACATCTTCTTGTAAATGCCTGTAAGAACATCCATAACTAAAGTAAAAAGATAAGGGCTTAATGTTGATGATGTAATCCAACCAAATAGAAAAATATTTTGTCAATCCTCCTTGTGTTTGGACACAAGTAACAACTCTAGTATACATATCCTTAATGACTTGAATATAACCAATATTAACTTTCTCGTTCAGAACTCTCCAAAGAACATCTCTTGAGACTTTATCATGTATCTCTAAATCAATAAATATCATATGTAGATCCTTCTTATTTTCTCTATGCTTCTCCATCAAACCTCTTAACAAATGTATAGCATCCATAGTAGATCTACGGTATGAAACCAAAGATTGTGAAACTTACGTATCATATCTTAACCTATGCTCAATTACTCTCTCCCATAATTTTAATGTATTTTAACTTAATTTCTATAATTTGCACACTCTTGTGCATCACCTTTATTCTTAAATATAGGAACCAACAAACTCTTTCTCCACTCATCGGTATCTTTTAGTCTTTAAAATAACATTAAAAGATTTGTAAGAAATTCCTTGATCTTAAACATTTCCACACTTGTTGGAATATTATCCTGTTTTCCACATTTCATTTTCTTTAAAACTTCACTTCTTGATTTACTAATCTGATAAAATGAAATTCTATTTTATTTAGAGTATTAAGGTTCTTTCAATCGTCTTTCGGATCATCCGTTGAAAAGTTTATTAAAATCTCATCCACCTATTTTCAATATCTTTTCTAAGAAAAGACTTTATTATCTTCATCCTTACCTCACTTTGTATGTCTTTCTTCTCCTATCTCTTTGGTTAACTTTTATCTTCATCTTTCAGCTCTATCTGTCATTGTATAAATCACTAAAAGCTAAATTTTACATCATATATTCTTTCTTAGAATCTCTGGTAGTTTATATATTTTCCAATTCTTCGAAGTTATTACATCTAAACCAAGTTTTATAACAATCTTCTTATTTCTTATCTTTTCTTTGACTTTGACTCACCAATTATTCTTATTAAAGAAACTTTTCTTTTGATTCGCAGCATCTTTTATGCTTAATTTACGATATTTTTTTACATAACGTTAGCTTATGAACATCCCAAACTCTAATTTCTTGTAGCTCTTAAAATATTTTTATTTGTGTTCTTTAAGTGTCACTATCTAATCACAGACAATAATTTAGTTTATTTTTTTACTCTTCATCTTAAAATCTAAAAACTAATAGTCGATGTTGGGTCTTAAAATTTCACTTGGAATGGCCTTACAATCTTTCTGATCTAAACGATCTATTTTTCTTATCAAAAATAATCGATCGTGTTTTCTTAGATCCATTTTATAAGTAATAATATGTTCTCTTCTTAAATAAAGATATTCACAAAATCATAAGAAAATCTAATATAGTCCCTACCTTTCATTACTCCAAATTCATAGCGTGAATCTTTAAAATCTTCTACCACTCTACCAGTATTTAAATCTCTCCCCAATAAATACTTTTCTTGAGGGTATTTTTTGTGTCTCTCTAATTCATTCCAAAATTTTCTTTTGAGAACTACCTCCAAACCTACTTGAGGAGCGTAACTTATAACATTGATAATCTTGGTATCAACAATAATCTTTAAAGTATAATTATCTCCATTAATCTATTATATCATTATTACTTTCTATAATCACACCTACAATTTTAGTTCGACTTTTTAATACCAAAGTTTAAAACCTAAACTATCAATCTCCTGGCCTTACCAACCCATTTAGTTTCTTGAACACATAAAATATTTATCTTTCTATGAACCATAATATCTATTAATTCCATTAATTTAGTAAGAGTATCTATATTCCAAGATCCTAACCTAATTCTAGTTGATGGGCACAATGACCTTAGTATACTTGAATTAAATGAGAATTTGACTCATAATAAGACACAATGGAGATGAAGAATTCATCTAGTCGATCCCATTTAGTGGGATAAAGGCTTGTTGTTGTTGTTGTCTAATGACACCATTTTTTTTTGAAGTATGTAATGTCTATAGCTTGCATAGATCTTGGGATACATGCGATTGATTATTCAACTTCTTTGTCTTTGCTTCCATGCAGCTACCTTTATAGTTGATGGGGCCTAATTTAGTTCTAGATAATGTTTCTTCTCTTGCAAATGTGGCCAATAAGTTAAAATATTTGGATTATATTTTAAGGCTTTATACCATAATCTTGACTTGGACTTTAATCTTTTCATTGAGGAAAATATATGGTATTACGATACTAGTTTTATTTTGGATTATATTGATGGTTTCATTGTTTATCAAAAACTAAGTTTATAATTGAACAGGCAAGGATGTTTTAGTTAAAGCAAAAACAGGCACAGGAAAGAGTGCAGCTTTTCTGGTACTTTATCCATACTTTATAATGGTTTAAATTTAGTTTGCCTTTCGTGAACCCTTTAAAATTCAGTATATTGATAAACAGCTTCCTGCAATTGAAGCAGTTGTGAGAGCTTCAAGCACAAACTCAACCAACCGTGTGCCTCCAATACTTGTTCTCATTATCTCCCCAACAAGAGAGCTCGCAATTCAGCTTGCTGCTGAGGCAAATGTCCTGTTAAGATACCATGATGGAATTGGTATCCAAACGCTAATTGGCGGTACAAGATTCAAACTTGACCAGAGATGCCTTGAGGAGAATCCTTGTCAGGTATTTCTCATTTTCTATTCACTTGATTCATATTCTTTTAATTGATTTTGTACAGTCAATCATCAACATTAATCCTACTACATTTCTGTTGTGTTCTTCGTTTATATGATAACTCCCATTTGCTTGAATGTCCTTCCACTTAATCAATACAAGATTCTTGATATCTCTAAATGTAGTTAATTTGCATCATTACATTTCTAATGAAACATCTTTGCAGATTATAGTTGCAACTCCTGGTAGGCTGTTGGATCATATTGAGCACAAATCTGGATTCTCTGTTCGTCTGATGGGTTTAAAAGTTCTTATACTTGATGAAGCTGATCACTTACTGGACTTAGGATTTCGGAAAGATATAGAGAAAATTGTTGATTGCATCCCACGTCAGAGGCAATCAATGTTGTTTTCAGCTACAATTCCTAAAGAAGTAATAAATGCTTAATTTTCAAATTCCAATTCTTTTAATTTTTTGTAAATACAAAGACATCACTCTCAATGTTCAATTAATAAATGCTTAATTTTCAAATTCCAATTCTTTTAATTTTTTGTAAATACAAAGACATCACTCTCAATGTTCAATACTTTTTTGAATTGAAGGTGCGTCGCATTTCTCAACTTATCTTGAAACGGGATCACATCTTTGTTGATACTGTGGGTTTGGGGCATAATGAAACTCATGACAAGGTTTTAGTTTTAATCCCTACCTTCTATGGTTTGTTTGATCACCTTTTTAATGCATTTGATAATTTTTGATAAAGTCATTGAGCAAACATCATGTGTATTACTAAAAACAAGAATTTTTCAACTTGTTGCTTTGAAATTTCAATAAATTATTATTTTAAGACATGCACTATGTTCAATATTACTTCATGTGCAAACATGATAAATGATATAAAAATTATATCTTCTGAACCTGACAATCATATTATTGGGTACTGATTCTTTTGAACCATGTATATGCTAATATTTTTTTTAATTATATTACATTTGACGTACACCCTTCCAGTAGTCATGCAAGGTGTGCTTCCATGCTTTTTAATTGCGTTTTTATGGATTAGTCTACTAGGACTGCTTGACTTCCCATTTTTTAACTTTTCCGTGGTTGAGTTTCATGCAGATTCATATTAAACTCCATGCACATGTTTTAAGGCTACAATGATGACATTTGTGTTGATAAACTTCTTTCAATCATTTGTTATGTTGATGTTGTTGAACGTTCATGATGTCAATGATCCTTGAATTGTTCTTGTGAGGTTACGGAAGTGAACTTCCTCATGTTGCCCGTTGTTGGTCCTTTCATCATCGTATAGTAAATACACCTTTTATAATGCAAAATGCTAATTTTTTACATCGAACTTATGCTTATCTCATAGTTTCTAAATATCTGGAAAGTAGCATATTAAGTAACATTAGATATTATATTAGACTTAGGGATTTAGATTTTAAAGGATAAACCCTTTCTAGCATACAACTTCCGTACATTATGTTTACTAGTGTGAAAAATTTTTTTATAGCATCTAAGTTTCGTAATTGATTGTTTGGAGAACTTCTCTAACTATAGCTCACACAACAAGAGGTATGCAGATGTCTCATTTAACATATTATCCTTGTCAACATTTGTACAATGGACAATCATGATGATGATTTATTCCTTTTGGTGTAATTTTCTTCTCAATGGCTTCTTTGAATTGCAATTTCAAGTTAATTTTTGTGAATCTACAATATAAATGATAATTAGTTAAACAAATCATTTTTATAATTATTATTGAGAAGGATGGTTAATGAGTGAGTTTGTATTCAATAAGTATCTTATTTGAGGAGAGGATGGGAAATGGGGTGAATAAATAAATTCCCTATTCGTGTATTTAATTTCCATGTTTTTTTTTGGGATTCAAGCAAGCTCTAATTGCTCGATTATGACTAAGGATCCTATCATTGATGTTTTTGTTAAGAGCAACATTGATCCTATGAATTTGGTACAATAAATGGGGGTAAGATTATTTTTTTTTGAATTTTGTAGTTGAGTGAAAGATGTTTTACAAATTTTTGAGAACCAAGATCTTTAATTGAATGGTGATGATGATATAGTTTTCCTATTGGTACTTTTGAAAGTGACAAAGCTAATGTTGCAAGTTAATTTTTTTTCTATTGCCATTATGCTAGGATGCATGTACATAGATACGAGGATATGTACACAACACAGGTTGTGAGTCATATTTATTATTGAAAATATAGGACATAGACAATGGTATTACTATTTTTATATTTTAAAAAAATTAAAATAATGCATATAAATCAATTAAATAAAATATTAAAATTAATAAATGATAAGTTTTTAAACTCTTAACATATGTATATCAATAAAGAAATGATGAGTTGTGCTCATTGTGTGCTGAGGAAATCTAAAGATTGAATAATAAAGATTTATATTTAATTTATTTTTATAATATTTTAATTCAATTATTTAAGACATGCATGGTGGACATGTGTTTGTTTTATTTTTAATGTTATTTTAATCAGATATATTTTTGCCATATTTGATATGCATCAAAGGCATATTGGATAAGTGTCCACATTTTACACGTGTTGGATATTACATAACAAGTATCTATCCATATTTTCAAATATATAATATGATGCAAAAAATGTCATCTAGGAGAAATCAATATATTTAAAAAGCTATATTAATGTCTACTTGTAAGGCATTTGTAATGTTTTACATTTGTTTTTGCAACTTTCTTGAAAACTTCAATGTGCCAATTAAATCAATCGTGGTTGTATTTTTACATTTTATAGTTGTTATATGCTAAGGCTTAAAAGACAAATTTGAGAACTGAGGTGTTATATTATAGTAAGATGATGTGTAAGCCTCAAAAGCATTGAGGCATAAGCCTAAAAAAATTATGATTAAAATCAATGAAATTAATAAACATTTAAAAAAAACAAAAAACTAAGAAAAGTAAAACTAAGATGATAAAAAAATAGTCGAAAGCAATTAAAAAGAAAGAAGAAGTATTCATTAAAAAAACCTAAAAAATATATTAAGAACATAAAAAAGGTAAAAAGTAGTATATTAAAAAAATAAAATTTTTTTTTAAAAAGGAAATAAAATAATAAAGAAAACTAAATTAAGAAAAATGACAATAAAATATTTTAAAAATTAGAAAAATAGTTAAATAGAATATAAATAAAATACTTGAAAAGTAATTAATTTATTTTTTTCAAAGAAAAGAGGAAAACTTACTTTCTCGGTCAAATGCACGTAGAACCCCCATTGTCCTCTATCATATGCAATCTACTCATAATTATACTATCACTAGTCTTAGATCTCACCTAATCACTCTAAAATAGTTGTAACCTCCTTGCTCACAAGCTTATAGCCTTCCCCTTTGCCATTGTGCTTCCTATCATTTGCTCATTTGTTAAACCACAATCTTTTCTCTCTCCCTCAACTCTTACACTTTTAATGTAAAATTTTAAACCGAGATATAAGTTATATTAAGTCCGGATGCAAAAAGTGGAGGGTTGCGATAGGTAGTCGACAGCCAGCTTAAAACTTGTCGAAATAATCATGACTATATAAGTTATATTAAGTATATCATGTAACAAAAGTTTTTATTTATTTTTTATTTATTTATATTAACATGAAATGTCACAGCGTTATGTTAAGAAAGGTAGAGGTAGACCTAAAAAGACTTAGTTAAGATCTATAAAAAATGATCTTAGTTTATTAGAACTAAATTAGAATTTGACACAAGGACACAATAGAGAAGGAAGATTCATGTAGCCGACCTCACATAGTGGGATAAAAGCTTGTTGTTGTTGTTGTAACATGAGTTGTCACCTCAAAATTCTTAAGGCATAAAGTCTCGAGATGTAAGTTTAAAAAAAAATGCAAGCCTTGGACCATAAAGGAGTAAGCCTCGAGGTGAATTTTGGGCACTTCATAATGAGGCACGCCTTAAGGGTTGTTGCTTGAATACTTTTGTAAACCATGCTATCTACCAATTGGTTATGGGTCCTTATCCTTATTTGATTAGAGCATTGTCAATGCTGAAATATCTTCATTTATTTCATTGACAATGTTGACACATAATAAGACACAATGGAGAAGGAGGATTCATGTAGCTGACCCCACAGTGGGATAAAGGCTTGTTATTGTTTGTCACCTCAAAATTCTTAAGGCATAAAGTCTTGAGATGTAAGTTTAAAAAAAATGCAAGCCTTGGACTGTAAAGGAGTAAGCCTCGAGGTAAATTTTGGGCACTTCATGATGAGGCACGCCTTAAGGCTTGTTGCTTGAATACTTTTATAAACCATGCTATCTACCAATTGGTTATGGGTCCTTATCCTTATTTGATTAGAGCATTGTCAATGCTGAAATATCTTCATTTATTTCATTGACAATGTTGTTTTTTATTAACCTTGCAATTTCCATGTTAATTTTAGTGTTGATTCACCTGATACAATTTCTTAAATTATAGGTTGTGCAGTCATACATTGTTGCACCACATGAGCTGCATTTTCATCTGGTTTATCAACTAATGAATGAGCACACCATGAAAGTGCCTGATTACAAGGTAAGCGAATTTAATTTCTAAATGCAAGCAACGGAAGTTATAAGGATTTTAAGTTCCCCTGATGTTTTGTTTTTGGTGCTTTTAGGTAATTGTGTTTTGCACAACTGCTATGGTAACTGCATTCATGTATGTGCTACTCCGAGACTTGAAGATGAATGTTAGGGAGATGCATTCCAGAAAGCCTCAACTGTATCGAACTCGTATTTCTGATGAATTTCGGGAATCTAAATGCCTAACTCTTGTAACGTCAGATGTTTCCTCTCGCGGAATGAACTATCCTGATGTTACACTTGTGATCCAAGTAACCTTGCAACTTATTTAACTGCCTAAGTTGATTTTGTTCTCCGAACATCCATCCTTGTGTATTTTTTTGTTATGGTATTGGTAAAGCTACCAAAATTTTATCATCGCATTTCTCATTTTTCTGCATAAGTGCTAACATTTTGTTTGAACTTTTATTGATTTCATGCTAATTTATTCTGTTTATTTGTTTAGTGATGTTGATTTCGTTTTATATTGATGTTACCACCAACCACATGGATCTTATCGGACTGAAATAATGAATTTGAATATCTTTTTGATTTTCACCCCTGTGTATGCTCAAATACAAGAAATTTGAAGTTAACCAAACCCATTATGCAAGATTCAAGAGGTTGACAAATACAGATAGCTTGAGTAGGAAGTAAATATTGATGCTCGGTGAAAGAAGAAATATGATAGGAAGTAATGGATACCAACCGGTTGAATCAACTATACATTCATTTTCCATTGATTGTTGCATATTGTGTTGATTTAGTTTATACAATTATTTATTTACAAATTTTTTACCTTAGTTACATGTGTTCCTTCTAATGCCTTTCCCATTGATTTCTATCTATTGTTCTTACAAGTGAATCTTCTACTCTTGGATTCACCTGTCTTTTTTGTAAGACCTTTTCCTTGATAAATGAAACTTATATAATCTCTTTAATATATCATTTTTAGTTTTACTACACATCTATCTTAAGGTTTTTTTTATGCCATAATGGATACGTGTAAAATAGCTGATCTTACCATTTCTTTTAAGTATTTATATTTTAGTTCTCATGATCGACTCTTATTACAAAATACTCTGAGACACTTCTTTATGCTAACAATCAAGACATAATTCCAGGTTATGCCATCCTTAATATCATACATAATTCATGTAAATGATAGACCCAAGGCATCAAAACTTGTTGCACTTATGTTTCACCTGATCCTAAAAGATCATGCAATGACTTTTATTTATTTCAGTACCATTGATATTCCATGGCCCAATGACATGGAATAGTTGACGGTGAAATTGTCTTGTAGGCTTAATTTTCTTTGTTTTTTTGAAATATACATAATTTTTTGTGTGCGCGTGCATGGGTTTCCATCTTTTTAAGGTTTGCTATTACCTTTTGTGCCTTGTAATATAGTGGATTGTCTCATCTCAACTACTCAGATTAAATTAGAGATAATTACACAAACGTGTACATGTTTTAAATTGGAAATTGTCGTGTAGGCATAAGACTGACATTTTGTGATTTATTTAACTTTTTTTGTTTGCATTTGCAACAATAATTGCACACCTGAATATAGTACCTAGATGAATATAGGTTTGAAACTTTTTTAGTTGTTTATCCATTGTTTTAGATGTTAACTGGCCTTCTTTTGGGTAAAACTTGCAGTTCTAAATGTTTTAATTACTGATGCTAAATAACCTAGTACATGAAATTATTTTTGAAAAATGCGTGCCATGTGATTAATACTGTTTTATTCTGAGTTTAATTTGCATGATTTTTCAGTAATTAAGAACATTTATTGTTCTCAGGTTGGAATTCCGTCAGATCGTGAACAATACATACATCGCCTTGGAAGAACAGGCCGTGAGGGCAAGGATGGAAAGGGCGTCTTGTTACTTGCGCCATGGGAGGAGTATTTCATGAATGAGATAAAAGATCTCCCCATTGAGAGGTGCCAGTTGCCCGAGCTAGGTTCAGATATAAAACAACAGGTGCAATAACTTTATAATCATTTAAATCCTTGGCACTTTTTTATAATTTTTTTATAATTAGCTTGTTATTTTATCTACAATTTATCTTGTTTAGATCATGTATTCATGCTTTAATTATTAGTGCTTACTCATTCCTCTCTGTTAGAATCTAGTCTATGCACCATATCACAGAATGTTAAATAAGGATTATTAATGTAGATTGATATTATGCGCACCTATTTAGTTTTGATTATAAAACTATCAAAATGATTTGTTAAGCTTTTGTTACAAATATAATTTTATAACCTGTAACTACATACAAAATGCATTTCAATTGACAGGCTTTACTTTCATTTTGATGCCTTGATTTGTATTCTGTAGGTTGAACAATCGATTGAGAAAATTGACTTGAGCATCAAAGAAGCAGCCTATCATGCATGGCTCGGTTATTACAACTCTATTTCTGATATTGGAAGGGATAAAACCACGCTTGCTGAACTAGCAAACCGGTTTGGTCAATCAATTGGGCTGGATCGGCCCCCAGCTCTCTTCAGAAAAACAGCATTGAAGATGGGATTAAAGGGGATTCCTGGCATTAATATAAGGAAGTGAAACACAACAACAATCTCATATATATTTTTCCCATTCTGCTTGCAAAGAATCTCAGGTCTTTCTATTTCCCAATTCCTTTATTTATAAACATTTATATACATGCTTCTCTATTTTTTCTATGATTTTTGTTCATGTATCTGCATTCCTTGTATAAGAGTACACTGACATATGGTGTGTCACTTCTTATTAAAATTCATATGTTAGCCTATTATTATTATTATTGTATATTATAAATAAGTCGAGTCAATCTGGAGTCACCAAATGTCCTGAGCTCTAGTTTTAAGTAGTTTGAGTTTGAATTTGAACTAAACTAAATGAGTTCCTGGTTCATCTTATTGAAGAAAGAAGATGGATGTGAATCTGATGAGTTTCAATAATAGAAACATGGTAATAATGAGAAATTATGTGACATAGAAGAGAGAGAGAGAGAGAGGAAGAGGAATTAAGATTTCTTACCTTTTTTTTTTTTTTTTTTAGTTATCTTAGTGATTAAACAGTTGAATTCTAATTTTTTTTTTCATTACTTTGTATGTTAGTGCTTTTTACCACCTACTGAAGTGAGCATGAAGCAGCTCGATGGCTGGCTTGGTTCAGTGATTACCCATTTGTCTATTTGTCATTCTCAAATTCTGTGGTAGCTTTTCTTGTCAAGGTTATTTTTTACAATATTACTATTTTAATCTTTATTAACAGTATCCAGCCGTAAGGAGACATCTGAGCAGAGTGGATGAGTGGATCCCTCTTCTAGAAAAAGCTAGCGGAGAGTTTTAAGAGTTTTGGCGGGTTATTATTTCCTTCATATGCATGATGGTGCAAAAAATAGCCATAAAACATGCAAATGATTTCTACCTTTTTTTTTTGTTTCTTAAAATAGATCTTGTCTGTTAATAACTGAACAAACGCTTATTTTTGTGTGGTGCAACCTATGTAAATATAATTGTCATCTACTAAAATGCCACTTTATTATTTAGTTTTAGCCATACATTTTCAGTCTTCAGCCTTTATATATATATATATATATAATAAATTGTCACGCCACAGCTGAACTAAACACAGGCACCGAGTAATAATATATGAATAATTACTCTTGTTGCAGTGCATTAGGTTGCAACGGTATGCTTAACGAAGGCTTCTGGGCGCTTTTTTTTGTTACTATGCTTGGATTTAAGCCCAAAATTTGTTAATTATGTCCCACATACTGCGTAATTTTTATTTATAAATCTTGTTCATGTCGCTAATTCATTTGATGGAAGTGTTTTCTATCAGTTCTATTAAATGCTTCACCTTTGTTTTTTTTATTTGTTATTGAGCTTCATGCTTATTTCTTTGAATTCACTGATCGATGTGTTAGATTTGTTTCTAATGTTTTTTTTAAAACCTAGCTAAGTGATTTGGTGATTTTTTTTAATTTGTTATTGAGCTTCATGTTTATTTCTTTGAATTCACTGATCGATGTGTTAGGACATGTTTCATATTGAACTTGATACATTTGTGTGGATGAGTCAAGATTTAAATAATTTTTTAAATTAGTAATCATTTTTTACTTTATTATCTGAAATAAAATATATTTAATAGTAATGATATTTAAAATATTTAATCTAGAGTTTTTTAAAAATAATATTATTTATTTTTTAAATTAAATAATATAAAACTTTTAAAATAAAATTGATCTCCCACCCCCCCCTTTACTACCTTCAAGAATGACAACATATTTATAATAGACCTAAGACGATGCGCTTACCAAGTTTTCCACCCACGTGCCTTCGATGTGAAATGTTTGTGGGGTTCTTGACAGACATTCTATAATTTTTGGCAACTCCACGTAGAGTGGAAAGAAAAATGAATTTTTTAGTTGTTGATTGAAATAATTATAGGGGATTTATGTCACCACGAAGCGCCCGAATTTAGAATATACTAAAATCAGTGAAATTTAGATGCAATCCTACCATGCAAAATATCAGGCATGTTATTTTATGATCAATGGAATAACAAAAAAGGTAGAGATATAATATGTTTGAATCACATTATAGTAAAAATACATTTTAATTTAAACGGATAGACATCTAATCATTATAGATAGCCAATTAATCTAAAACATGATAAGCAGAGTGATGAAAACTGATGTGGTTGCAATTAAGCCGTAACATATATATGAGACGACAACAACAACAAGCCTTAATCTCATTAGGTGGGGTCGGCTACATGAATCTTTTCGTCTCCATTGTGTCCTAACATATATATGAGAGAGAGAAAATATTCTCTTAAAATGTGTATATACATCTATGAACCACTTAACAACCTGATGCCCAAATAAATAGATCAAGTGGTCTAACTCGGGTGTTTGAGAGGAGGCCATCCTCAAAGGCACAAGAAGATAAATATTGTAAAAATTTATTCTTAACCTATATTATCTGGAGGACAGCAAAGCCTCACTTTCTCTACTTGAAACGTGTGTTGCATTGTGTGATATGACGTGAAAAATAAAAAAGAAAGGTAGGCTGAACAGTTCAACGGCATCGGAGCTCTACAATGTGAGCACTTCCTTTCACTAGCTGTACAAATGTCTCTAAACTAGCTGTACAGTTTTCAAAATTTTGATAACAAAAAATGTTTTTTTTTCTTCTCATTTATAACCTGGTCTAGTAATGTTGATCATATCGCCAATGTACCTTCAACAAATTCTTCATCCTCCGAATCAGAAGAGTTGAGAGATTTAGTCTTGGACATGACCCTCGAAAATCCATAGCCTAGGGATCCCCCTCTTGCCTCACAAAACTGCAGAAGACACTGATTAATAATCTATGAACAGTTCATTGATTCATTGGCAAAATTGTTCAGCCTCGCAGAAAATATAATAAAAGAAAGGGGAATTTATGCACATACCACCCAATACACGTCTATTTATATATCTCACACCTAAATCTCATTTTTATTTTTCTGAAGTTATTTTAAAGAGGTAAGTATATCCTATGTTAGTTCCCATCATGTTCAATTCATCCTTCTCATGCAATCCTCTCTAGCCTTCGCCAGCGCATGCCTTGGAGCATTTGCAATCTACTTGCCCCCTTGTCACTCGCTAACCGTACGCGAGTTGGTGAAGGTGAAAACTAGCTATGGTTTTTCTTCTCCTATAAGTTAGTTTCATCTCCTTTCGCAATCTACTACTTTTTGTTTGGGGACTACACAATAGAGCTAGTGGAGTCAACAACTAGTTAGGGTTTTTCTTCTTACACCATCGTCATCATCATTTTCTACTTTAGTACTATAAGTACGAGAGTCAATTTCTTTAATTTTCATCGCTATAGCTTCATATACAGAGGAATGCCTAAAAAAATGACAAAGAGGTCATGCACTGCTTGCCTAATTTCTTAGTCGATTCGTTTAATTTCAATCTGATCTTTTAGATTTTTCAATCTGCACATTAATTTCTGCACCCGAAGATTGACAAATCTATGCTTGATAAGTAATGCTGAGGGGAGTGGTTTTGATCCTATGGGATTAGATCTATCCATGTTGCGACCATACGAGTAAGAATTCGAGTGGGATAGATGACTTTGAATTAGATTGATGGCGGTGATTTAAGGAAGATCTAAAGATGAGGGAGGGACGAACAAAGCATGACAAGAGTTAACATAGCGGTACATTTAAGCCTTTAAAATAGTATTAGGTGCTTAGTAAATAAGAGTTTTAGTGTGAGAAATGTAAATAGAGGTGTCACCGTAGCATCTATGTAAATCTCCCTTGAACAAATCATGCTTTATAGAAATTGAACTGAACAAAATTGTGTAAAGACATCTAATTGAAATTTGATCAAGATGCATTTTGCTTCGAGACAACCACAACATATGGATAATCAATCAACTTCTATCTTGTGCTCATCTCAAAGTCAGTATTAAGAATTTTATATCCCTTTTTGACCATCAAAATATTCTCACAAAATTTTTCCCAATTCAATCTTCAATGAACATATCAACAGCGAGAAAAAAAAAAAAAAAACAGAGAACTATGCCTAATAACAAGCTAGTGAGGAACATGAAACCTATTCTCACATACCTCAGTGAGCTCAGATAAGTGACGGGTTCTGAATTCGTTAATAGCTGCTGCAATCTCGGAAGTCGGTAGCTTAGCCTGCAAGGAAAACAAGAACAAAAGGTAATGCTGATACAAGCCAAGCGAAGCTAAGAAGAGCTTAAAGAAATTCGATTACGGCAATTTTCAACTACTAAACCTGAGCAAGAACAGCAGCTGCTAGCTGGAGACTTGGTTCCAAGGTCTCAGGAACAACCTTAAGACGTTCCAGGTATTTAAATTTTGTCAGCAATATGATAAATAAAAATGGGTAAACTTCTCATTCATCTTTAACTCAAAATTACAAGGTTTGTCAGAAAAATGATGATACTCTTAGAGATTATTTGGGATCAATTTTATTTTACATTTTTTATTTTTATTTTTAAGTTATTTTTAAAAATATATTTGTTTGGCATGCTTTTTAAGTGTTTTATTTTTTGTTTTTAAAAATAAATAATATTATTTAAAAATATTCAAAATAATTTTTAGATGCTTTGAATGTTTTTAAAAACAACTAATGCCACCAAATATGATTTATTTTAAAACAAAATAACAAAAACAAAAAACATAAAACAAAATAAAATTGATCCCAAAAGTTAGATTTGATAAAGAATTTAGTAAATCTAATGTTGTGACTTACTCGCTCCTGCCTTCTCCAGGTTAATGCCATGATCAACATCATGGGCTCGAACAAACGTCTTCACATTGGGAAAATATTTGCTAAGAGCCCACACAGTTCTATAGTTTGCACCAGGTGTATCCAATGTTATTGCAGCAGCACAAGCTCTTTCAGCCCCAATTTTGTGCAGGACCTAATAACATTGAGAAATTGGTTTTGATCATATGATGATTCCTACATTAATGGAAATTACACTTAATATCAGAAATACTTGACTAACCTCTCGGCTCCCTGCATCTCCAAAATATACAGGAAGGTCAAGAGCACGACCTACTGCAACCCGATCACTAAAAAACACCACAATAAGTTAGCCATCTGCTTTTGTAAGTTTTATTAAGACTTTGTTTCATGCAGCTATAGTTTGTGGGAATTTTCTATATCAGACAGCTAATTGGCAGGTTCTGTTTAACTTTCGGTGGGGCTTCTCTAAATTCCATACGGTTACGAAGTGATTTTTTATGAAGACATTGCATAACCTTTCCGCTAGTGCAAGTGAGCTAAATCAACCCTAAACATAAAAATTGGATATTGTTCATCCTACTTTAAAATGTGAACAGATTAAATTGCTATAGACAGAAGAAAGGAAGTGACTATACCATACAAAAGTTTAAAACATGTAAATCTTGAAGCAGATTTTTTTTTCTTTTTTTCTATTGACAGAACATTCAAAGATGAGTTACTATGGGAACCTTTTCTCATATAAGTGAATAATTTATTGAAGCAACCTGTTACATTTGCTTACGGGACAATATCCTATCTTGGCAACGCCCCTCAGCAAGTCAGCCACCTATTTAACAAAAAGACAATCTGGGAAAAACAAAATTTCCCCAAGAATTTAAAGTCATAGCTCAATGTTATTAGAATTGAAAATTTGAGTATTCCGTGATCAACTAAAATGAGCTATCAAACTAGGTGCAATTAGAATAGATAAGTTTGACAAAACACATAAAAGCTGTAACATGATAATTAAAGACAGCTACCGTGGACAAATAAAAGCGCCAACAACAAGTCTTTATTCCACTGTGGGGGTCAGCTACATGTATCTTTTTTTTTTTCAAGTGTTGTATTGTCATATTGTCATTAAATCCTAATAAATTAAAATCATTTTTTATACTTCTTAACTTATTCTTGTTAGGTCTACCTCTAAGTTTATTAACATAGACCGAATCAAATACATGTACTCTCTTAACGGGTCATCGAATGGAGTGTGTTTTATGTGGTCAAACATCTAAAGCGACTATCTATCTATGTCGTATTGCCACTAGAGCTACTCCAACCATATCAATGTATATTCATTTCTCATTTTATCACTAAGTGTAAAGCCATCATATTCTCATCTCTGCAACACTTAATTTTATGCTTCTCTTTTACTGGCCAACATTCTGCACCATAAAACATTGCAAATCTCACCACAATCTCATAAAATTAAAGATAGCTACCGTGGAAAAATAAAAGCACCAACAACAACAAGCCTTTATTCTAATATGGGGGTCAACTACATGGATATTTCTTTTTCAATGTGTCATATTGCCATATTGTCATTTAATCCTAATAAATTTTAAGGTCATTTTTTTACTTCTTAACCAAGTCTTGTGAGGTCTACCTCTAGTTATTAACATGAATCAAATACATGTACTCTCTCAACTAGGTCATCGGACGGGCTGCGTTTTATGTGGCCAGACCATCTAAAGTGACTATCTATAATCTTATCTACCACTAGAACTACTTCAATCATATCATGTATATATTTGTTTCTCATATTGTCACCAAGTGTAAGCCACTCATCCACAGCATATCCACATCTCTGCAACACTTAATTTTATGCTTCTTTTTTACTAGCCAACATTCTGCGACATAAAGCATTGCAAGTCTCACCACAATCTTATAAAATTTACTCTTGAGTCCAAGGGTCCGTTTGGGACCACTTGTCTACCCATGTGCGGTTTATGCCGGACCGTTGGTTTCCCTTCTGAAATTCAGGATTTTGAGCTGCGGTATTGCTTCGACTCGATCTTCCTTCCACGGTCACGACGCGCTCTAAATTACCCTCTCCCCATGCATGCCGTAATCTGGAATCTCTACCATGGAGAGCTCTTCGTCGTCTACTCCTCAAAGCCCTAATGTTTCCAGCCATCCGATGTCACAGAGAGGGGAACGTTTACAGCAAGCTCGGAAGCATCACAGTCTTGGGAAGAATACAAGAAAGAGAAAAAACTAAAAAGTGAATAATAAAAAAAAGTAGATTGGATTCACAAGCGACAATATCTGATTTCCGATATTGAAACCCTAGCGAACTTCTTCCGGTGAGATCTCCGTCCGATCTCGAAGGTGGTTGGATGCAAATCTTTAAGATGAATTGGCATGCGATCAGGATCTTCGTTCAAAATAACACCCTCAATTGCTACAAATCTATTCCTACTTCAAACAGAGAGGTGGGTCGGAGTTTCTTGGAGTTCTTTGCTTCATTTATTTCTTCTTTCGTCTCCATAACTATAATCTCAATTTGAAGAAATCGTGATAAAAGTGCTTTGATTTCTGTCTTTTGTAGATATGTTTTGGATTTCAATTACTTTCCTATTTTTAATTAACCTGCTTTCGTATTTTCTTCCCTCGTTGGTCCGATGGCAGGATAATCCGAATTCAAATTTGCCATCTTTGATTTTATTTTTGAATTTAAAATAGCAGTACTCCCGCAATACGTACATGATGATTTTATTTCTGAATTAAAATAACAGATCCAAGAATGGAGGGAGCGCCTTGAGCCACCCACCAAGGCCTCCGCCAAACCGAGCCACCTCGACTTGACGACCTCTCCGGCGGCGAGCATCAAGGGATGAATTCAAGCCGTCCGATCCAAGGGAGGGGGAGATTATACCCCCCTCGTTTCGATCCAATTGACACGCACACACCCTCAGAGAGCTCCCAAGATGAGTTTCGAAATCCCCAAAGTGATTTCAGAGCTTCCCAAGTCTCCCCATTGCCAGAATCCTTCAATACAAGGCAAGGCTTCCTCCGATCCAACTCCACCAATACTCAACCAAACTCAAATTAATTTCACCCACACACTCCCCACACTTTGTCAAACAAGAACGAATCATCTCTCGAGCCCTCCGACCACCGAAAACACCATTTCGATCACAGCAAAGTGGCGGTTGTGGTCTCTAGAACAAGCGAAGAGGATCAACATGCTGCTCAAGGGGCTTCGCTTGTCATAGCTCACCTCATGATCTTGAGCTCCGGCGAGGTAATTTTCATTAAAACTGAGAAATCTCAAAATTTTTTGGGTCTTTTCGAAGGAAATTTGTATGTCATGCGATTTTGACTATTGGATCCCTTCGAATCTTCCTTGTGAAGGTGTGAGATCATTTTCGTGGTCATTCGAGCTCGGGTGAGCTCATTGAAGCAAAGCGGACGGCGTCTCTCGTCGCTTCGGGGCGATCATCGTCGTCGTTCCGATCACTCGTAATTAATCTGTTAGATTTAATCTCATTTTATCCATAAGAACCGCAGGTTTAATCTCGGTCGTCCGATCTTAAGATCGGATGGCAGGAACGAAATTGCGTCACCCGCCAGCCACATAGGCGCCGAGTGGAACGGGTTTAAGTAGCCAATCTCGGCGCCATTAAAGCGTCGTCGCGTTATGGCGCGGAAGGAAAATTAAGGCCTAATTAATGAATTTAATGGCTGAATCTTTAAAAATTCACAACAAATTATAGAAAAATCGAAAAAATACAAATAAATACTTGTTTTGAAGGTATTTCAAAGGGAAATTATTTAATATTAATTCCAATTAATTTTGAACAATAATTAAGACTTAATTAGGATTTAATTGCAAACTTAATTAGCTTAATTACCCCATGATTACTTGAGTAATTAATCTCAAACTTTGGGTTAGTTTAATGGGATGACCTTTACCTCCCATAATTTTCTTGAGATTTATTGCTTAGTTAATTAGGGGAATTAACCATTTAAGCCCTAATTACTCTATTAATTGATTAATTAATCTTCCAAACAATAAAATTAATTAATTAGGAGCACTAATCACTTTTAACAAATGAATGGGCAAGGGAATGGGATTAGGATCTTCTTAACCTCTTTTCCTAAGTTCATTTCTCTTTAAAGGGAAATTAATTAAAAATGAGATTAACTAAGAGTTTAATTAGTTAATTATGTGACTTAATTAATCAAATTGAAATCATAATTACATTAGATAATTAACAATGAAATTAAGGGTTCCTCTTTATATGTTTAATAATATAAAGACCTAAGAAAATTATGATTAGCCCATAAGTGTGGAAAAATCATAAAAGTACTTGATTAGGTTTTTTAAATTTAATTAACTCTTAATTATGAGTCATTTGCATTAGGTCCTTGTAGGAGCATTGCAATTTTATTTTCTCACATGTTTATGTCATTTGTGGCTCATAATTAAGTGGTTAATCAAATTAAAGAAACATAAGGGTGATTAATTGATTTAATTAAAGAATCCAACTTCTTTAATTCATAAAATCCACTTAACTACCTCTTCTTAAACAAAAATATGGGAATGAGATTAAAACAACAAATAATTCTTCTCCTCTTTAAATTTAATCAGAATCTCAAGTCATAAATTAATAAAGAAATTTTGGATTTCTTTAAATGAATTTATTTAATGTGATTGTCCTTAAGAATTAATTTAATTAAATGAACCATGTGTTTATATTTAATTTTTCCTTTCAAGCACATTAAATGTTGTATGTAATTTGAATTCATATATTCATGCTTTCAAATTCAAATAAATCAAATAAATTTCCTTTATGTAAGCTTGCATGTGTTGCTTAATTAAAATATGTATTTATTATTTTGGTAAATTCAAAACTATTTTTCAAAGTTTATAAATAAATTATAATACTTAGAGTGTTGATAGTTATGAACATACATAAGATTTGCATGTATTTATAGTTTAAGCATATTAAATAAAACTATCTTTTTTATAATTCATATATAGATTTACATAAGTTTGAATAATAATGGGTATATAATCTGAACATCCTAGGAATACGAGACTTTAGCTATCTCCAAGGAGGTCATTTGATTACCTCACTTCTTTGATTTAATAAAGTCACGTACTCATTTGGTTTCATTTTTATGTATTTTTATTTTAGAATTTGGATAAAACTTTAATTCATATGCCTAAATGATTTAATTAAAGAAAACATAATCTTTGATGATTTTCATCCTTATTGTTGTGTATACATTCATATGTATTCAAGATAGCAAGTGTTTAGTCACGGATATCCAGGAATCGAGCTTTAGTTAAGGAGGTCGTTTGATTCTTACTTCAATTAACAATGTCGCGTCTTTCTTACATCTTTCATACATGTGTATGTGTGCTTAATTAAAAGATGAAGATCCCCTTTTGTTACTAAAAATACATACATTCATATTCACCTAAGTTGTTAGCATATGTTATATATATAAATTAGTGCTCTCTTTTTCTCATTCATGTATAGATTTATATAGGTTTAGAATGTTAATAAGTATATGGTCTGGACATCCAGGAATACTGACTTTAAGTAGCAAAGTCGTTTGATTATCTCACTTCCCTGGTTAACAATGACACGTACTTATGTGATTCCATCCTTATGTATTTTGGTATTGAAATTTGGATAGAGCTTTAATTTATATGTTTATATAATTCAACCAAAATAAAATATAAATTCTAAACATGCACATTCATTATCATTTAAGATTGACAAAATATATTGTATGTATAGATATACTTAGGATTGAGTTATATACATATTACATGTGATGAGAAAGGAATGATTATATATCATGTGATAGTAATTCAATTAGATTAATCTTAAGAAGCCTTTCATATTGAATAAGATCATTTAAAGTTGATCTAAATTTAGGATTAATTACAAATTATTTAATAAGTCATTCATTAAGAATAATTAAATCAAATTAATATGCTTTAAAAAGTGACTTAAGGTGGGGATGAAAGAAGACGATCCTCTTTCCTCTTTTTCTAACACTTAGATGCAAAATGTAAATAAAATAAAGCGAGATAGAATACAAATTAAAATTCACAAATCAATTAAACAACTTTAAATGAAACCCATCATGTTAATTTGAACAATTTCAAACTTAGAAATACAACTTAATGCTTAGTTAAGACACACCACACAAAACCTTAACACACCTTAGAATTAAGTCACTTCTAGCTCAATGTTAGTATAGTGTATGATGTGATATATGTTTTGTTTTGTGATGCAATATGTTAGACTGGATGTTAGGGTATATACTTAAGCCGGATGTTAAATTAACTCTTGCTTCATCATATTTTCTACAGGATTATGTTTAAATGGATCTTAAAAATAAATATAAATGCTCTCTTTGCAAGTTGTTTAAAACTCGTATAATCCAAGTTAGGACGAGTGGACTTGTGTCTTGATGGTAAGTCCAAATTACACATATAATTGCTTGAGATTGTATGTGTGTTTAGCTAATATTTGTTTTGCAGGTGTAGTTAGAATTATTTTATTCTATACAAATGTAATTTTGCAGTAGGAATTAGGATTAGTGTTATGGGATATTAAGATGAGCAGTGGCTAGAAGACTTTGTCTTGGAAGGCTCTGTGATGCATTTGGAGCACAACCAAATCTGAGATATGAAGAATGAAGACCCCATAGCATGTATTCATTCTTAATGTAATTATTCTATTTGGTTGTATAAGGGTAGAACTTGGTTCTATATTTTCTCTTTTAGGTTATCTGACGGCACAGCCTTTATTATTACTTTTCGTTAGTTTATAAAATTGATTGATGATTTATTTAGATTGCGTGATTGCATCTCTTTCATAGTTTCTTTATGTTTGATGTTTTAATGTGTATGGATGCGGATATAGCTCTTAAAATAAAATAATTTTTTTATCGAACTAATCATTCATAACTAAATTTTAAGTAACTCATAACCTCACCAAATTATAAGCTATAATCAAGATAATTAAAGATTTAGTAACCCCTTAGCTGTATATTGTATGTCTTACATCATGCATATCATCTTGAGTCACTCTTGTAAAATGAGAGCCTCCGTCCTTACACAATAGAGTCACTTGACCTATAAGAGCAACCCCTGACAACGATGCTTCACCCTCTTTCTCTTTTGATTTGACCAATAATTTATTTCATCATACATTTAAGCATATAAAAATCCCAAAGCCTTTATCTAAATGATGTGTCAAAAAATAAAATAAAAATTTGAAAAGATTTTGCATTTGTAGATTAAGTCATGCTCAATACCATTCATGCTCTAATTTATTAGGAAGTAAGTTTAAGACTTTAGTTTATTTCAAATTAAATAACAGCTTATACCATATTGCAATTCATAAGACCGAACTACATGATTTTAAAATCATATGAGGAGTTAGCTTCTAAGTAGTTGTAAGTCCAAAAGTTAGACGGTTTACTCTCTCTTGTGGAGATAAAGCTTTATGTCCACTTGTCGCTTAGATTTAGGTCGCTCTTTAGATCTTACTAAAGCTCCTAGATTTAGGATCCGAATAGCTGTTTCCTTCGAAGTACAAGCATAAATCACCTTTTAAACATTCTCACATTGTCTTATGTTGGTGGGTTATGAATATATCAATCTAATAAAAATTACTTCAAATAAATAAATCACTTTCAAATATATAAAGCGTCATGGGATAGATTGAAATGCTCACTAGGTCTCTGTGTAGTCCTCCTTCCTCCTTTAGATTCCAAAATAAGTCTTGTCCTTGAACTTTCCCTATTGATTTTTCAAACATAACCAATTTTTAATAGTTTAACCAAAATCTTTGGAGATGATAATTATCTACTTTAATCGAGAATTCTTAAAGAATCTCATTTTCTAAGATGTAATTAACTATGGGGGTCTGACTCCATAGATAACTTAAGAACCCGATTTAATAAAAATCATGTTTTATTCATCTATATAAAACAGAAAAAAAATCTCTGGTACATTCGAAGACCCATCACTCTTAGGAGTCCCTTATTAAGTGATTAGATTATTGCAGGGTGATGCCTCTATCTTTCGAGATAGCACATCATATTTCAATATCGTACCTGATCATTTCAATAAATACCCCCTACGATCTACGTGGTGGCCCCCCCCTTCATCCAAAAATAAACACCACAGTAAGAAATTCTTATAGCACTTTTTATGGCGGCAACTCAATTGCTTACAATGCCCTCATACATCAGTGCTCGACATCATTCTCATTACATAAGCTCGACAACTTAGAGTTCTCAACCTCAAGATCCATCAAGATTGTATTTCTTCCTCCATACAAGTGATCTCCATCCACATTATTTTAAAAGTCAACTAAGTGCCTTGAATGGCTACAAAACTCAACAATTTTGTTCAAGCCTCTTATAAGAGAGTATAATCCATGATATTTCTAAAACATCATTGGCTTGAATTCTTTTCATCACTCACTTGCTAGAAATTTTGACCGATAAACTTCAACCAAAATTATGAATATGTTTTCAAAGTTTTCTAGTCGAGCTATAATCTTAAGATCACCAACCTAGCTAATCTCTTTAATAGCCACACCATTGATAATATTGGCATCTCCTAGGAGGCCATCAAGCTCTTTCATCATCTCCTGAAACTTGAGATTGACTTCATCATGCAATCCTATGATGACCTCTTGAAGGTCATCCCCTATCAGAGATTATTATAATGGTTAAGCATGTATTCAACTCCATGAAACTATTTGTGACATGATGTTTTTGTCGACCATGGATGACCCACCTCCAGACCTTGATTTGCTTCCACATGTCTATCTTAGAGTAACACCTTGTGCTTTCCACTGTGCTTTGTGTTGGCAACAAAGACCATAATTGCACCTTTTGCTTCTTCACTGCATCAAGAAAACTAGGTTTCACGATAACCCCAACATATACATCAATAATACCTTCATCTTTGCCCTATCATTCATGCTCAAACCTCTACTAATGCTAGTGATCTCCATCACATACTCCACATCTAGTTTTGAATCACGAGATATCATATTTCATTCATGGTTAATCTCTCAATCTTTACTAATCATCGGAGTCAAAATTCATAATTCTCCATAAAGCGCCATAAAAAATGTCCATTTTGCCTTCAACTTCAAATATTCCATCAAGGAAACACCTCACTTAATTCCTCCATCCATGGTATTTATATTGCATAAGCCCCATATGGACTATGCTCATTAGACTCTCACCAATCTCATCACTCTCTACAGTAGCACTGCTATGCTCATTTACACCTTTAGTCATAACTCCATAAACTTCAACCACTAACATTATATCGTTGATGACGTGATCTCCCTCCACTTCAATCATCAACAGCTCCCCATTATTGCTCAACGCCATTAAGATCCTTATGAACTCATTAATATCTTCATCGATACTGTTCACTCATGCTCTTTATCAATACCTTTATCTTCACCATTTCCTTCATTGACCCCTTTGTTTGTGCTTCTATCAATAACTCTATTAATGTCTTTGTTAAAGCTTTTCCAACAATGCTCTCCATCAACATTCTCAATTGATAACTTTGTTGATGCTCTCCATTGCTACTCTCTATTAACACTCTCCATCGATTCTCTTCACTAAAGCCCTCTATAAATACTCTTCATCAATGGTATTCATTGATGCTTGCATCAACACTTTACTGATTTCTCTATCGATATTCTCTATGGATACTTTATATCAAATCCTCTATTAACACCTCTACTGATGCATTTATCAATGGATATATCAAAACCCTTCATCAATGCGTCTTGTTGACACCCTTGGTCCACCCAGTTGATAGTGCATACTTACAACAACTTCACTACTCATCCTTATTTGAGAACCTAATCCTAGTTCTTTGACAAGAATCTTTGTACTAAACCATTGATCCAATAATATCTTTCAAGTATCTTGTGAGTATTATTCACACTCGTACAACATTCTCCTTCAATTTGTGGTTGAGTATTACCATATCCATATTATCATGTGCTAAATCATATTATTATGATAATGAATATCATATTATTACTTCATTATAAAGGATACTCTCATTTGTTATAATTTTCATTATTTTATATAGACACATTTATCCTTATACTATTCATATAATTCAACGAGATCAATTCTACTATTGTTTCTCTCTTTTAGCAAATTGAGCAACAAAAAAAAATTGACTACTTCATGAGGATCTAATCCATCAAAGAAGAGGGATACATTTTAGATCACCACAAATCAATATCATTTTTTGACACGAAGTTAGCAGGTTTCAATCTTTGATCATAAAATAAAAAGTTTAATGACCCTACTAAGTTAAGCAGTATGTGAATCATTAATAACATCAAAACAGATAGATGCATATGAAAAAGTAGTCAAGATTTTGAACTTAGTTCATCTTCCAAACTTAACACAGATTAAGATTGAAGCCCACATAGTCAAAATGGAAGATCATACCTTCTAACATCAAGAGCAACAAACGGAATCAAACGCTCAGAAAGAAGTTGAGCAATAATCTGCATGATAATGAAAAAAAATGGTGGAAAAATATCAAGTAAAACTGGAAAAACCAGATAACATCTCCAACAAAGTGATGTACTCCTAAACATAAGCATGGCAGAAAGAGCGAGACCTACCTGCCCAACTCGTCCAAAACCACATATAATGATGTGGTCTTGCAGATCATCAGTCTGGCAAAGGTACACCCACTTGTTAAATATATCAAGGAAGACCAGGCATGGAAACACGAAATAGAAAGGTGACTAGAAGCTACACTTACAAGTTTATATAGTTTTAAGGCTCCAAGTTAATAAATTTGATATTATAGTGTACAAAAATTTTGATATTCATACAGGAATGGTGAGAAAAATTTTAGGGCATTGTAACCTGGATGCGCATCAAATTTCTATATCTAAAGGTGCATTTGTTCAACTTAGAAACCAATGAGGATGATTTGATAATCAAGACCTCTTACATGAACACATATATAACTTCGCTTCATATATATTGCTACAAAATTTTCTCCATTAGTCCAATAAACATGTTAATGTAGGCTATAAATGTTTGGTTCCAACATATTCAAGGGGTAACAAGGGTTTTTCCATGACAAACAATGCCTTCTTTAAATGTGTGAACAATCAATCAGAAGCCAAAAACTCATTATTACAACAAATACTAAAATTTTAAAAAATTAGTTACAAGACATAGGATGCAAATTATATCAATTTCTGTCGTAGTAAAACCATGGAGAATAACCATTAGTATATCAATATGCCAAAATAATCTTATGGCATCATTGAAGAGAACTCTACCTCACTTTCTACTGGTAGTAAACTTCGGACATCAAGCTGCTCGAATCTAGAAGCCAGCAACTGGCCTCCCGCTGCTAACCATGGTGTTAGAGCCATTGAAATACCAACCACCAGAAATAGTAAGGATGATAGTTGAGACGACAGTATGCCCTGAATTATAAAGCAAACACACTCAACTTCCTCCAAATCTAGACAAAGAAAAACAATAGCTTTGAAACAATATATCACATCTTTTCAATCCCCAAATCAACACAATATGAAACTCTATAGAAGCAACTGCAACTAGCAAGCAGTAATGAATACTTTTTTGCTATGCCAATCTAAAAAGCTAAGAAAAACTACATGCAAATGAAAAAAAAAAAAACTACTCAGAAAATCTATGAACTAAAACCATATGATTAAAGATTAAAAAAGCCCAAAATAGTCCACCAACTATTAATAAGTGGCCAATTTAGTCCAAGAGTTTCACAGTGATCCATTTTGGTCTCCCGACCATTGAAAATTGATCTCAATTGATCATTAGGCCGAATTTTATCATTAAAATTAACCCAGACTATTAAATGTAAGGGTATTTTAGGAATAACAAGTCTACATAAAATTATTATTTTTAATATTAGTCTATTTTCAAATATAATAAATTAATTTTGACATTTAATTAATGAGAGATAAATTTAGTTATTTGTCAAGACTATAAATTATGATTTGTCCCTCATTACATAAATATTAAAATTAATTCATTACACATGAAAATAGTAATCTAAAAAATGTAATGTCATGTACGCTTATTATTCTTAAAAATACACAAGGTACAAAGGCATATTGAAAATTAGTTTAAAAAATCACCCAAGCAAGGATACAGAAATTATGATTTATCTCTTATTAATTACATATCAAAATTAATTTATTCCATATAAAAATAGAGCAATATAAAAAAAATGATTTCAAATACATTAATTATTTCTAAAATGCCCTCACATTTAATTGTTGGGTTAATTTTAACGGAGAAATTCAACTTATGGACTACTTGAGATCAGTTTCAATAGTCGAGGCTAAATTAGGTCACTGCAAAACTCTGAGGCTAAATTGACCCTTACTAATAGTCGGTTACTAATAGTAGGTGGACTATTTTGGGCTTTTTCTTGATTAAAGACAAACCTGATTTACAGCTTCTCCAAAAGCAACAAAAGCAAATTCTCCACCAGGAGCAAGTAGAAGACCAACTCGAATTGCAGCTATAGTTGAAAGGCCAAAAAGTTTAGCAAGTAAAGCAACCAATACACACTTGCCACAAATTAAGAGACTCAAAATCCCAACGATAACTGGAAAGTTGGAAAGAAGAAGCTTTGGATCAATAGACATTCCAACCTGGAAAAGCAGGAACAATATCCATAAGTAATGACAAAAAACATGCAATTGTGCATTTCTCAGAAACCATGTAAGGCAGGTAACCTACATATTTCAGAAGTAGAAACGTGAAAGACTTGTACACTTTCTAACCAAAAAATGATTTAAACGAAAAAAACATTAGACATTAATTGGAAAATTTATGCAACAAGATAGGCAAAAAGATAATATAAGAACATTTATACCATTATTTCTTGGACCTCGGAGAATATCTGTGATCATTGGTGGTTATATTGAAGCCTTATTTGTTATTGCCACCATTTTCCTAATCCTTTAACATCTACTCCAGCAACAATTTTTTTTACTTGGTGTATAATAACACATAAAGGAGGTTGGATTAGATTTCCCATGCCTCATTCATTGCAAGTAGCAATGTAAAATAAGCTCTGAGATATTAATCTGCAGCTTAATAGCCATACTTAGTTTTGGGAGCCAATTTCCATAAATCTAGCCATCACATATCTGCAAGAATAATTAATTAAATCATTACCATTTTTCACTTAAATATAATTATAAACATTACCATAATATATTCCCATGAATCTAATTAGAACCATTAGCATTCTCACCCTAATTAGAGCTTGATTTTGTGATCTTCAAATGTAAGATCAAGCCATCCATTCTATTTGACAATATTAAAATTAGTGGCATGTCCGATTTCAAATTATTTTAAAATTATCCAATCAATCAGAAGCATCAAAATTTCATAATAGATAGCTCTAGTTACATTAAAAGAATATAACTGTGATTTCAAAATGTAGAGACTTTAAAATTACTTGGAATTTTAAAAAAAAAAAGCCTCTTGATGATATATTGCATGTATTAGATGGTTTTAATTGGTTAAATGCAAGGTTGCTTGACTTTTAAAAGTAAAATTTTCTGTCATTTGAACATCCTTGAGAGTAGTCATTATCCTCCAAGGAGCAAAGAAGTAACTTTTATCTCTAGGTGCACTCACATGTGTGCGAATATATATCACAATATACAAATTTATAATATTTTAATTAAAAAACACAAGCAATGGGTTGGACTGGAGCTTCTTTAGAAGCAATTAGGCCATAACTGGACCAGTCTACACAATTAGAATAAAGTGCTAGTTATTAAGCAAAAAAAAAAAAAAAAACACATGCCATCACCCTATTATTGCTCCCACATCCCCACGACCGTGCACAACCTCCTGACCTAGTGCACACATATTTGCGATTTTTGTCCCTCACACTCGTTCTTTGAGTATCCCATCATACTCTCTCTCTCTCTCTCTCTCTCTCTCTCTCACACACACACACACAATCCCAAGTCAGCTCATCAGCTCATTCATGCTTACCTCTTCGGCCTAGACAACTCTTTGATTCCTCTCGCTTGTGCTTTCTCATAATGCTCGCATTATCAATTTTGCACTACTAGTGCCCCCACATGACTTCTGCTCATCTATGTTGTCATCTTCCACAAATGTATTCTTTGTCTCCACTCCCTTGCACAACACATACTTGCATTTCCAAGTGCATGTATCTTTGCTTACTATCATGCCTTTTTCCCAATCTCCACATCATACCTCTATTTCTAACACCTACTTGTAAAACACACTTCAATGCCCTCTGATGGCTGAGACTCACCAAAGCCAGATCTATCCCTCATTGCTTTCCCTCCCTCTCAACAACAACAAGCCTTTTTCCCACTGTGGTGTCGGCTACCCTTGAGCATGTCATGAAACTCTATTATAATAAAATATTAGTGCACATAAGAGAAAATTGAAAAATAAAAAACTATCACAAAAAGAATCATTAGCCTATGATAACATGAAAAATAAACAAAAAAAATGAGGTTTTGATTGAGTTCACAATGGCACTTATGAAAGAAAGAGAGAGAGAGAGAGAGAGAGAGAGAGAGAAAGAAAGACAAATGAACAATGAAACAACCTAAAATTAGTTATAAAGTATTATGATGTTTGATAAGCACTTACTGTCATGAAAAATAGTCCTAGAAGGAGGCCTCGATAAGGAGCAATATCAGACTCAACCTGCAAGGAAAATTCTGTTTCTGCCAAGAGGAGACCAGCCAAAAATGCTCCCAGTGCCATAGACAGTCCAGCCTGTAATGGGTTGAGCACTTGGATACAAAATTTCATAGAAGCCAATAAAAAAATGAAGCTAGGTTGAACTTACTCGAGCTGTAAGGAGACTTGTTCCAAGAATGACAAGGAGGGTATTTGCAGAAAAAATCTCTGCATTTTGATTCTCTGCAATCTGTTTATAAATTGGCCGAAGAAGCTGCCAGATTATAGATTTTGTTAAGATCAACAATTTATATTGATTTTATGGGAAGAACTAAGAAAATAGCTCCAAGTTACAAAATAGAAAAACATATTATTTTCCAAACCAAGTACTAAATTCTGATATAAGGAAGAAAGGCATCACACATGTAAAAAAAATTCTCATATTTCATATAACAACAACAACAACAACAACAAGCCTTAATCCCACTAGGTGGGGTCGGCTCATATTTCATATAACAATAGATTGATAAATGCATTCTATCCAGCTGCACG
This sequence comes from Cymbidium sinense, assembly GCA_021442155.1. NCBI lineage: Eukaryota > Viridiplantae > Streptophyta > Magnoliopsida > Asparagales > Orchidaceae > Cymbidium > Cymbidium sinense. The sequence continues at coordinate 7,273,110 of CM038219.1, forward strand.
GAGATTTATTGCAGAAAATACTCAATTGAATCATTAAAACACAGCATTGAGATAAAAAACCTGCATAGCATGTATTCTACAAGAAAAAGTCATCAATGATTTCTTCACGTCTGAAAAGCACATTTTCATTGAATACACAGGTGTGACACAAATTTCGACTCCAAAATTTACACACAATATAAATTCACAATCAGTCAAGAGCATGGTCGTTATCCCGTAATTCAGTAAAAATCAAGTGAAAAAAATATTGCAAGAACTAAAGCCAATTCATATATTCTCAGAAAAAAAAAGCCTCATAATGGATGGCAACAATAGCACAACTATACAAATGATCCATTGAACTATAAAAGTAGGAATTATTTAGAATGATCAGAGAATGAATTGCTGATCCAAGGAAAGAACTGCTACAAAAGATAGCATGTGTAAAACTTTTAATACGAGACAAATAAAGAGAAAACCTTACCAAGCGCCCTCCTGCAATTATGGCTGTTATGGCAACCATTGCCTTGACAGCAGCCATTCCAAGTGCTTCTGCTATGGCCTGAAAACCAATCTGAAAGAAGCAAGATTTGTGTCAAGCTACGCATACATATTTTTTTTTTTAATTGAAGCATAATTTTTTTAAACTAGTTATAGAGACAGGTACAACACAGAAAAATCACTAACTGCTTGATGAGAAGTAAAAAAAATCACAAAATGAAATGTAAGATAACATAATAACAAAGGAGGAAGTATTGTTCTACTGAACAAAAAAGTATGTAAGCCCTCATTTGTAACACCTTGCTTAAAGCCTTATGAAGACTCCTATCTGAATTAGAAAGCAACCCAGAAACATGGTCATCAACATCTTCAGTAACAGGAAGAAGGCGAAGAGCTAGCATATTAAGCAGGTCAGAGTCATTTATCATGCATGTAGATGAGAACATTCCCCTGGGATTAATAGGAGGGATAGGCTCAGAAGGCTCAGATTTCATAGAAAAAAGATCTTCAAATGGTTCCAAATTTTATGCACATACCTAATCTAAAGTAAGAGTTGCACCCATATTGTTTGAAAGTAGAAATTAATCATTTGATCTCCTCAATTTTTGATAACCCATCAAATATTCATCGAAGTTGCACTTTCAAATTCTCTCTTTTGCTAATAGCCACAAGACAGAATCAATATACACCTTTTTTAAAAGAATAGTAATGTCCATTTCAACTAGAAAACTAGTCACGGATGACCAAGAGATATGAGTTGTAGCAGTATTTACTTGCAATGGATTACCAAAAATGGATCCCAAGTAGTATACAGCAGACTGGTTGAAGTAGAGTAAATGAAGCCTAGGAAAAACAACCCAAAGAAAAGTACTTGGTGGTTCCTCACATGGTCAAATTGCAAAGACTAACATTAGCATCAGATTGCCAGTAATATAGTAGTAACACAATGAAAAATTCCAGTGTAATCTGCCATTAAGTATAATCTTATAATAATATCACATAGGTCAATAAGCCAACCAGAGAAAATCACTAACCAAGTACATCTTTGCTATAAATTTATGAATTATCTCCAAGTAGGAAAAACCAAAAAAAAAAAAAAAATTCATAATAAAGGAAAAGAGTAAACAGACTAGCTTAGTAATCTAAACATTAGTGAAAATAACCAAAAGTTTCCAACGTGAAATGAATACTTGCTTCTGAAGGGTTGAATTTGAATACAACAATCACAACAAGAACAAGCCTTAATCCCACTAGGTGGGGTCGGCTACATGAATCCTTCGTCTCCATTGTGTCCTATTATGTGTCAAATTCTCATTTAAATCAAGTATACTAAGATCATTTTTATACATCTTAACCAAGTCTTTTAGGGTCTACCTTTCTTAACATAAAGGCAAATCTAATGCATCTATTCTCTGTCATCATGACACCTTTATGTGGCCAAACCATCTAAGGCGACTCTCCCTAATCTTATCTACCCTGTTGCTCCAACTTTTTCCGAATATACTCATTTTGCATTCTATCTCTAAGAGTAAAGTCACTCAGCCACCTAAGCATCCTCATCTCAGTAACACTTAACTTAGTCTTATGCTTCTCTTTTAATGGCCAACATTTTGCATCATAAGTCATTGCAAGTCTTACCACCATCTTATAAAATTTTCTCTTAAGTTTAAGTGGAACTTTTCTATCACATAATAGGCCAGATGCATTCCTCCACTTCAACCATCCAACTTGAATTCTACTAATAACATCTCCATCTATTTCACCATCATTTTGAATAATAGAGCCTAAATATCAAACGCTCACTCTTATTAATGACTTGTTCACCTAATGTCACACACTATCACTAGAACTTACAACTAAAATTACACTCCATATATTTAGTTTTAGATCTACTTGAAAACCTTTAGACTCTAAAGTTGACCTCCATAATTCAAGTTTCTTGGACTCCCTCTAGTCTTATCAACAAGAAGAATGTAATCAGCCAAAAGCATACACCAAGGTACATCTTCTTGTAAATGCCTAGTAAGAACATCCATAACTAAATTTAAAAGATAAGGGCTTAAAGTTGATCCTTGATGTAATCCAAATGAAATAGGAAAATATTTTGTCAATCCTCCTTGAGTTTGGATACACGCATACTTAGTATACATATCCTTAATGACTTGAATATAACCAATATTAACTCTTTCTGTTAGAACTTTCCAAAGAACATCTCTTGAAACTTTATCATAAATTTTCTCTAAATCAATAAATATCATATGTAGATCCTCCTTACTTTCTCTATGCTTCTCCATCAAACCCCAACAAATATATATAACATTCATAGTAGATCTACACATGAAAACCGATTGTGAGAAACTTGTCACATCGTAACCTATGCTTAATTACTCTCTCCCATAATTTTAATGTATGACACATTAACTTAATTTCTATAATTTGCACTCTTGTGCATCACCTTTATTCTTAAATATAGAACCAACAAACTTTCTCCACTCATCACATCTTTTAGTCTTTAAAATGACATTAAAAGATTTAAGCCAAGAAATTCCTTGATCTCCTAAACATTTCCACACTTCTATTGGAATATTATCATCCTCTTGCTTTTTTTCACATTTCATTTTAAAGCTTCATTAACTTGATTTACTAATACGATAAAATGAAATTCTCTATTTTTGTTTAGGATATTAAGGTTAAAATCAATCGTACTTTCAGATTCTTCATTGAAAAGTTTATCAAAATACCTTATCCACCTATTTTCAATATCATTTTCTAAAAAAATATTTTATTATTTTCATCCTTATCTCACCATAAAATATATCTTTACTTTTCTATCTCTTTGGTTGTTAACTTATATCATCTTCTTTCTTTAGTATCTCATTGTATAAATCACTAAAAGCTAAATTTTTTTCGTAAATCTTCTTTCTTAGAATCTCTACAGCCACTTTATATCTTTCTCAATTCTCCAATTTTTTACATCTAACCAAGTTTTATAACAATCTTCTTATTTTTATCTTTTCTTTTCCTCAGACCACTATTCTTATTAAAAAGCTTTTCCTTTTGATTCTCCAAGCATTTTAAGAACTGCTTAATTTCACTTTGTTTTTTCGTAATGTTACTTCATACATCCCAAATTCTAATCTCTTGTAGAGCTCTTAAAAATATTTTTATTTATGTTCAAATGTTCATCTAATTTTAAAATGATAATTTGATTTATTTTCTCTTACAAACTTAAATCTTAAAATCTAAACAACGATGTTTGAGCTTAGATTTTCACTTGGAATGACAATTTTTCAATCTAAGCGATCTATTTTTCTTATCGTGAAAATAATCAATCGTGTTTTACTAGATCCATTTTATAAGTAATAATATGTTCGTCTCTTTTCTTAAATAAAATGTTATATTCTAAAATCGTAAAATTTAAAAGCAATCCCAATATAATTTTACATTCTTAATTAAGTCAATCCATAGCAATGTTGAATCTTTAAAATCTTCTTTTCTAACATGTCCATTTAAATTTCTCTAATAAATACTTTTTCTTGAGAGGTATCTTTTGTATTAATCCTCTTTATTCCAAAATTTTCTTTTAAACACCTCCAAAACTACTTGAGGGCGTAGATACTTATAACGTTGATAATCTTGAGTATCAATGATAATCTTAAAGTATAATTTTATCTCCACATATTAATATTTATAACGTTATCCTTCAAACTTTTATCTATGTCCTATACCATTTTTAGTTCGACTTTTACCAATACCAAAGTTTAAAACCTAAACTATCAATCTCCTTCTTCTCCCAACCCATTTAGTTTCTTGAACACATAAAATATTTATCTTTTCATGAACCATAATATCTATTAATTCCATTAATTTACTGTAAGAGTACATATTCAAGATCTAACCTAATTCTAGTTTCATGGACTAACTTGCATCAAGTCCATAATGTGGAACCCTTGCTTATTTAACCACTTGCGCGTAGCATTTTCCATATTCAAGTCATACGGTCGTCCTTCAGGGGCATACAGCATTAACACAATGATTTAAAGGATTCATGTCATGATTATTTCGATAAGTTTTATCTATCGACTACCTTACAACATCAGTGAATAAATGAAATGTGTAAGAACAAGCATATAGGAGATTCCATTATGATTGATAACCTTGGTGTAATAGCAGCCAAAGTGGAAGCATCACAATGTGATCATTGGAGGAGCAAGCACCAGAGGTGATGTAAGACCCAAATCAAAAGACAATTGGAGAGGCTACCCGGGTTCTTTAGGCAAAGGAATTAAAAGAGCAAGACATCGAAAAAAGAAAAAAAAAAGAAGAAGAAGAGCAAAAGTACATATGCAATGGGTGGAATATAGAACCTAATTGAAATAGTAAGGGTGATACCATAGATTCTAAGGCTTGAGATTGAATGTTGACTGAGAGCCATTAACTCAGAGAATAGATGAATGCCAATGCAAAGTGGTGTTGGGCCAACGAATAGGCATGGGAGGCAAGCAACATGCATGGTGGTTGCAAGTCCAAGTGCAACACATGCATAAGCAATGCAAAAAGCATAGCGATACCTCAGGCAACAACATGAGGGTGAGGGAATGAACGCTCCATAGTGTAGGATGGCATTTCAAGATCGAGACGAGTGGGTGAAGAGTGAAATAAAACCTTCATTTAAATCTATGCATAAATTTGTATCCACCACAAACAAAAAAAAAGGTAAGAAGAAATCATGCATGAACTAAATGCAAAATAATAACCTATAAGAGACCACTAGATAAAGAGGCCTATTTTGGTTTATTTATATTGGTTTATTTGTTTTTATTATTCTAAATTAGTTACAAGAATTTTGCAAATGCAATAGATACAATAATAGCTCTGCTTAATTGTTATAGAGAAGTGTCTCAAATGCATCATGCGATAAGGAAATATCATATAACTTAAAATGGTAAATTTTTAAAGATACAATTAGGCTAGCTATGTTGTATAAAATTGAATGTCGAGCAATAAAAATACACTAATAGTCAAGAATGGTAGATATGTGATAAACTTGGAGAGATTGAAAAATGAAATTATCAGAGTGACTTAAGGAATCAAATTATTTGAAAATATTAATGAAAATGAAATAGTTTTTATTCAAACAGATAATATTTAATTCATAAAATGATAAAAAATACAATATCCCAAAGGATTACAAAGTAAACATGGACAACTAGCCAGAATAGGAAAATTTTGATTAATATATCTGCAAACTATTTTAAGCTAGAAACACAAATAATTGTCTTCTTAGATACACGTTAGATTGAACAAAGTGGTAGTCAATCAATGTGTTTGGTTCTTTCATGTATCACCATATTACTAACATTATAGATAGCTACATAGTTACCAAATTCTTTTTGAATGGTTTTGATCCACATCATATCACACATGCAGAATGACATGGTCATGTATTCTGCAACAATGTTGGATGTGGCAACCATAATTTGTTTCTTGTCTTTCCGTGTGATGAAGTTTCCTCAATATCCAGATGAAGATTTCTTATCATCAATTGATCTAGTAATAAAAAACATTAGAGAAGACTTCCACATTAAGGTGCACACTCTTGGTGAAAATAAATCATATCCATAGTAACCTCTTGATATAATTGAGGATACAAATATAAACTTCCCAAAAATTTTGTTTGGGAGCTTACATGTGCTAACTTACAACCCCCATATCAAAAGAGATATCAAGTTTGAGGATGGCAAAGTAGATCAATTTTCTAATCAAACTACAATAACAAAAAATAATCTCGAATAATTCTTCTCCATTAGCAATGATCTTAGTGTCAACACATCTTTGTTATTAGAAAAGCCAATGTCTTCTATGAGATTAATAATATTCATTAAAATAGTACAACACAAGTTTTGTTTTAAAAAAATCTTGACAAATGTTTAAAATTATACAATTAGATATTGAGATATTTTCCATTTGTGAGGTGAAGCATAAGCCTCAATATCAACAACAAAAATAAGAAGTATTATAGACACATCAAAGAATGACACAAGAGATAACATATTAGCATCCTAACCTATTAACATATTAAAAAGTAACATATTAGCATTTTAACAAAATAAAAACATAAAGAGATAAACCCTACGATTGTCCCCATGACTATTTGCATGTGACCAATTTAGTCCCAGAGTATCATATTTCTCCAAGTTAGTCCCCTCACAATAAAAAACTGATCCAAAATGGGTCCCTCGTATAGAAAAAGTTATATAAAAATTGATCCCAATTTAGCCCATCAATTGTACAAAATTTTTCCCAATTTAATCCTCGAGGAACCATCTTGGATCAATTTTGTATAATAAGGGAACTAAATTGGAGAAAAATGATAATCTGAAACTAAATTGATCACATGCAAATACTTGAAGTTTAGGCCAAAAATTAAATTACACAAAATAACAAGTAACATATTAATATCCTAATATCAAATCATTAAACAAAAAGTGTCATACAAATATCAAAGTACGATAAAACATCACAAGCAACTGACCACCAAGATTAAAATCTTTAAAATAAAAAGTCCTCAGCCTCTCATCACTAAGTGAGCTTTCATTGAAATCATCCTAATGAATTGCTATGGGTAAGTAGAAGTATTTTATTAAGCTTATTTTACTTCTATTTATTTAAAATATATAAATCTAAATGTGCATGCCTCACGAAAACTAAAGTGAGGCTTACACACCGCATATCAAGTGAGACGTGTGCCACACATAGCACCCAATTAGGCATAAGGCTCATGGCAAATTTTTCAAAAATTGCTAAGCACCTGTATTGTGCAATTTTAAACAAAGAACACTATCTAAAAAAATATTTTGAATGACCCAAATCCTTGGTCAAAATTTTTAAAATCGTGTTTGGCCTAAGTTACCTTCTTGATCACTCCCTATAAGAATAATGAAAACATAGATTACCAAATTACAAAACATGAGAAGGTGTGCCTAAAGAGGATAGAGTAATCCATGCACTACAATAAAGCATAACCTAAAAAAGCACTTTTAAAACATATCAAACCATGCATGAGAGCTTTTTCTTAAACCCATTAATGGTCTTGTTAAGTTTAGAAATTGGTGTTCCTATCAATATACCCTAAAGATTTATCCACATAAAAAATGTTAGCAAAGTCATACAAAAAAAGTATTACTACAATCCATTCGAAGAAATATCCAACCTTGATTATGATAACAGAAAAAAATAATAAAATTCAAATATAATTGAATCAATCAACTGAGTAAAAATTATCAACATAATATATCTTATAAAGTATAAACTAAAGTAATCCTTTGGCAATGCAACAAGTTTTATACATATATTAACTTATCATTAAAGTTCAATCATATCCTAATCATGTGTGTCAAAATTCAGCCATTTTAGTCATGATTTAATTTCTTATTAACCTATGTGTTAATTTCAATGGGTCAAAATATTATGTCATTTAAAACTATTACGATACAAATTTAATTGCTTTAGACTAATTCTATCATTTTAAATGAAGATTAATTATTAATGGTACTAGGTCATTTATCTAAAAATTTTGAACTTTTATATAAAAGTGTTTAAATATTATTTCCTAAAAAAATTAAAAAAAAAAAAATCCTTCATGAACCACACGAGCTTTGCACATATCAAGTAGCTTACCACTGAAGTCCAATAAAATCATAAATATGTATCAAAATTCATTCTGTTAGTCATTACTCATATCCTTATTTAGCTTTATATTAACTTTTATGGGTCAAAATATCATATCATTGAAAACTACTAAGATATTATTTTAACTGTTTTGGACTAGTTCTATCATTTTAAATGAGGACTAATTATCAATAGTACTCAATCATTTATTTGATATTTTTAAGAACTTAATTTATTAATTATTTTTCATGCCTTCGTCACTCCTTTCCTTAGTTTGGCTCTATTTCTCATCATCTGCATCTCTCAATCTCGCTTTCTTGCTACCTAAGAATATCATCCTCCTCTGAATCACAACTCATCTCTTTCTTCCACACTCAACTCCCCTCCTCAAAAGACCTAAAGTTCACCACCACCTTAATATGTTCTTCAAGATAATTTGGCACCAAATAGTCTTCACTATTTGAAAAATTACCAAGGACAAAAAATGGAAACTAGATAATATGTATAGAAGTACTTCTCACATTAATAAGAAAACAGAAAATATGACGAATGCACATGGCTCTTCCCAATTGTAGCGTGGAATTGATAAATTAGAAGATGACGTGTACTTTTAAAGATGTTGTATATATAGCATTAGTACCTCGTCAACTTATTTTAAGAATCTCCAACAGCGAATTAAAAACATTTTCTATTAGTAAGGTCTCATTGTGTCCAATCATCAATTCAGTATACTAAGATCATTATTTATACATCTTGATCTCTGCATTAAAGAAATCAATTCTCTCTCTTCATAGTACCTTTATGTGGCCAAACCATCTAGATCTCATCTTATCTACCATGGACTCCAAAGATGGCGTGTACTTTAAAGATGTTGTATATATAGCATTAGTACCTCGTCAACTTATTTTAAGAATCTCAGATGCGAATTAAAAACATTTTCTATTAGTAAGGTGTCAACTTCATATCTTAAATCACTAAATAGACCCATGATGCTCCTGCATTAAAGAAATTCAATTTCTTCTCGCAGTAGTACCTTTTTAGATTATCACAATAGTGTCCAATGGTGGACTAAAAAGTTTTCCTACAAATAAAATGCCAATCTAATACCTTGTACTACTAAGATGATCCATGATGCATCTACTTTAAACAAATTCATTAATTGTTCCATCGTACCACATTTTAAGATTATTCAATGACGGGTTAAAAAGTTGTTTTAAAATAATTCAACAATAAAGCATTTTACTAAATGAAAACATTCAAATTATTTTTAAACTTAAACCAACAGCTTTAGGCTTTAAACATCAATCACTCCTTCATTTTGCATCAAGAGCTTCAAAAATCAATAGGAATCGAGTTAGAATCATTGCAACCTTCAACTAACTTTGACCCTACTTATACTAGGTTGTTGCGTAGCACAAAATTTCAAATAAGCATGCAAAAAAAAATACATTTTATGATGCAAAATCATCATGTTCCATTAACAAATAGCTTAATTTGTACCTTAAGAAAACTAACTAGCATTGTGCCAACTTATTATTAAGAAATCTTGAATAAATTTTTACCCTTGTATGATACTCATTTATTGAAAAATGTCAGAGGATTTCGAAAAGAAAATGTATAATGGATATTGTTCTTGCTATAAAAAAATATTTTGAAGTTGATAGTAGTAATACTAAGTGTAAATTTCTGATTAAAAAAATCATGATTTATTCTAAAAGCATAGATGGCTCATTTTAGTACGAGAACTTTTGTAACTTGAATTTATAAATTAGTTATAGATCAAGACATGAATAAGATATAACACTTCCACTCAAAAAAACTACTAAGTTTGCTAAGTTTATCTAACTTGCATAGAAAAATACATATGTATTGAAAATCATAATAAAAAGAACATTACAAAATAAGACATCATATAACTAAATTTTATTCTATTATTTATATATAACAAATGAAATAAGTTGTACATAAATAAGTAGAAAACAACTATAAAAAAACCTACAAATCAATCTTTAATTTTGATATTCAGAATTAACTACACATAAAAAATGCAAATTGTTGGATTGCTATAAATGATAAGCTATTTTTCATAGATTGTTGGATTGATGTAGATGGAAAGATACTATCCATATATTGTTGGATTGTTGTAGATAGAAAGATGTTGGCCATAAGTTTATTAATATATTAATATTTCTTCTCAAGTTGGGTTGTATATGTGGATCATGCTCAACATGTTGATTAATTTATCAAAACTCATTCTTAGTCAAGCCTTACTTTAAATATCTACAATTTAAGAGTTTGTTGGAATATAATTTAATTGACCTACACTATTTTCAATTTTTTTGAGATGAACTGTTTGCCTATCTCAATGTGTTTAGTACCATCACACTGGGCAAAATTTTTGCAATACTCACAAGCTGATTATCACAACTTTTAGAGATTTTTTCATTTGATAGCTTAAGTTCTGCTAACAATCTTTTTAGTCACATTCATTCACTAATAAGAACAATAGTCAAAGGAAAATCTTTGATCTAATGTTTCCTCAACCTAAACAACAACTTAAAATTTTGATTTCCTTGTCGAACAACTTTTTATATAACAAGCAATTTCTTGGTGTTAGAGATTAATAACTTTCATTTGGTTGTTAGCAGGGATGCAAATATGCTGACTTATAATAGTAATAAGGAACCAAATATGATAACATATGAGAGAGAGTTATGTGTGTTTACCCAAGTGCATCGATATCTAGCTTTATCAACAAGTGCATTGATAGCAGTGATCCAAATTTTTTTTATTATTATCCGTTGGAGTATCTGCAAGCTTACATACAAGCATTTCTATATTTCTTGGAGTGGATTAAGAATCTACATCTTCCAAGGTCATGTTACTTCTACCCCAAGAGAGTAGTTTTAGATTTTTTGAGTCTTTCATCACATATTTTATTGTTAGAAACTTTTTTAATCTAGTTACCTTTTTCTTCAAGGGATTTGTCAATATAATATCATCTAAATATACAACGGAAAGGCTCACTAGAACAGGATCCTCATGTCCACATATACAATCAAAATTATCTTTGTTTCCCTTTAAAAGAACACTTAATAAAGAGAATGTTATTAGTTTGACACTGAGTGTACCCACACTTCTCAATATATTGGGAGAATTTACTAAGCCAAGTATGAGGAGATCGTTTGAGGCTATATAAAACATTTCTAAGCCTACATATTTTCCAATCTACATAGGAACTCCATGGATACTTCCTCATCTAGGTTTTCATTAAGAAAAGCATTCATAATATCAAGTTGATCTAGAGCCTAGTCCAAATCTGTCATAAGAAAAAGCAAATTTTGAATTACATTGAAGTTTACAAAAAGAAAGAAAGGTTTTTTGATGATCAATATAATATGATTAAATATTCCTTTCTATGACAAGCCCATCTTTAAATTTATCCATCTCCCATCTACTTTAAATTTGCTAGACAAATGAATTTTTTTTCTAATGGAATTTTAAAAACTCCTCACACATACTATTCTTTCCTAAAACCTGAATTTCTTCCATTACAACTTTTTTCCACTCAAGGCCCATAAGAGCATCATGAACATATAGTTTGAAATTTATATTTTATCAATAAGTGATAAAAGCATAAAATCCACATGAAATCCCTTTATATATCACAAAATCATAGATTGGGTGTTAGCTACATAACTTCACCCTATCTTTGAGGCAATAATAGGATGGTAGAGATCAATGTCATCCTCTATAGATATATTATCACTAGTTTGCACTTTATTGATACTTCAACCATTTTGAGTATTTGATTGTGCTTGAGATATACCAATTGATCATCATCCTAGCTTATCTCCCTCCTAATAAAGACATGAAGTTCATACTCCATATATCAGGTGTATTGGCAAAGTGATAACAGAGATAGTAGTTCTCATGAGACTTCACTTGGTTGGATATACTCATTAGGCGATGAGGAAGTTTACACTTCTGATGAAGCTTAACTTGAATGACTGACAATGAAAAATGTTCATTATCCATGGGTTTGATGAGAATTGATGGTTGAAGATTGAATAAATTTTAAACTTGAAATCCTTATTCTTGAATTTTTCACCCCCTAGACTTCGAGGTCGAGTAATAAGGTTGGTGCATGAGAAAGGTTACATGCATGAATTGAAATTTTTTTATTGAAGATGGAATAACATTCATGCCCTTTTTTAATTAGAGAGTATCCAATAAAAATACTTTTGATAGATTTAGTGTTCAATTTGCTTAGTGTTGAGAATAAATGTGAATGAAGATTAAATAGCTTAAGAGTTTTGTAAGAGCAAAAGAAATGATTTCAATGTGATGTAGTTACATGGAAAAGAGAAAACATATATTAGCAGTAGAAGAGAATGGAGTTTTCTCCTGCTACGAGATAAAGAACACCCAGCGAAGCTCCTCTAATGAAGAAAGGTGCAAAACAGCAAAATGCCTTCCACTATTCCTTTGGTTAGTTATATGTCAGAGCTTCTGTTGTTTGTCCCTCACTACTAGGTAACACGAAAATGTAAAAAAAATAAATAACGTATATATATATATATATATATATATATATATATATATGTTATTATTTATACTATAATAGTATAAGTTGTATGGGAGTCGACTTTAGGGCTGGATTTGATTCGCCTGCATCAGTTCTCCCCTTCCTGAGATGAACTCAACTCCGTCGAGTTCTCTTCAATGGTTTCGACAGCGTCCAGTGGGTGATACTCAAAGATGTCATTGACATTGAAAGTCTTTGATATCTTCCACTCCTCAAGTAGATCGATCATATATGCATTGTCATTAATTTTCTTGCTTACAGAGAAGAGCCCAATCTTTTTGGTTTGTAATTTGTTGTAAGTGCCCACGGGGTATCGATCTTTCCTGAGGTGAACCATTACGAGATCTCCCTCCTTGAATACTTTGAATCGTCTATGGGGATCTGCATATGCTTTGTATTCTTTGGTTGCGGCTTCTAATTTGTTTTGAACATCTCGATGCAGTTGCGCTATGTGCTCTGCTAATGTTTTAGCAGATCTATGAGATACTCCTGGTGATAGTTCACGAAGGTCTATGACAATATTTGGATGTTTAGTATATACAACAGCAAAAGGTGTTAATCTTGTGGATATGTTGATCATACTATTAAAGGCAAATTCGGCCTAGGGTAATGTCAAATCCCAAGATTTTGGTTTATCTACTGCTATGCTGCGGATGATGGATCCGGTGTTAATCCACTCGACCATCGGTTTGGGGTGATATGTGATGCTGTAGTTTAGAGAAGTATCAAACTTTTTCCAAAGAACCCTCCAAAAATGGCTAATGAACTTGACATCACGATCTGATGTTATAGTTTTAGGAACCCCATGTAATCGAACTATTTCAGAGAAGAACAAGTTGGCAATGTTAACAGCATCGATCGGTATGGGATGAAATATGCCATTTTAGAGTATCGATCAACAATTACAAATACATAATCCTTTCTACGTTATGTCACTGGTAGTCCTAATATGAAATCCATACTGATATCTTCCCAGATATTATTTGGGATGGGTAACGGCGAGTAAAGTCCTATGTTTTGTGAATGCCCCTTTGCTGATTTGACGACAAGTCCCACATCTTTGTATAAATTTTGTAATGTCTCGCCAGAGGTGTGGCCAGTAGAACCTAATTTCTACTGTAGTGATGGTTTTATCCCGACAGCATGAGCAGCGAGTCCCCCTGAATGTAAATCTGAAATGACTTGGGTTCTAATGGATGTATCAGGTAAGCATAGCTATGAATTTTTAAATAGGAATCCTTGTTTGATCATGTAATCCTGAGGATATATATGTTGAGTACACTGTTTCCAGATGTCTTTAAAATCTGTCATCTTTATATAATTCCTTGATGTTGTCAAAGCTCGTAAGCTCATTTTGTAATGTGAGGCGGAGGGACGCCCATCTACTCAAGGCATCGGCAGCTCTGTTGAGTTGTCCCGATCAGTGTTTAAATACAAATGTAAATTTTTGTAAGTAAAGGGCCCATCGAGCATGCATTCGTGTGAGATGTCATTGTGTGTTAATATACTTTAAATCTTCATGATCACTATGAAGAACAAATTCTTGATGTATGAGGTGATGTTCCCAATGTTGTAAAGCCCGCACAATGGTGTAGAGTTCTTGTTCACAAGTAGTCCACTTTTGTCGTGCTTCACTGAGTTTTTCACTGAAGTATTCAATTGGTCTGTCTTCTTGTATAAGGACTGCTCCAATTCTTGTAGCACAAGCATCCGATTCCACCTCAAAACTTCATTAAAATTAGGAAGCACAAGTACTGAGCTAAGTTTTTTTTTTAAAACATTAACACTATTCTCTTGGTCTAATCCCCATATAAATCAGCCATTTTTAAGACAATTTGTAATGGGTGCAGCAATCGAGCTGAAATTTCTAATGAATATACAATAAAATGTTGCTAGCCTGTGGGAACTTCTCACTTCATGAATATTTGTAGGTGTTGGCCAATTTACTATGCTTTTCACCTTTTCAGTATCAACCTGAATCCCATTTTCGTTGATGAGGTAGCCAAGGAACAAAACTTCAGTAGTAAGAAAAAAACATTTCTTCAAGTTCAAAGTAGGTTGATTCTCCTCTAGGATTTGGAATACTTTCTTTAATTGGTCAAAATAATCCTCTAGTGATTTACTATAGAGTATGACATCAAAATAAATAACCACACCTTCACAACAACAGTTTGAGAATTTTTGTCATAAGTCGCATAAATGTACTTGGGCATTACATAATCCGAATGGCATCACTAGCCATTCGTAAAGTCTCGCTAGTTTTAAACGTTGTTTTCCATTCATCCCCTAGCCTTATTTGAACCTGATGATACCCACTCTTCAGATCAAGCTTGGAGAAGAATGTTGCCCAATGTAATTGATCAATTAGGTCTTCAAATCTTGGCTTTGAAAATCTATATTTAACCGTGATTTTATTAATTGCTCGACTATCTACGCACATCCTCCAACTACCATCCTTCTTGGGAACGAGCAAGGCAGGGACCGCACATGGGCTTAGGCTTGTTCGAATTAGCTATTTAGTAAGGAGGTCATTCACAATATTTTGTAAAGCTTCGGTTTCCTTTGGCCCCATCTTGTAATGGGGTAGATTAGGTAAACTTGCTCCTGGTACAAAATCTATTTGATGTTGTATTGATCTGAGAAGTGGTAGCTAATGTATTTCTTCACTAGCCTGAACCCGTGGGAATTCTTTAAGTATAACACTAACCTCTAGCGGTATTTGGGTGTCCGAAGAAAGTAGAAAAGCTTTGGAAATTAAAACAAATGATTTAGATGGATGTTTCATTTCACTATAGAAGTTAGAACCACTTGTGATGGTTAGACTGGGTTGTACCGCATTTTCCAGTTTGGCACTAAGGGGTATAGTAAAATTTTTCGATTCCAATGGAAAGTATAGTTGTTCTCCCGACCCTGATGCTTGGCATCTACATCGAATTGCCATGGTCGTCCAAGCAATAAGTGACACGCATCCATATCTACAACATCACATAAGGCCATATCTTGGTATGATTTGCCAATGGAGAAAGGTACCCGACGATTCTGTTTATTAGAGATTCATTCCCTTTCTTTATCCACGATACGATAAGGACTTGAATGGGACTCTGTTGGAAGTTGCAAAGTTTTAACAACAATGGAGGAAACAATATTTTCACAACTTCCACTGTCAATTATAACATTACATACCTTCTTTAGTATAGTACATATTGTCCGAAAAATAGAATGTCATTGTCCTTGGTTGTGGTTTTGCGTTAGTAGCATACGCTCAATAATACATGTTAAGGGTTCACCATAGTCTCACTCAACAAATTCAATTTCGAGTTGAGCCATTTCATCCTTAACCATATTAGATTCCATTTCATCTTCATCGTCACCCTACAGTAATAGATTCTTTTGTTTCGGGCACTCATTAGATTTGTGGCTAGGCTGGTTGCATCTATAACACTTGAGGGTGGTTGGTTTAGTATAGGGATTAATTTTTACAAGTAGTACAGGTGCCTTGTCAACACTCTTTTGAGTATTCAAAGGAGTATTGGAGAAGACTGCATACAGGGTTGAATCTGAATTCTTCTTTTGGGCTAAAGGGAGCTATACTGCATCAGTAATAGAATCACTGTTAGTTCTTCTGTTGGTTGAGTATTGCTAGAAATATCTAGATTGGTTGCTCTCAGTTTTATAGGTTAAATTGACAGCTTCTGCTAAGCCAAATAGATTGAAGAGATAGCGTGAAACTTGATGGCGTTCTGGTTCATGTAAATCGACTCGTGCATTCAAACGATAAAATTCCTCCGTATACTCGCTAACTAATCTTCCTCTTATTGACAGTTCTGATATTGCTGATAAAGAATTTGGTCATAATCAACAGGAAGAAATCGTTCATGAATCAACCTCCCCATTCGCGACCATGATCGATCACGAAGGCGATGTGTTTGTAGTTGCTCCCACCAGGCTGCAGCTTCGCCTCGCAACTTATAAACAACTAATTTAACCTTCTTTTCTTCAAATATGTCCATACACTCAAAAAAAAGTTTCTACAGATTTGAGCCAATCCAAACATTCTTCTATATGCATTCTGCCATCAAAATGTGGAATATCAAATTTAAGTTTGAAATCTTGTTGGTGTTGACGAGTTTGTTGCTGAATCCTTCCTGTAATGCACTCTCTCTGTGCCCAAGCTTCGAGCTGTTCATCCGTTTCTGATTCTGAGAAAGTCGCAGACGAGGTCGAGGTACAATTTCGGATTATGATCCGCTAGAGTTATCAGTTTGAATTTGCTTACTTTTGTGCATTTGAAGAGCGGCTCGCCGTGGGGCTGTTGTTTCAATTTTCTGGTGGTTTTGTTGAGTTTCAGCGGTGGCACTTGTGACATGCCGACGGAATACTGGTTGAGATGTTGGAATTGTAAGGATGGAGAGTATTTTTTAGAGGTCTATGGCTAAAGAATCAACTCTCCGCTCCAACGATTCCACTGTTGCCCTTAGGGTCTACACGACGGGATCATCGATCGCGTCATGGTGTCCCTCTCCAACGATCGCATTGGGTTCTCCGGCTTTGATACTAGCTAATGTAGTTACATGAAAAAGAGGAAATAGATATAAGCAATAGATGAGAATGGAGTTTTCTCCTTCTACGGGATAAATAACACACAACGAAGCTCCTCTAATGAAGAAAGGTGAAAAACATCAAGATGCCTTCCACTATTCCTTTGGTTAGTTATATGTCAGAGCTTCCGTTGTTTGTCCCTCGCTACTAGGTAACACAAAAATGTAAAAAAAAAACAAATAATATATATATATATATATGTGTGTGTGTGTGTGTTATTATTTATACTATAATAGTGTAATTTGTATGTGAGTCGACTTTAGGGTTGGATTTGATTCGGCTGCATCACAATGTTAAGAAACAAAAAAAGAAAAGGTATGAACAAAGATTTAAAATTTAAGTACTCTTAAGGACATTCTATTAATGAGATATATAGCTATTAGAATGACTTCCTCCTAAAAATATTTTAAAATATTTATGAATAAATTAGTGATCTAACAACCTCTAAAAAGTGTAGATTTTTCTTTTCAGCATCCAGATTTTGTTAAGGGTGTTGACACAAAAGATTTGATGGATAATCTCTTAACATAAAATATTATTTCCTAAGATAAATTCAAACTATTTTTTTGTAATTGTTGATATTTAGGATCATAATTTTAGACTGAAATAGAGTGTGAATCATGGTGTTGAACTTGTCCCACTCGAGATTTTTCTTTCATTAAAATCCAAGTAAGATGGGTATGATCATCGATAAAATAAATAAATTATCGCCATATATATTTTGACTCTAGATAGTACTTGCACATCATTGTGGTTCAAAGCAAAAGGTTAAGAAAGTTTGCAAGTTTGATTGAGATAAAAACCAAGAGTGATTTAGCAAAATGACCAATTTCATGTTGAAAGTCCTTTGAATTTTTATTGGTGAATATAGAAGGAATTAATTTTCAAAGTAAAGTTTGGGCATCCTTGATGGCAATGCCAAAGCTAAACATCAAGCTCATTATTTTTAAGTGTGCTTCGAATTTTAAGAGTGGGAATTGACAAACGCAAATACCACTATTTTAAATCGTACATCACTTCTATGAAAAAGATCATCTCTTATCCCTTTGGACTTTAATTCCTAAAAAATGATAAATTAGATGAGAAATTAACAACTCAATTTTTGTCTCGAATAAATTTACTAATTGATAATAAGTTGCAATCTAGGTTGAACACTAAAAGCATAGAGTCAAGCGTCAAATCTTTTGAAAGATATAGCCAATGTTGACCACTTGTGATAGTGAGCCATCTATAATCTAAACCTTATAATTTTCATGGTATGGGTTGTAATAGCGGAAGGCATTTTTGTCTCATGTCTATCATCTTATACTCCCCAAATCTATTATCTAAGCAATAGTTTTCTTCTTATTTACATATTTGAGAATTTACTTTTTTGAGCAACCAAGCTTATTCCAATAATGTTCTAGAATAAGCTGTTGTTGGGAGAAATAGTTGGTTGCCTTACATTTGTTGTTCATATGGCTACAAGAGGAAGAAGAGAGTTGTTGCAATGTCTTTGATGTTGGTTCTTTTTGAAAATTTTTGCTCTACCATTTTATTATGGATTTCTATGTTTTGGATATGAATTTCCATTTAGAGGATGATTTTTAGTATTGGAGTACCAACTACTTGATCAGTGGTTTCTTCTTTCTAAGAGGATCATTTATATATATTTTCATGACTCTTGTTTACAAAGATTGGCCTTTAACATTAATGAAAGACTCATCAGCTTGGCGAAAAAACTCTATAAAAGATCCATTTGCCTCATAGGAAGTAAAATCATATAGTTCTAATACCATTTTGAAAATTAGAATGAGAGGAGAGAAGAATAGAAAATAAGAGATTATATGACCGAATTTTATTTCTTTATTTTCGTAAAAATTAAGATGAGAAATTATACATATGAGAAAAATAACTATCAAATAAAGAAATAAATCTAAAAACAATTTTTTAATTATAGAATCTAAAAAGTAACCACACACATAATGTAACATTGCCATCCATGGATTATTGGATTACTAGGATTACTATAGATAGAAAGTTATTGTTTGAGGATTACTAAATTGATGTAGATGCAAAGTTGCTATCTATAAATGGTTGGTTGTTGAAAATAAAAAGGGTGTTTGACACCAATCTTGGGATTCAAAATGATGGTAAGAGCTCAAAGGTGAAAATTTGATGATTGTAAAATGGTATACCTAGAAAAACCTGAAACAAAAGTATTTGTAAGACCTAAGGAGGGGACGACTGTTGTTTGATGATGGTTTAGAAGCAATGGAGGGTTGGCGTCTTGTGGAAGAGGGTACATGAGCGACGAGAGAAATCCATCACATATACTCAATCAAGATACAACCAAAGCAGCACTTGAAAGACAAGGGTACAACACTCCAATAAAAGAAAAACAAAGAATAGATATCAAAATAAAATAAACAAAAGCAAAAAAGTTCCTACAACAAGTTTAAAGCAGATACTTATACCAGGAAAAAACAAAGCAATCCTAATTCTAACCAAGACCAAATAAATAGAAGCTCTAGAGGTTGGTCGGTCCACTGTGGGGGTGGACAAGGTGAAGCAACCTAGAAGACCTTAATTGGACAGCACAAGCTACCGCCTGACTTGTGCCCATGACACCCCATGTCAATGTTAATCACAAATTCATTATTATTTTCAACAATATGATTTGATAATCAAGCATGTGATCTTATCATTTTATGATAAAAAAATTTTAAAGCTGAAGTGATGTAAAGTTCTAGATCTACAATTATCAAAGAAATAGAAACCAACTAATTGAATTGTGTCAGCATTATTTTATTATCATATATCATTTACTTGAAGCATTTTGATTTTAAAGTTTATCAATAATTTCTTTTCCCTCAGCAACTGTTCCAGGATGGACCTTGCTAGAGTAATCAGTTGTTGGCTGTAAACAATAGAATACAAGGGATAGGTCCAACATAAGCTACATTGGAGATTCAGATATGCTGGACCTAACATAAAATATGCCAAGGTATTAACATATGGTGCATTAGGTTCAACATAAGGTATATTTCCTTAGGTTTAGGGCAGAAACAGAAACATGAACCTGAGGTCCTTTAGCAACTTTAGGGTAATCCTCAAAGGAATCATTAGCATCTTCTTTTCTATTTAGTGATCGCATGTTGATTTTAAATAACTATCTACATGAAATATCAGTTTCTTCTATCAGTTAGTCGACATATGAAGCTTGGAGGGACACATGAAATCATGCAGAGCCGATTAGGCTCTCTTTTCTTTTGAATTTACCCATTCTCTCTTCTTTTGCACTTCTTTGTTCAGCTTCTTTGACTAGTTCATAGTTGTACCTGTGAAATTGGTGTTCGTCACAACCAGAGATCCAAAACCACATTGGCTACATGGAGTTCAGGGATTAGGGACAATTACATAGTTTCTCCTCTCACACTTCATTCACCTTTCAATCTCCCAATGGGTTTCTTTACTTGCATCAAAGCTGTTTTATAATTTTCTTTGGAACTAGTTACTTTTGCAACATTTTTCGGTTAGGTTACAGCATACATCAAATATAAGATTTTAAATTTTTAATAAATATCTTATTATTTTAATGTATTGTCTCATATCCTAATGAACCTTTCTAGGGGTATCGTGCATCAAGCATTAGATCTCGATGCATGCTTCATCAAAAGTGTTCAAAGAAATAAACAGCACAAAATTATAGACAACTGATTTTTTGTTCCTTTTTGCAGAAAAGAATTAAGAATAGAGCATACCCCTCCTTTAGAAGAATTGGGTGAAATCAGAGGTATCAGTATTAGCAAAACCACCACAGCCAAGTCCTGCAAATAGCTCACAAAAATGGTCACAGGAAACCACTTAGATACATAAAGTACAAAATAACCATTAGTAAGAGTAAAAAGTATGGCATAACACGTAAGGTTACAGTACTCTCTTCTAAGGACAAATATTGCAACAACATGCTAAATAAAGTCAATATATTTTTCCCATTTCCTTACATTCGCAATGAAGAGTGTCAGAAATATGAAATAATATTTGTTCAACTACAATACTAAATGAGATACCTATTAAAACAGAATTCTGGATATTGTGAAAGTCAAAATTTGCAATCGTTTTTCAGCATGATATAACCATGACAACAGCAATGCCATATATTTCATAGTGGCAGTTCTTAGCAGCGACGATATAATGAATACTTTCATCACTACGTGAAATACACACCTGAAAAAGTAAAACAGAAAATGTAGCGCGACCATGTCGTGATGTGCTCTCTCCTCTTTCTTGGAGCACCTGTTAAGGATAAGCAACTTTGGTAATTCAAATTATCTAGGTATTCGTATAAATATAAGCAAGACATTAACTTCAATAAGAACTAATGGTCTTGAACAGCAACTGAAAGAACACATCAAGAAGGAGAGTGAATCATAAATTCCTTCCTAGATTTACTACTGACATCAAAGAATTCAAAATTTTAGACAAATAATGATGATTAGAATTATTATCTATGCCTTAATCATGTTGATGAAATATAAAACAGGCCAAATCAGACCAAAAAAATTCAATTACCCATAGATAATTATTAAAAGAGCTGAAACGGACAAATTTTTATGCCTTTAGGACAATTTCTATTCATGGACGAATTTCTCTTATTTTTTATTTAATTTATTTTATTAAGCTCAATTGTCTATTTATGGATAATTATTGAAGTTAAATTATTAAAATAAGATTTAACTATGTCTTAGATAGATTTAGATTTTAAATTTAAATCCAAGTTGTGTGCATAAATAAATCCACGTATATGTTGAGTTCTATTCTCCCCCTCTTATCAATTTTAACCTCAAAAATCAATTTTGATATCAGAGCCAATATACTATCTTGCAAACCCTAAAAATTCAATTGGAGCTATTGTCTATACCCAATTTCAAAGCCCAACTCATCCCTTGTCACAATTCATAGACACATTAGCTTTAACTTCTTGCCTCCATTTCAAACACTCTAGCAAAAAATTTAAAAACTAGACCAAAAATTAAATTTAAAAAAGAAGAGGTACAATGTTCAATAGTTCAACGAGAGTAGAACAAAAGGACATAATAAATATTAAAAATATTTTAATATTATTTAAATGATGTAATAATGATGCAACAACGATGTCATGATGATTTATCAATTCATTACACAATATTCTAATTCCGAACACTTCACCCTTAATTATTTTAAATACAATTCTAAAATAAAGCTTTGGGGCAACAACAACAACAACAAGTCTTTATCCCACTGCCCATATGAATCCTTCATCTCCATTGTGTCCTATTATTTGTAAAATTCTCATTTAATTCAAGTATACTAAAGTCATTTTTTATACATCTTAACCATCTCTTTTTAGGTCTACCTCTACATTTCTTAACATAAGGGAAATCTAATGCATCTACTCTCCTAACCGAGTCATTGGATGACCGACGCTTTATGTAGCCAAACCATCTAAGGCGACTCTCTCTAATCTTATCTAATACTAGAGCTGCTCCAACTTTTTCCCGAACATACTCATTTCGCATTTTATCTATAAGAGTAAAGTCACTCATCCACTTGAGCATCCTCATCTCTGCAACACTTAACTTAGTCTCATGCTTCTCTTTTATTGGCCAACATTCTACACTATAAATCATTGCAGGTCTTACCACCATCTTATAAAATTTTCCCTTAAGTTTAAGCGGTGCTTTTCTATCACACAACAGGCCAAATGCATTCCTCCACTTCAACCATCCAACTTGAATTCTACTAATAACATCTCCATCTATTTCACCATCATTTTGAACAATAGAGCCTAAATATCTAAATCGCTCACTCTTTTAATGACTTGTTCACCTAATGTCACAACACTATCACTATAACTTCTACAACTAAAATTACATTCCATATATTCAATTTTAGATCTACTTAAATGAAAACCTTTAGACTCTAAGGTTGACTTCCATAATTCAAGTTTCTCTTGGACTCCCTCTCTAGTATTATCAACAAGAAGAATGTCATTAGCAAAAAGTATACACCAAGGTACATCTTCCTGTAAATGCCTAGTAAGAACATCCATAACTAAAGCAAAAAGATAAGGGCTTAAAGCTTTGGGACATCATATTTTAATTATTTTATCTTAATTTTTTAACCATTAAATTCCAAATAAACCAATCAAAACCACGATTCGGGTTTGATTTCTAAAATAACGCATTCTTGCAAGTAGGGGTGCAAACTAACCGAAAAGTTCAACAACAAGCTACTCGCGGACTACCGACAGAGCTTCGTTTATGCGCTCATTTAATTAATCGAACGAGTTTGAACACTTTGTAAATACTGATTGTTAAATGAAAGCAACAAGTTATTGTTCGCCATGTTATGAACGATTCATTTAAAGCTCGAACAAGCTCGATAATGGCTCGATTAAGGCTTCGACAAAGCTTGTTCATAAACGATATAAGGCTCGATTAAGGCTCGATAATGGCTCGATTAAGGTTTGTTCATAAACGATACTGTATAAGGCTCGATTAAGGCTCATTTATTTCATTAAACGAGCTACTTGTTAATAGCTCGATAAGCCTAATCTGAACCGAGCTGGCGAACAAACTCGAGCCAAGCTCGAACACAATTTTTTTAAACGAGCTCGAGCTCGAACACCATCCTAAAAGCTCTAATCGAGCTCGAAGCTCAATCGGCAAACGAGCTTGAACTCAACAGGCTCGCTTTCTCGGCTTTCGCTGTTCTACTTGCAAGCTCACTCATGCTCCTTATTGTGAATCTCTTCTTCCAACAATGTCGATCACGATGACCAAAACCTAACTCATTTTGGTTGTGCCATAACATCCCTTCATCTCATGCTCCAGCCACACAATAATAACCATGTATCTCAGGTAAGCCCCTACATCCCCGCCTTCTTCACCATAACATGTGCTCCGTCTCTATCCTTACCACCCTTATGCATCCAAGTCCTTCCATGTGCATGTTGCACACATAATGACCAATTTATTTTTTCCAATGTTTAATTTCCTATTAGCCGCATATCTCATTTTTTTTGCTGCATCTAACACATGCTTCCTCTTACAAATCTAATTATCAAATCCATGTTTGCTTTCTATTTACTTCAAATGTAACTTCCCACAAATAATGCTCATCCTTAGCATCGTTGCAACTGAACCTAACTCCCCATGACCTCAGTGATTTGTACACCCATAGACAGGATATTTAAGAAAGTTAATGTGTAGACTATTGTTATGATTCTATTTCCTTCAGCTTTACCAACATCAGCAGCCATTGATACCTCAGAATAAGCCAATCATAATTTGAGCATATTCAATGTTTAAGTGAGGACTTAAATACTAGTTTTCTTTGAGGTTGATTTGGTTTTGTTTTTACAATATTCCTCTAATATTTTATAACACAGTATTGTAACAAAAAAAAATGATATGATAACAACAAAGGCAAACAACTAAAATTGCCAATATAAAACAACCAATAATAAGAAAAACAACAAAGGAGAATAAGACCTTAATTAGATCTCCTTGCTGGAGAATGACTATATATTTTATTTTAATTAAATAGTGGTTGAGAGCTTAAACTTTCAACCAAGGGAACTTAGGTTCAAGCCCTTGCACATGCATTATGTGTAAATTTGCGATTAAATTCACTCACATGTCCCAAAAAAGACCTGTGTCATCTTGATATGATGGAAAACTCCATCATGCACAACTTTTCTGTAAGTACATGAAGGCCTATATATGCTTTTCCTATGTCTTGTGGGTTTGAAGATCTCCAATAGCAATATCTTATCATGCATGTTTTAAGTATAATTGGTAAGCCTAACACTACCCCAAATGCCTCTTATGCAAGAGAGAGGTCGAGAGGTTACTAGATTTCCATTGGACGAACATGCAAAATACTTACAAATGCAAAATAAAAGAACGTTCTAAATTAAAAATATAAGTGCAAAAATAAATAAAAAAATCAAAGAAGAAAAAAACTCTTGAATTTGCAACAAATAGTGTTAAAGAACAAGAACAAACTATAACTAAACTTACAGGAGACTTGAAAGCTCGCCTGCAAGCAAGGACAATACTTCACTCTTAACATTTAAAATACTACGAAGTATGAATTGAAAATTGGTGGGTGAATTATAACAGCGCCATTATTTATATACGAAGAAGCACTCCCTATGGAGTCCACTAGGACAAAATGTGTACTTAATATAAGCTAACAACATTATTTTAAATGTGCAATGAATTATAAATTGCAACAATTATCACCAAATTTAGGGTTCATGATGTTAGTACAACATTTGAAATCTAATCATCAATATCACAAAGACTAGAGCTAATAAGACTTATGCCACCCTAACAAATATTTACTTGACAAGTTTCAAACAAGCACAATTAAAGAATCATTTCAAACTAGTGCTCTGAATTTAATCCAAAAAACATGTATCATCACAAGATTAGGAATAAATACTAAAATGCAAACTCACTGAAACAATTGTTTTTTATTTGCATAAGGCCTTCAAAGCACCTTACAAAGATATTTATTTCATTATCAAATTATAAACTATAGGTGACATACCTGCAAGATCAAATCATGAGTTATAACCTATATACCTGATCCTCTGCATGAAGAAGCAGAGTCAACTAGATCAATAACATAATGAACATCCAAATGAATTTAAATGATATGCTTTCAAACCCAATCTTTTGCAAATGGGGGTAGGATCAACAAGGCCTATATTGTAATGAATATTCTAAAGGAACTCTAGTGATACAACATATGAATCCAATCCTCCACAAGTAAGTGGGCTGAGTTGATAAAGTTTAAGCAACAAAAGTTCAATCATCTACCTATGAGGAGCATAATCATTTCACATTATAAATAGCGGGGTTCATTTTAAAAATCAAATTCTCAAACTATAAGGACAAATATTTTGTCCCTTGCTTGATGATGATCGTGTCGTTAGTAAATCTCAATAAAAGGGGATAATTTTATCAAATGCCCTCAAATCTTAAAACAAACAATTTTGAGCCTAAATCTCTATAAAAAATAAAATATCAAAAAAAAAAATCAGAAATGTTCGTGAAATCTATATTTTGAAGTTAAAAGCAAATATCTATCCATCTTCAGCAATAGTTTGTAAGGGTGACTTATTTAAGATAACTTAAGCACACAAAAAGTCCAATAATTTATCTAGCATACTTCTATGTTTACTATCAAAAGTTTTATGCTAGCAAGGGCATGGTACATTTCCTTCAACAAAATGATTTTATAGTATAATGATACCACTAATTAAAGGTTATAATCAAGGCCCTTTAACATAGTAATTCCTTAAAAATGGCACAATTACTTAGCAATCATAGTCAAAGTCTAAAATTCCCTAAGTAACTCAGTCCCCTGAGTTGCAAATCATAAGATGCACTTTAAATAATATGAAGTCCTCTTTCAGCTAAGGTCCACTTAAAATTGTTCCATTAGACAAACACCAACTTTAAGTTTATAAGGTCTCTTTGTATGATACAACTCAAAGCTACTAATAATTATGTTTAAAGTTAAGTTGAGGCAATTACTACATAAACTAAGGACACGACAACCCGGCATAACAGAACCATAACACCTTGATCAAGGTCATCATTATTCCCCAACCATTCACTCCAGGCTACTAATAATAAATTTTCCTCCATCCTAAATCAACATCTACAACTATAGGCTAAATATTTAATATTTAGCAACTAGTTTTAATTGAAAATTCTCTCATCATCGAAAAAAATAATTAATCATAAGGAATTGTGCCATCGAAAAACCTCAAACAAATTTATAAATTCATCATAAACTGAGGTGGAAATCTCTAGATAGTATACTATTAAATATTAAATCTATCTTTTGAAAATTTAACATGAAATCACTATCCCAAAAGAGTTGAACATGAATTTTGGGAGCCCATAACCTTTTAATTCATTGTCAGTTTGTAATGTCAAAATTTATGTTTAGAGCATCACAACACCAAAACCTCCATTTGTCTAGCTAATTTCTAGATTTTTTTTTTTTTGAAGCTCCTTGCATTATATGGCCACTTATTCCATCAAAAGATCTAATTATGTCATTCCCACCTACATGGCCTCCACGAAACTTTTCAAAAAAAAGAGTATTCTGCTGATTGGGAGAATTAATGCAATACAAATCAAACCAAATTAGTATGAAAAAGTTCAACTAGTCATAAGCTAAGGAGCTTAAATTGAATCGATATTCATAACTTTTTAGAGTTTTAATTGCTTATTTTTTCTTATTTTTAATTTCATTTATTACATTAACTATCTTCTTTTGGCTAATTTCATGCTTAATTTAAAATAAGATTTTAAAAAATAAACTTGAGAAATAAGGCATTTTGCCATAGCAAAGTGAGGCATATAAATCTTTAAAAAAAAATACTCATAAAATTAAAAATAATTCATAAATATGACATAAACTGTCGACACATTTAGTTAATTAATCATTGAAAAGACAACTAACAAATTGCAATCTTCAATGTTAATATAAAATAAAAAGTTAAATTGAGATTCAAGAAAAGCAATCACTTAAAATTTTAATAAGCTATAAAGATCAGAATCCATAATAGCCTCATTCTCACTCCCATCATCTTCAAAAGCATCATCATTTGTAATAATTCTATCATCCTCTAATTTTGTCATCGACATCTTCCAAATATTTTCCCTAGATTTTTCTTACTTTATATATCAGTTAATATTAAATTCAATATAATTTAAAATAAAATAATAAGTTAATAATGCAATTAAGTATTTCATTATATTTAAATCATTTTTTTGACTTTTTTGAAGTATTGTGTATTAGGCATTTTAGACATAAATATAATATAATAATAGTATGATATATATTTTTTACATCACCTTCTTAAAGCTTATACAAGCAAACATCTAGGACAAAAAAGTTTAAGTGAGATTTAAGCCTAAAGGCTTTTTTTGTGTGCCTCATTTTGAGGCGCATATTAAGGCATGCACTTCTAAATTTTTTTAAAACAATTATTTTAAATTATTAGGTTAGATTTTATTCAATTGTAGAAAAAAATAGATTATGCATTTAAAATTTTAATCTTAACCTTTAACCAAATTTAAATAAATAGAGACACATGACGAACATTTGGGTTATTAAATATTAATTGAATATATTAAATTATTTGCAGTAACTCAAGTGTTTCCTAAATCCAAATCGTGCAGTAAATTACTCCAAATTGTGTAAGCAGGGTTCTATTCTTCCATCTCCATCAATTTTAATCCTCTCCATCAAATTTGAAAGTAGAAAATGAGCATAGCTCAAAATGTAATCAAATCATATTCAAAAATCAAAATAAGTCACCAACATAATAACAAAAATCTACAAATTGAGTTAGGTTTCTGATTGAAGCAACTATGGTTAAGAAGAAATGTCCATATTAAATAGGGGAACTAACTGTCCTTCAATGCTGGCTACTAATTGCACGACAAAACCTATGCCATTAGAAATAGACTAGTTAGAAAGAACACCAATAAGTCTGGTAATGAAACCTACAAGTCTGTAGGGCTTAGTGACCAACAGTGCACATTCATCCACAATTTCAAATAAAATATGAGTAAAATATGGAAGAGCTCATCAATGTTTACCCTAAGAAAAATAAGAAGAGTAGAAACCTCATCCAAAAAGAAGCTTTTAAGTCGCTATTCGTCCATATAGAACCACAAATGTGAAGAGGATGGAATGACAGAAATCAAATGTCATTTTTTTGACAGGTAGATCTGCTGAATGGTAATTTAGTTGGATGTAAAGAATTTTCCAATATGTCGGGAATAATGATATATTTACATAAATGAATGGATGGATGGGATGCTAGCCTACTAAGTAGGTATGTAACTGGTATTTCATAATAAAAGGGCTTTCAGAACCCCACTATCTCTCCTCTAAATATGTAATGCTGGTTCTTCGTCAACAAATTAAAAGATATAGTTACCTGCTCTTCATGGATAAACAGGTTATTGATCAACATAACTTTTAAAAATGTTGGGGGGCTAAATTCAGCCTTTGACTGAACAATTCACAATCAAGGACATTGTTTTATAAGCATAACTTCATTAAAAAAGAAAAAATGAAGCAAGAACATTGTTGTTTAAATTTCACTGTTCACAGATTGCTGAACCTTCCTTTAGAAATCTAAACAATATAATCATGATATACAGACAGATGTTTGTACATGTTAGCATATGCTAAGCCCAAGGAACAGAAAGTAAACTCCACCTGTAAGACTACTGCAGTGGATGACAAAGCTAGACCATTACCAATGAGAATTGCTGCAGGGCCCGGAAGCAGAGTAATAAAACGGGCAGCCAAGCCAAATGCAACTGCAGTCACAAGAACCTGAAATGACCAATAACAAGAAAGAAACATAAAATTACTGCAACACTTCAAAAAAAACCAACAAGATGAGAAAGTTTCGTATCACCTGAGCAGAGCCTAACCCAAAAACATACTTCTTCATTGAACTTAGCCTTTCCACGGAAAGCTACAAAGAGAGCATTACAGGTTTTGGAGGTTTTTCTACAAGCAAATTCTCAAGGAAGAAACATCCAAAAGGAACAACATTTTTTAAAAAAGATAAATTAAATACTCTTGGATACTACCTCAAGTCCAATATTAAAGAGCAGAAAAACAACTCCAAATTCAGCAATGGCCTTAGTCCCATGAACATGACGGATAATAGACAGCCCATATGGACCAATAAGAATACCAGCAGCCAAGTATCCAAGTACAGGACTACCTGAAACATGCCAACAGCCTTAGAAGAATGAATAAAGCTGAGTTTTTTTTCTTTAAACTTTAGTAAAAAAAAAATTTCTGCCAAAGGACATTTATCGCATAAAGATCAATGCCGCTACACAAAGCAGGACACACGATGCATCAGCAGGTATACCACCAGCAATATAAACTTTAATATACCTTGAAAAGGGGGACATCGATAATTGAATGAATGAGTCTCAAGAAATTTTGAGGTAATTTGAAAAGTTATTGTAGCTAACAAGTGGCAGCTTGAACAAGTTTGGAAGGCTTCAAAATCACACATGGTTTTTGAATTGAAAAATAAGCAAAATCACATTGAAACCAATCATTATCATCATTAGTCATAACCGAACTATTTGTGAGTCAGATTACATTGAAACACGACTAACATAAAGATAACCCATCAAAACTTATAACCATGAAGGACACAGAAATGCATAACCAGCATAAAGATGCAATTCCACAAAATATTCTTTAAAATAACGATAATTTTACTTAAAAAATAAAACATTCATTCCTTCATAGAAAGCTAGTCGTCTAACTGTGCTTGGACATGAGAATACTTGACCAAAAAAAAATAAAATACTCTTAACTACATACAGGCATGCTACTCATCAAACAGAAGTTTACTGGCCAGAATCCCCTAAAAGAAGCTTAACAAAAGGAGACTTTCATAGGGAAATGTGATCCACCATTCACTGATTTTACATGGCAGGTGATACAAGATAAATACTATTTTATAGACAGGTAATACATATAAACATATAATAAGAGCCTTATTTATAGACAGGTAATACAAGATAAATGCTAAATTAAATAAGAAGAATATGTAAAATCCCTCATCATTCCAATCAACTCGCCATGATGAGTGATTATATAAGCATTCATCATTGTTTGATAACATATCTTCCTTGTTTGGATAAAATCAAGCCTAGACTCTCTCCCATGTTGTGGTTAACCTCACCATTTTGGGGAGTTGGTTTTGTAATTTAAGATCATTCCTTGATCTTCTTCCTCTTGTATTTGTTGTTGATTATGTATCTTCATGTAACCCGATATACTCATGTGCCCAATAAATATTTGGGCTTGACCATGAGTTAAATATTCTGACTTGACTGTAAAACAAACTTATGACATGAATTAGACATTAAATCCAACTTCTGAGTTAACTTTGACCAGAACTTACATAAGCTTTTGAGTTGTCAGGTATTGTTGGAAACACTTGAACCATGACTACCCCATTGCTCCAATTTGCTCTTACAAATAATTATAGATAAGGAAATTCCTTTGCTCCATCTTCTTTGTTATACTGTTCTAATTGCTTAGTTTTATGGCCATAGCAATCTTGAAAGTTTAACTCTGCTTCTAATTATATTGATCTTTCCCTCCACAATTATGTCCTTCCTTCCTATTTTACATTGTAGTCTTCAAAAGAAAGTACAACCTTTCTTCACTCATCAACATCATCAAGGAAAAAAATACTCAATGTTTAAGATTTTGGCATATATTATAAAAGAAGCATTAATATAAGAAAATCAAATCTAAAAGCATTGCCTCCAATCTTTTGAATAACCTAGAGATGGTCATATATTCATATTCGAATGGATGTCATGTGCTTAGCATGTAAGGTCTTGAACTTCTGCTAAGATTTCTTCAAGTTTTTCTCCACCTCTTATTGGATCTTCCTAACATAAAAGTAAAATGACTTTGATGAACCAAAAATAAAATTAAAGTGAGAATTTTGTAATCAATCTATGATTTGATTTCTTGTAGAGAAAATGGATGCAAGAAATGTTATCATTCCAAGCCATAAGATGCCTAGCATTATATCCTCGCTAAAGCTGTAAAAAAATCTCATTGCAAATAGTGCATATTCAACTCATTAAATAGCTCTTGTTCGAATCATTCGTTAAGCAAGCGAGAAGAACACAAATAACCCTATGTTCGATCGTGTTCGGCTCATTTTAGCTCAAAATAAAAAATTATATATATATATAATAGTTTCGTTAAGAAAGGTAGAGGTAGACCTAAAAAGACTTGGTTAAGATGTATAAAAAATGATCTTAGTATACTTGAATTAAATGAGAATTTGACACATAATGTGACATAAATGGAAGAATAGAATAAAATATTAAGGCTTATGTTGTTGTTGTTGTTGTTGTATATATAATAGTTTCACAGCAGCAAGCAAAGCTTAGTGGCTAGAGCTTTTCCCATTCAAAAAGGTAGCATGGATGCAAATCCTACAGCCTCCATATTTTTTGAATTAAATTTATCATTTATTTTTTTGGATTATTTCATGCTTTAGTCTCACATTGTAAAGGGAAATAATTGGTGTGAATGCAAGGTTAAATATACAACTTTACTTATAACACTTTAAAGGTTAGAGCTGGTTGGACCCAACCGATAAATTCGAGCCAAAATCATACTATTTCGAATAGCAATAATATTTAGGAGTGAAACACAAATATAGTTCATAAGCTATTTCAAACATGAGCTAATTTTGAACAAATAAAATTTTAAACAAGCCGAACACGAACGAGTGTTAAGCTTGCTCAAGCTCAACTCGTTTACACCCCTAATCCTCGCAACAACCTCACAATGGTTTGGTTCACCAACTTGATTTGGCGATCCATCAATGAGTGGATAGTGGAGTTCCTTTATATCATGATATACATCAATCTGCACAGCTCTTCATAACCATTAAGAAATCTATTATTCCTATACGAGGTGATAAAGGTAAGTTGAAATTCTTCTACAAGTATTGAAAGAATAATCTTGTAGTTTCTCCTCCGACGATGACTTTCAACCAATTGATAATCTCAAATGAAAAGAATAATATTGTACTCAATGCTATTTTGTTAAACCTCTCCACAACAACAAAAGGGCAATTATCTTCTTGATCTTAGGTAGCTCTCCAAGCAAGTTTATAGAGAAGCTCTTCTAATGACATTTTGCCATTAGAAGCGGCATATGCATGCCCAATTTTTCACTGAATGATTTACAAGTTTTGTCTAAAATACCATGTTGATGTGCAAGCCTCATGAATCTAAGTGAACTCCTAGTAGGATGCCAATTAATGGACATGGTAAACTAGGCCATCATTCATGTTGCAAGCTGATAGCTTACTTGACCTTCTTTAAAATTTGAGATCTATAAATTATAGCTCTTTGTACACATAATGTAGTGGAAAGATCTATGTAAGTAAGAGTAGTTGTATAAATAAGTGGCCCTGTTAGCATGTTAGATTTTGTTTTAAACACTCATCTCATAATTGATCATCATGTCAATTGCAAATAACACATAAACTTCATGTGCCCAACCTATAGCTTGAATTGAGTTTGTTGGTGCTATAGTGGTTGCTTAAATGTAGCAATCTTGCCTCCAATGCTTCATTGCTTGATGCAATGCAAACAACTCTTCATTATCTATTGAATAGTTTTTGTAAGCTTCCTAACATATCCTTGAATGATAAACAACAAGCTCCCCAATATTAATAAGTATAGCTCCAATAACATAACTAACTGTATCAATGATCAATTCAATGGTATTAACAGATTATAAAGTGTTAGCACCCATGCCTTAGTGAAAAGTGTATCTGAATTGTTGTCTTGCCCGGGAGGGGTCATGAAAAAGAACTAAGGAGTGGTAGATGTCTCCTTTGACATAGTTGTGAGCTCCCCTAAAGCTCCATACTTTAAATATGTTGTTTGGCTTGGGAAACTCAAATACGGCCTTCACCTCACTAGGTATACCTTCAACGTACCTCATTTGACTATAAACCCTAAATATACAAATGCAATCTTACACATTTTGAGGTCAAGTATGAGTGCAAGTGCTCGAAAAGTAGATACTAGTTCTTATCAGTGATTTTGTTGATGTTTAGCAATCAATGCACATCATCCAACTATCAACTTCCTTTGGAATAATAACAAATTATAATCTACATGGAAAGTAACTTGTTTGTATTACTCCATGTACAATAAGCTCCTTAGCCTGCCTGTCTATTTCATCTCTCAACCATTGGGTGGTAGTTAAGAATTCTATTGGTTAGTATAGTTTCTTCAACTGGTGACAACTCATGATCTACAACTCGCCTTAGAGGAAAGCCTTGGTTGCTTGCAATGACGATATCAAGAAAGGTCATAGCTTCTTGAGAAATTGGTTTAGACCATCCAAAATTTATCAGTAATTTTATCAAATGGACAAACACATGCACGCGCGAACGCGCACACACATAATCAATAATTTCAAAAATTATAAATCAAAATATCAAAAATAAAAAGTATGCATGTGTATGTGTGTATGTATAATATATGTATAACTCTCCAAATCAAAAATAGCTAAACAATTGCAATACCACCAAGATGCCTCCAAATCTCAACATATATCTTATCTAGAACTAAAGTTTTAGCTTGTTGCATCTTCTTTAAAGTTGACTTCACTTCAATTATTTGGAATGTTTAGATTAAGCACCATTATTTTATTCATTATTTCTTCCTAAAAACTCACATTAATTCCCAAAGTAGCATCATCATCTTCCTTTAATGTCATAATATTTAACAACCTAATTACTTTTGCTTCAAATGCATCTAACTTAGTCAAAATTTATAGATTTCCTATCTCTTGCTTTAATTATTTATATA
The DNA here is from genome assembly GCA_021442155.1 of Cymbidium sinense. Classification (NCBI taxonomy): domain Eukaryota; kingdom Viridiplantae; phylum Streptophyta; class Magnoliopsida; order Asparagales; family Orchidaceae; genus Cymbidium; species Cymbidium sinense. The sequence continues at coordinate 7,307,922 of CM038219.1, forward strand.
TTTTATTTTCTCCTTCCTTAGTACCAAGCATATTATGTAAATCATCATAATTTACAGCTTTCCTCACTAACATCTTGACAAGACTTCTAGCTTACTTATAACTATTATCAAGGTAGGGATATTTATCTTTGCAACTTTTTTAAAACACATTACTTTTTTAAATAACCTTATTTATCTCCTCACACCATCATCAAATCTTCTAACTAATGTATGCTCTTTTTCTAGACTCCCCTAAAAATTTTTTATCTTATTAATGAAATAGCTATTATATTCCAAAATTTGGTTCAACAAAAAAAAATTATAATTTATTTCTCCTGATAACCTATCTAGAACGATTAACATTTTAACCTTAAATGGGTCCAATAATTCAAATGAACATCAAGTTACAAGAATAAAAATAAGTAATGAATAACTAATAGATAAACCTAAAGAAATTAATAAAGGTTCCCATAGTAAGTGAAACTAAAATTACTTGCTCCAAACAATTGATTTTGCCCACACAAGCAAAAAATGTCAAACAAATAAATACTTCCACGAATTTCATAGTTTAATTTCTTTTGGTCATAATTTGGTTCAAAAAATAGAAAGCTACAAGTAGATAAGCTAGGAAGCCATAAAAATCCAACAAGTGCCCTGAAAACCATATGGGCACAACTGCATTTACCTATAGGACTACAAGAGAAGCCATGTAAGAGATGGCAGGGTATATGACAAATTAAAAATCAAAACATAGAAACAACAAGTGTTAATCGATCATAAAAACACATTAATCATTAAAATACAAAGGAAAATTAAAGATTTCACATAGCTGCAAAAAACAAAAATAAGAAAATAATTGTATTCACTTACCACCAGGAATCTTTTGGAATAAAGGAACAAATATGACACTAGCCAACAAAAGCCATAGCATATCAAAAAGGGAAGCTTCTTCCTCCTTTATCTAGCAAAATAAAAAGTAGATGTTAGGGACTTTTGCCCACTAATTGAAATGCTATTGTTAGCATAATTTTGAAGCTAAATACTTCTTTTTACATATATCAGCATGAAATGAACAAATAGTACAGTCATGTACTGTTTTAACATGCCATTGAAAAATTTTCATCCCAAACTTGAACTCCGAGCAACAGCTTAAAGGTTTTACAAACAGTGAATAACAGGAATCTTCCAAAGAAAATAACCAAAAAATAAATAAATCCAACATCTACCTCTTTTGTTTGAAATTAGCACAAATCTTTCCAAATAGAAAAATGAAAAAGATAATAAATCAAAAGAAAATATCATCCACCTCTTGTTGTGGTAAGAGCGCAATAAGCTTTTTCAATCTTTTAGGGATCCTCCTTATCTCCCGAACCATAGGTTCTGCAGTTAAGGTTACTTCTTCAATGCTAGTCACTAAATCTGGCTGTTGAAGCAGCTGATAATTCTTTTCTGCTCGATTACTCATTAGAACAGTCCTGCCAATCCAAAAAAAAATGAAAAAGAAAAAGACTTACCAAAGTCAAAAATTTACACTGAACCTAATATTAAATATCATGACAGGAAAATATAGAGGTATGCTAATCAAGCTCACCCCAACCCAAGAAGCATAGTCCCAAGAACAAGGTTTGGTGCTTGTTTCTTAACAAATGCAGCTAGCCCTTGGAAAACAGTTGCAGGAGTGAATTCTTTGCCTTCTACATTGAAAGAGAAGAAGGATGCAGAAAAGAAGCGAGAAGATTTTTTTAACCATCCTTTTGGAGCATTTAATGGCGAATCCTTAGTCAGATCTTTTGATTGAAGTTCCTGCTTCTTTCCTTGATAAGCAATCTTTGTATTGACTTCAGATACTTTGTCAGGAAACGAACTCAGCATGCCATTCTTCTGATCAGACAGATAATCTAAGATGCGGGTCTCTCCCACATTCAGCTCAGCCACATCACTGGCAGGTGACACTCCTATGTCTCTTACTGCAGCTAAGCCATCAGCAACAGCTGAATTAGTCTTCTCCGCATCAGAGTTCACTTCCTCAGTTGGCTGTTCTTGAGAAGGTTGTTCCAACAGATCAGCTGACAAAGCAGCCTTCTCTGCTTTCTGCAGTGCAAGCTCTGCATCATTCACATGCTTTGTTACCTCCAATTCAAAAGCCACAGCTTGTTCTGCCAGTTGCATTATGTTGGCAACATCCTCCTCTGCCTTCAAGGCATTCAACTGAGTCTTCTCAGCAATTTCACTCAACTTGTCTACTTCCTTCTGCAGCTCCTCCTTTTTTGTTTGTATTCTCTTCAACTCTGCTTCATAGTTTTCCAAACAAGCTTTACAATCTTTAATCTCCTCCTGGGCAGAAAGAAGGTCCTGCTCCACATTACTCGGCACAGAATGCTCTGCCAAGACAGATATCTCTTCTGTTGGATCCAATAATCCCATTGCTAGCCTCAACCTAGCTTCAGCCATTGAGAGAGCCATAGTGGCCTTCTGGACAGCTTCTTTTGCAATAGTCTCTTCATTGATTATCACCTGAATCATAGTAACAGCAGAAGTAACATCCCTCCAAGCTTTCTCTGCTTCATCTTTTAATGCGAATGCACATTCAGATGTACTCTGAGCCTTCTGCTCAAACATGATACTGTTAAGCCTGGCAACTTCAAGTTCCTTCATAGACATCTGAAGCATTTCCCTCAAATCCTCCAACCCATAGTCACCCTTTACATTGTCCACCGAACCATTAGTTTCTGTAACAGAGCTTGATGCCACTTCCGTGCCCTCAGCCAAAGAGTCAGGTTTTGACATCATCGAGCTTTCGCTGACATCAAGATCCTGACCGTCCCCATCAATATATAGCAAAGAGTCATTTCTCTGACACTGCAACCACAAAGTTTCCCTCCCAAGTTTTCCGCAATTGCATGAACTGCAAACCAGAGGACGCCACCTCACATTCAAATGATGAAAAAGCGCTCCACAAACTGAGCACTGTATGTTGCACTGGCTAGCAGTTACACGGTTGTTTCTCCTCCTGGTTGAACGCAATCGGCAGAAAACCCTAGCATCTCCAGTAACACTACAATCCCCAGCACCAGACTTAAATCTTGCATTCCTTACGCTAGAACCTATACAAACACGATAATCTGCGATGCCGGAGTGCCAAAAACCACAAGCAACATCCATCTTCCGTTCTTCAAGAAGTTCAAGCAAACAATCTCCACAGCCGATTCAATAAAACCCAAAATCTTCGGTGAAAGTATATACAATAACAAGGACCAGAAGTCAGCGACGCAGGAAGTAGGTTCCAATCATAAATATAAGCAAAATAAAATCCTAAAAAATAAATGAAAGCACAGCGGCGGAGCTGACCTCATCAATCCAAGAAAAATGCCTATATCTCTCAAAACCCTAGGACTTCACTCACAGAAAAAAGCGGCAGTGAGACTACAGTTGGAGAAATGATAGAAGAAAGCCGGAGCTGAAGAACTAATAGAAACGATTGCAGCATTACCTATTGATCGAACGAGACCTTCGATTGATTGAAATCGTTAGTAAGGAAATCGCAGGTTCAGATTTCGGGTCGGAGAATTCCAGAAGGCGGCCATCGCGGAGGTTGTTTTCTCGATCCGTGCTGAAGGAAAGTGAAGTGTCACGGAGGGCCGCTGATCTGTGCCCGAGAAGGAAAGATGCTAGCGTCTGCTTGCTGGCTTTGTTCGGAAAGAAGCGAGAAAAACCTGCGGCAAATCATACTTACGAAAATATCTTATATATATTAGGACTTTAATTGGCAGAATATTCCAAAGCTATTTTATAATTATATAATGGGATATTTACAAATCAAACACTTAAAATATATGTATTTACAATTTGATCACCTTCATCATTTTGAGACCCATATATCAAGATATCAAATCAAATCGAATTTTACTAAATAAAAAATAGAGTTGAACTTTTATTATTAATTTTAATATTTGAATGTCAATTTGAAATTTTGATATTAAAAAATGATTAATTTATAAATATGAATAAAACGATATATAAAATATAATCTCTCTCTCTATATATATATATATTCAAATGAGATAATGTGCATGAAAATGAGTATTATTATTACAAGGATCATTCATTATTTCTAAAAATTGTATATTAATAAATAAAGACAAATTATCTTCGACACATGATATTTTTATTATGAACATTAAATAAGATCTATTAAAATATGTTAAATCATAATTAAGTATTAAAAGCAAAACTAACCTATAAAAATTTTGAAATTTTGATCATAAATATTAATGACAATGTATATGCATATAATGAGAAATAGTTTATTTATCTTTTAAAAAATAAAAATTACTTACCTAAAAATTAGTGATATGAGAGTAAGTTTAGTTGAGATCTAACAAACTATGCCAAGTAAAATTCAACTCAAAAATCCTACATATAAGAATCCTAAGTGATTGTTTGGGATCAATTTTATTTTCTGCTTTTGTTTTTATTTTTAGATTATTTTTGAAAATATGTTTTTTAGAGTATTTTTTATGTGATTTTATTTTTTTATTTTCAAAAATAAATAATATATATATATATATATATATATTCAAAATATCTAAAATATATTTTGAATGTTTTTAAAAATAGCAAGTATAATCAAATAAGTTTATTTTTAAGCAAAATATAAATAAAATAAAATAAAAATACAAAATAAAAAATAAATAATAAAAGTGATCCCAAATAACCCCTAAATCAATGGCAAAAGCACATTATAGCCCACTAACAAAGATATATGCAACCTATTACACATAAACTAAAAACTTGTCCGAAGTCAATCAATAAGATTTACAATTATGTTGTGATAAAATCAATATTAAACTTATTCTCATATCTTGTCATACACATTATTAAAGTAAATCTTAATTCTAATAATTTATATATAAGATTTTGGCTTGAATTATGAGAGGTTAAAGAAGAATGAGTAGCCCACAAGGCCTTCAATATTTGACAATGATAAACCTTAGAGATCTTACAGAGAGGAAGACACATGCTTTGAGAAAGTTGTAATAAAAATGAAATTTAGAGAAGTAGAAGACAAATGGGGGAAACAAGAGAAGGAAAACTTACATGTTTTTCAAAAAAAAAAAAATTTTGATAATCACTACACTCTAACAACTTTGATTCTCAAAACATTTTTTTTCATCACAAAATTTTCTAATAAAATTGCTATTTGAAAAAATAAAACAACTAAAAAATTGTCTTAAATACATCCTAAGAGTCCAACCGGGCTAATCCAAAGTAAGATTTTTTTGATATATTATAATAAAATATATTGATATTATTATTATTATTATTATTATGAGAATTGAATGATTTTGATAGAACTTATGATTTATTTCTTACACCTCAATGATAATGTTGAGCTAAATATAAATGTGAAAAAAAAATTAATGTTAGATTGAATCATGCAGTAAAATTGTTTATTTTGCTTTAAAAAATACAAATAGTAAACTCATGTATGTAAAGAGAGACCACAGAAAATCTATAAGGAGAATATAGATGCATATAATAATAATAATAATAATAATAATAAATATTATTTAATAAAAATAATTAAACTAATTCATTACACACACTTACATATATATAAAATTAAAATAAATTAATACTAATGATAGAAATTAAAAAAAAAAAGATTTTAATATCATATAACACTCCAAAGAGTAATATACCTAGAATGTTAGCTTTAATGCTATGTTTGTATCAAACGTCAAATCTGTAGGAGCCATTTGGGCTCACTTTTATTATTTTTAAAAATAATATCATTCATTTTAAAAAAAATAAAAAATAAAAAAACTTAAAAAAACATATTTTAAAGAATAACAAAAAAACAAAAACAAAACAAAAAAAAACACAATAAAATGGATCCTAAATAGCTTCTAGTTGTATTTATAAATACCACTTCATTTGTGATATATTACATGTCCAAAATAATGTTTGAACTAAACTTATAACCACAATCTATCTAAAACTAGTTCATCTAGTCTTTGTTTTGTGAACCAACCCATATTAATGAGGCACATTGACCACATTCGATCGAAGAAAATAGACTTATGCTCATTTTATTACATAAATACATGTATCTAATTCCATGTGTGTATATATATAGGTACAACTATTCAAATCAGGGCATTACATTCGCCATGTCTCATTTTGAACAGAACCATATTGAGACAACTTTCATCATAATTATCATGTCTGATTCCCGAATATTTCATAAACCCTAAGCCAACACTAAGAAAAGGGGAGAAGAAAATAAAAAAACACACAAAGGAGAAGAACACTTAGCAATGGACTAACAGATACCTCATAATAGTGGAGATCAATTCTCATGATCAGAGAGAGAGAGAGAGAGGTGGGAGCGGAGCTATCTCTCTGCTCTTATCCTTAGATTCTTCTCTGAAAACAAGACAATTAGTTCTCGACATGTTAATCTCAATAAAACCAAATCAGAAAGAACAGAATCGATGTCTAAAGTTTAAGTAATTCCCGCATGATCACAAGGGAAAAAGAACTGATAAAAAATCCAAATTTATCATGATACAAACAAAAATTCATGCGGGAAAGTGAAAAATAAAAATTATAAGAGGGTCTTTGCAAAACCATCTCATTTTGGATGATGATAATGTTTTCATTAAATAACGCAACTGCCTGTCATAAATACACATTTCTCTTTCTAAATTAATATATTTTACCAAATACAAAACGGGTAAACTCCCCAAACCGATGACTAGAAAATAGAAGATGCCATAATGTAAAAGGCTGGTCAAGGAAAGATATTGCAGCTCAATCAGAAACAAAGCCAATGGCGGTCAAGAGCTTCTAAATATTTGCACATTTATACCTTTGTTTTGCAAGTGGCATAAGCTTTTGTTCATTGAAATTCGGCTTCTACCAGTGAGAAAAAGTCCGACGATAATGCCATCCTGTGGAATTTCAATTTTTTTTAAAAAAAAGGTTATGCCCATCATCACTTGATCTCTATCTGTGCAAGTTCTCTAGCGGCCATCCAACAGCAAAAAATTCCATCTGTATCAGCACTTCGTAGTGCTGATTTTATAGAAAAAAATATACTGTGGCATGCTTTTGCCAGTTCTTCGAAGCGTTCATTATCTTCATGCACATAATTAAGAGAATCGGAACAATTATCACAAGCTTTATGTTCCTCTATAGTTTTATTAACAGACATTTTTGCTAGATTTCCCAGCTGTGAACCCATGCCTGCTTCTAGTTTTGCTGCGATGAAAGCTGCTCTTCTAATGCATAAATGGGGCAACTGGAAGGAAACAAATCATATAAACGCTCATAAAATACAATAAAATGTTGTGAGCAATTTAAAACAACCAGAAACTATGACAGTACTAAAAAAATAAAAAAAAGAAGAAGATTTACGCACAGAGCACACAATTCTTATACATTTACATATAAACACCAAAAGTTTCATATTTATAAATACAGGTCTTTTTTTTCTAAGCATTAAAAGGTGCATTTCACTTTAGAAAGTTAATGAAATTGCTATTTTTGATGAAATATTAAAGATTTAGGTGCTATTTATGTAAATAATAAAATTTGGGTGTTAGATATGCAAATAAATAAGAATTGTGTGCTACTTATTTAAATGCCCAAAAATAAAAAAACGTTATAAGATTAGTGGGTGATTAGTTCATTCAATTAAACTAACCTGTGCAAGGCGAGCAACATTGAGGCCAAAGCTCTTGTCTGATGCACCAGGAACAACCTTATATAGAAAGGTCACTTCTTGTTTATCCACATGTCCAACATCAAATTCTGATTTTGATTCAGTTAACTTCAAAGGTTTATGTGCTGTCAGATAAGAAACATGATACGCTCCAACTGATCCTTCAAATTCACCCTGTATATCCAGAATTTGGGGGTAGTGGGTGACAAAAAGAATCATACATTTCTTCTGGCGCAGAAGATAATGCAATGTTGCATAAGCGATCGCAACACCATCATGAGTGCTTGTTCCGCGACCAAGCTCGTCGATGATGACCAGAGAGCGCGAAGTGCAGTGTTCCAGAATATGAGAGGTCTCAGCCAATTCTTCAAAGAAGGTGCTTGATCCATGTTGGATGCTATCAGATGCTCCCATCCGAGTGTATATCCCGTCTAGCACATGCAACCTTGCTGAAGATGCTGGTACAAAGGAACCAACCTAATGGGATCAGATGAAAATATGATGAAGCAATTGGAAGGAAAATCAATTTTTTCTTAGATGATTAAAAATGTTGAAAAGAGAAACGGTTTTTGTTATAAATCAGAGATGCCTTAATATAGGCAAATTGGATGAATAGAATATGAAGAGATCCAGGAGAAGAATATCATCGATTATGATTAAACATTACAATAAGTAAATCATCTTTACAATATGGCTTCTTTTCCATGATGATACTCTGCCTCCAGTTAGAGTTCCAGCTTGTTGCAAATATCAGGGGAAAGAAAAGAGAAATCCCACAAACTTCGTAGTTGTTCTTTACTAAAGAAGTGTAGTATGATTCTTTTTGATAAAACTAGATGTCTAATGAAGTGACCATCCAATTAAAATGCTTGGGTCTTCTATGAAAGATAATATTATTTTCAATATAGATGGTTGTCTAATTATCATTAAGGAGCATAAGTTTTGGCGTGGATTGAGCTTTACTTATTAGGATTTAGAGCACACCCTTTTACTCTAGCAGTGCCGAAAAAGAAAAAGGCAAGGACCTATCGCCGCAATAGCTCTAGCTCGACTTGACTTTGTCTGTAGCCTATCGATGTAGTAGCTCGACTCAACGCAGTAGCACGACTCAACCTCGTCCGCAGCAACTCGTCTCGACCTAGTCTACAGCAGCTCACCTCGATCTTTCAATCCACAGACTCAGCTCAGCTCAGCTCCTACCCCATCTACGCACGCAACTGATAACATCAATGCAACAATACCTCTCAACCCCAATACCATCAACGCAACAATACCCCATTCTCTAGCCTAACCAATCAAGGTAAGTTACACCTTATCGCACATCCTGTAGAAGCAAGAAACTTCAATATGCTTAGTAAAACGTGATCAAAACAAATCTCAATAACTTAATTAATTTACACAAAGCAAAAACATTAATTTTTCATATACTCATTAAAGAAGTAATTGTCTTATATATGTTACAAGTGCTTTGTTAATAAAAGTGTTCCTTCGCTTTACGCTTTATGCTTTTAAGTAAAAATACACCTTTGTGCATCGAATTGCACTTTACGTTTTGAAAACACTGATCCCAAATTTTTTTATTTTTTATTTTGGATTTTGTATATGCTAACTAATTGCACTAACAACAAAGGATATCAAGGTGAGCGGCAATCATATAGATAAGCCCACCAACTAGGTGTTGTGGGCTCCGAAAATTCGTCACCGATCTCTCGATGAAGAGAGTGATTTAAAGTGTCGGTGTAATTTTCAGAAGGCAGGTTGAATAGTAGATAAGACACTACCCAGAGATTTCGCCCTCATTTTATGAGGACTTCAGATCTGGTTCCAAGTTTCCTATAGGCACAAACACCTATAGTTAATTACCCCTCTCAATGCCGAGAGAGAACTTTCGATTAAGGCTAGTCGTTAAGTCACTTAGTGCGTAGCGTATAATAGCAACATGTGGAATTTAAAATTTGGAATTTATGAAATTCATTATATTTAACTTAAAGTGGATGGTTGGGGGAATGATGATGCGCCCGATTTAGATCCCATGGTTTTAGTCATCCCGAAGTGGTCCTGTCTTACTTAATCGAGGAGGTAGTCTACGACTAAAGATCCTTATCGATGCTTACGAGTTCGTCGTAGAAATCCTTTGTAGACGCAGGGGTGGTGTTTGTCAAGGCGGACTTAAGTCTACTTTAGCTAAGAGGGTTTTTTTCTCAAGTATCTTATTGGTTCACAGTCATTTGAGAACATCTTACTGATCGTGGCGTGATATAGTGGGGTCATTTGGTGCCAACCACCCGGTCATAGGACTTTGGTCAGCGATTATAGGCTCTTGGCCAATGTAGTCGGAAGGACAGTCGCGTCCAAGATGAGATTGTTTGAAAGTAAACATAGTGTACTTGATTTGACTTTGACTCCTTTTGTAGAATTTTCTTAATTTGTCACTCAAATGACTTAAGACGAGTTTAATTTTTAGCTTTAAGTTTTTTAATATTGAATTTCACTTCGATATTTATCGCTCAATGATATTTTAAATTATGCATTTAGATTGATATTCAATATAAATTAATTTGCTGTGAAATTGTAATCATATTTTGATGGAAGTATCCCCTTTGATTAAAATTATCATTTAACACAGCCATCATCGGGGTAGTTTATTATTTTGTTGTTTCAGATCTTGTCGACTCTATTAATTTAATAATAGAATCGGTCTGTCGTATGATAAAATTAAAACTACCGGATGTTTTATTAGGTTGAAGATATTGTAATATAATTATTGAATTTTTTTAAGTTTTGTTAACGCGGTTCAAGACTAAGGGAATCACGCACGTCAATAAGTTTAAGCATTCAAAGATAATCGTCAGAGTGTATTTGATTCAACATTAATTTAAACTTAAGGGATTTGTATAATATTACTTGTTTTAACTGAATTTCATTGCAAGTATAATTTTTTAGAAAAAATTTTGATAGCATTTTATCCTCCGACGTCTCATCCCCACATAGTCTGGCGGGTTCACCATGCCAAGAAAAGGCGTATGGGTGGTGTAAATATATGCCGAGCAGCGTCATCCCATCATGTAAAGAAAGACATATATGGGTCTTTGAAGTAAGTATGAATATTTTCATGTCGCCAAGAAAGCGTGTACAGTCTTATATCCTGATGTCAAGTTAAAACATTAATTTTAACTTTATTGTTGATTTTTTATTAAGTAGTTTATGCTTCATGTCAATATAAAAGTTCGGCAAAATTTCGACAACATTCCAGCCGTGGTGTACTTGATATCTTTACACCCGCCAAGGCGTGTATGAGTGGAATAAACCACGGTCTGAATATGTCTTCCCACCATGCCAAGAAAAGCATGTATGAGGCTCTAGTCTGCGAACAGATTTTCGCGGTGAAATCGCGCAACTTATACACCTTCAATGTTAGTTTAAATAACAATTTTAAATTGCAACATGATTTTATGTCAAGCTGTGTAGGTCCCCATGTCGGTGTGAAGTCTAGCAGCATCGTCGTATAGAAATTTCGGATATCTTTGGGCACACCCCAAAAAAAGTGTGTATGGGTAGTATAAACCACGGCCTGAATGCGCCTTCCCACCATGCCAAGAAAGGCATGTATGGGGCTAAGATACCCTGGCAAATTTTTCCTTTGCGAAGAAATGCGTGTATACTTATACAGCACTGAATAAATCGATTTCGACGCGTCAAAGCGTGTCGTACTTATACACTTCCAAGCAAATACAAATTTCCCCGCTACGCCAAGAAAGGCGTGTACGGGTACTTATGGTCAATATAGGTTTCAAGCGGCGGCGTCGCGAGGGGCATCGAGGCGCTTCCTGGCGTCATGCACGAGCTTGGGATCTTGCACGAAGTCGCGTGACTGTGAAGTGATCCATCCATACAATGTTTTCGCTAATGTCATGGATTGTTTGAAATCTGTCAGCATAGCATAGTGAGCGAGCGATGTGGGTGGAAAGAGAGTGGGAGAGCTTACGGGAGGGGGAGAAGGAGGTGTTGGCTGAGGGTTTGAGAGGAAAATGAAAAAAATAAGTTTAGGGTTTTAGGGGGGTATTCTTAGGATTTATATTTTTTTATTATTTTATTTGCCCCAATTTGAATTTTCGCGCCGACATCGTCACATAGACAATATATATGTCGATTTTATGTTACTATGATGTTCCGGACGCAATGGCGCAGTCCGTTTCGTGATCGAAGGGCGTTTGGTTCAAGTCGGCATCAAATCAGGGTCAATTTCAGTTCAAATTTGCGCTTGCGCGTCATCGCTTCCACTCGCTCGATATTCACGCAGACTCGTTCGAATTGAGCGCGGAAAGTCTTATTTAATAGATTTTGGCGTTTTGACACTAACGGCGCAATCAATTTCGCGAATGGAGGTCGTTTGGGCATTCGTCGTGGCTTTCCAACAATAATATGCATGTCGACGCATCAGCGGCCCTTCTTCTTAATTGGTCGACCGTCGAATTATGCAAGATGCATATTCGGATCAATTTCGACGTTCTGAACGGGATGGAGGAATTCGTTCATCGATCAGAGGTCATTTCGACTGATTTTCGATATCGTTGAGTATATTTCAGCTCCGATTTGCGTGTTGTTAGATCTAATTGCTTGATATTCACGCATACTCATTTGAATTAAGCGTGAATAGTCTCATTTGATAGGTTTTGATATTTCGACGCTAAGGGCATGATTAATTTTGCAAACGGAGGTCGTTCGGGTATCATCGCGGCTTCATGACCTCGATATATGTGTAGATCGGACGCACTTCGATCGACCATTGAATTGTGCAATTTGCATATTATGATCAATTTCGACGTTCTGAATGCGATGGCGGAGTCCGTTCGTCGATCGGAGGTCTTTTCGACTGATTTTCGGCACCGTCGAGAGCATTTCAACTCCGATTTGCGCACTAAAGCTCGTCAAATTCACCTTGTGAGTTGGACTTGACTTATGGCGCATGCATGGAGGTCAATAGGTGCCAATAGCAAGAAGAATATTCAAAGCTTGTCTTTCTCAAATAATTGCATAATATACAAGAGAGTTTCAATAGGCTTATATATTATGTCCTCGAGAAGGTTGTAATATATTTCCTTTGTGTGCATGAGATAGAGAGAGAGAGATTGAGGAGCCCTCCTAACTATATGAAAACTTGTTATGAAAAAAGTATTTTAAATGATCTTGATCTCTAATAGCAAATGTCTTCTGAAAATAACTATTTTATTTCATCAATGTTAAAAGCATCATTCCTACAAAAGGAATGTCATTAACATGCACAACTAGGATCATTGTGCTAGAGGAAGAGTGGAGGAAAAAAATTAAATAGATTAGCAATGTTATTCTGAAAAACCAATATCAATAAGATCATTGTAGAGTCTATCAATCCAAGCACACGGACTTTGCTTCAACCTATTTATAGTTTTCAAAACTAGCAGATTTTCCTCTCCGCCTAGGCAACATAAGTGAAAGGTTGCTCCATATAGATAACGTCGAAATGATCCCCGTAAAGAAAAGCATTACTTGTCCATCCTTGATTAATGGAAATAGAGAGAATAAGATGAATTAAATTAAGCAAAGCAAATTAGTTGATGTCATAAACTTGTGTTTAGCCTTTGCAGCAATTAATAGATCTATTTGGATGGAACTTAAAGATGAATACCTAACACATGAAATGACTTCAACCCTAAAGGGGATGTCAAATCATAGGTATGATAATAAAAAAGAACTTTCATTTTAATAGCTATTGCATCTTCCCATTATACTTTAGCAAAGTTTACTAGTAAGTCATAAGAGTAGAGGCAAGACAAACAAAAGGAAGAGGTTAAAAGATCAAAAGGCATAACTGAGTGCATGGGGTGGTTAACATTATGTTAAGTACTATTTCGTTGAGCAATCATGAATTGCAGTTCTTAAGGCTCATGTACAAGTGGATGCCCAAACATAATATATGGGATAAAAGGAGATCCTTTAGCAGAAGGCAGAGGGTGCCGACATCACTTGTATAAGCCTATAAGGTAGGAGCAATCAAAAAAGTAATTATGTGGAAGTAAACATCAAGAGAAGATTTGACGGAAGGTGAAGTAGAAGGGTGACAAGGTTAAGAGAAGAATGAAAGATTAAAACAAAGCATAAAAAAGATAACTCTAATCTCACTTTCATACCAAATTAAAAAAAGTGACTAGAAAAATTTAGAATGTTCATTCTTCTAATGAGTATGTATGCACAAAACTACATTGAGAGAGAAAAGAACTAAATAATTACAATAAAAATACAAAATAAGAAAAAAAATTACCCTTAGATGTTCTTGCCATTTGATCCATTTAGGCATATTGAGAATAATGACAAGGGAGCGGGAGCAATCAGTGGGTTCTTTACTTTTTTGTATATAAATCAATGGGAAAAGGTACATCCTACTAAGCAATGAATTCATGGCATCTAATTTTCTTTATCTAGCACTCCCACCAGCACTTCTAGATTTGGTATCTCTTTAACACATACTATTGTGGGTTTCATACAAACCATTGAGCTGTTGATGCTCACCCCTACTTTGATTGCATGTGTTGATTTTAGGGAAGAGAAAGGTATAACAAATTGATTAGAGGTTCAAGGTTGTAGATTATAGATGTCTTTTTGTTACCTTGTGGCTGTAGTTTTAAAATAATGGGTGATAATATTTTTTTGAAGAGACAGATCTACACCAAGATATATAAACACTTTTGATTGTATAATTTTGTAATATAAAACGAAATGATATTGTTATTTATGCTTTATTATTTTATAGATAACATATTAATGCTTTTGTGTTGTTATAGAAAATGGATGAAAAAAAATTCTTAATCTGGGGTAATAATTGTTATTGCACATCCAATAAAAATATAACCTGCTCTGATACACGGCTTATGCCGGCTTGGGTCATAGCATAAGAATAAAATTGCTCTAATATAATATTGAAGAGAACAATTATTGTGATAATAATGAAAAAAATATTCTCAATTATAAAGATATATTACAACAATAAAATTGTTTTTCCTAACTAGCAATTTTCCTATGATAACAAGCATGACCAAAAGCAAATTGCACAAAAGAGAACCATGTATTACTGAAATCAATCACAAGAGTGGTAAAAATAAATTAAAATATGATCTGAACATCAAACATTGATTTAGTCCTTCAAAGGACACTTATATATCAAGAAGCAATCTTAACAATCCAACCACTTAAATCTTTCTTTGAATCTTGTATTAAGAAAAAAAAAAACAATAACCATGGGAATCCCTAACTTATAAGTAAAAAGGGATGGAACATGCCTGAGACATTATTGCTATAAGGGCAACTTGGCGTATGTAGCAACTCTTTCCACCCATATTTGGCCCAGTGACTACCTGGCAATACTCACCATCTGAATGAAGGCGCGTGTCATTTGGAACAAAATGTTCTCCTAAAGCAGACTCCAAAACCTACAAGTACACCACCGCATTAAAGATCACGTCATGATGAAGAAGACAAAAGTTATTTGACAATAGAGAAAATTGAGAATATATTATTGGCCACACTAATATATCAATTAAGGGTAATGAATTATCCAACTTTCTACAAAATATTGCACAATCAAATAGATGAAACTAAAGGGAGAAGGTTCCAATTTATAATATAGCGTAAAATATTATATCTAGTTTTCATATCCACAAGGCCAATGTCTGGAATGAAATAAAATTGGAAAAAAAAAATTACATGCACACAAACGCTTGTGGCTGCAGCAAGTCAATTATATAAAAATGAAAACTATTGAAAGGTGGCTTCAACAACTTTTGAAAATAATGTAGAGCTTCAATCTACAACTTCTGAGGAAGCTCAAACTAGACTTGTGCCGTTAATTTTTAACATATTAAAAATGTGAAAGATAATAACAGTTGTGTAAGTCTTTGGCTTACTTACCTAGGTTGGAGCATGCCTACCAAATTGACAGCTCATTATTCATTAATCAATTGAATGTACAATATATGTTTCAATGTAAGCTATGTTACATAGAGTTTACCATACATTCTGATCCCATCACACTTTTTTCCTCTCTCTTTTTTTGGCAATAAAAAGACAATGTGAATCATTTGTCTGATGGTGATGGGATCTAAAGACTTTCAGATTTGATTTAAGCCACATGACCTTGTGTGTCCTATACTTTGGCTTACATTGCATCAGAAGAAGTTTTGTAGTAATCATAAACACTTACACATGAGATTTTTGATTCAACGTGGGAAATGGCGGCAAGCAAAGTATTTTAGGATGATAAATAAAAATTTAATTGAATACAGATATCCTAAATGTGGTGATGTGTACTGACATAAAGGATAACATGAGAGAGCAAATAGAGATACGGGAAAGAAATATTGAGAGAGAACAAGAGTGCCATAAGGGTAAGGATAGAGAGGGTTAAACAAAAAGAAAAAAATAAGATTAATATATAAATAATGTCAATGAGTGACTAGGAGAATGTTCCCGACCCTAGACCAAAGTTAGACTGTTGGCCCAAAGCCCCATTTAATCTTTAGCCAGTCTATATCAATACAAAGACTTATAGGACAACTCTCTCTCGTAGCCTACTAGGAAAATCCTAACCATCATTAGACAACCATAAACCTAGTAAGCCCTCACCAGGCAAACCATCCTTGGCCTAGACGCTTTGCAAACTAATGTTTCGAGCACTCATTAAGTGAATATGAGAAGTCACACCTCTATTGACACCTCAATACCACTCTCTCAGCCTCCTGGCTGAGCCCTTTTCTTGAAAGTATGCATTTACATTGATAAAAATTAAAGCAAACGGTTTACAAAACCTATACCTAAGGGTATACAATATGTTTTAAATCCTCCGTGAGGATTTAAACAAAAGAAAGCCAATGATCCCTATCAAAATATATATCATCCTCAAAATAAACACAAGAAGGAGATATAATATTTACATGATGTATATTTCTCCATAAAAAAGTGTGTTGTATGACTATTTGCTCACAAAAGTCAGCAACTCTATTGCCCTCCCTATGCACCAAGTGAAAGAGAGCCTGTTGGAATTGTTGGAGGAATCCTAAATCAACTCCTGCCTGTGGTGTACTCCATCAAATCTTTCTTCGTAAGCTATGTTGCCAGTATTGTATAATCTTGACATTGCCATCTTCAATGATTATCCCTTTAGATTCCAACATCCTTGGTTCCATAAGCTTTTTGATGGCTAATACTGCCTTTGTCTCCACTATAGTGCTACTCCAATAGTCAAACTGTTGTCCTGCAGCAATAATAGGTTCTCCAAACTCATCTCTAATCACTACTCCAAGGCTGGCAAGATTGGAAGGTAGGAAAGCTCCATCAACATTGATTTTAATCCATCAGAGAGGGGAGACACCAAGAATAATTCGAGTGCAACCCCAAGAGATGATTAATGTTCCATTGGTCTTGGACGGGGTAAAGATCCATGTTGGTGAGGGCCTCAAGTGTAGTGGCAATCATTATAGTTGGTGTTCAATATGCTTGGCCATGGCCAATGACCTTGGCATGGTAGATTAAGACTTAGTGCTTGCCTTAAGATGTCATATGTTAGTGATGCCCACTTGATTTTCAAGATAGCCTCCCATCTCAACCTTATCTGATCAATGACTTCAATTCCAAGAAATTTGATTTTTCATCTACCACCTGAACATAGATTTCTAGATGTCGACATATGGAAAAGCATGCTCAAGATGTCTCCTTAACATCTCTTTCACTCAGCAATCTTCCCTAGTAGTCTCCGATCAATCACTTTAGCTGACAACCCCTCACTCAATGACATTCTTACACTAATGCTAGACATTTATTCAACAGTAATCAATAGCTTTATACCCAAAGGTGTTCTCGCTCAAAATCACCTACATCCAATAAACTTTTTATTTTGGCGCTTTTCACCAAACGACACTTGCCTCATGTGTCTAATCAGCACATGCCATGTGGCCCCTCTCCCTTAAGCCCTACCTTGAATTCCTTTAAGGAATCAACTATAGTTGAAATCTATATCTAACACCTACTAGTTCATTGTCACCTGTCGCCATGTGGGTCTTGAAAAAGTCCTTGTCAATATGGATTCACTAAGTATCCAGCTACGACAACTTGTTGGCATTGAAGAGTATAGATTTCCTTTGGTGGATGGATCAAGATCCAACATCCTTGGCCAGTATTTAAGAATTCATAAATGAGTCTAATCTCTTCTAAGAACAAGGTCCATTACCTAGATCCTAAGATATCCAAGTATGGGAAATACTAGCTTGAATAAGTAAAGTTGTCTTTTGTTACCCCAGTGTTGAGATTAATATCTCTATTTAAGCCTAAAAGCTGCTTCCTTGTGGATATGAAGTTTTAATACTCGTACTAGTGGAATCACTCCCCACCAATTTGTTTCATCAAATTCTGTTGTTATCTAAATCCATTATATTGTCAGAAGTCCTAATTTGAAATGACCAGTGATGATGAATCCATGTATTAAGAAAAATTTTAAGATTAAAACAAACAATGTACAAAATGCATAAATAAGCAAAAGGGAGTTCTTAATACTACCAACGAATAGATAGATGAATATTTGTACACATAATCGTGATTCAACCTTTCAACAATAGCAATATAATATTTAGATGGAATCAAGAAAATTTATCACTCACTGGATGGCGACCTGAACTGATATGTATTTCACCTGGTTCATCTGTACTTGCAAATGTTGGTCGAACATATTTCTGCAGATGGTAAATTAGATGCAGTGTGAACTAGAAATGTAGTTATGCTCATCTACGGAAAAAAAAAAGGCCAGTTGAAATAATTACCTGATTCCTCGAGAGAATGGCTAATGAATGCAAACAGTCTAAAGCAGCCAGAGCTTGAACTGAAGCCTGAAATTGAGCATAGTATTTGCCAAACTCTGTCAAAAAATTAGCCCAAGTTTTCCTGCATGTAACAGCAAATTCTTCTCTTGCAAGCACCAACTCATCCAACGTTGACAAGACATCTGGGGGATGATATCTCACTGACTTCTTAGTACTATTGACCTTAACCCAACTGGACGGAACCTTGATATTAAAAGATAACTGCACTTACAAGATTGATGCAATTTAGATCGCCAAAGAATTCAACAATCTTATCTCAATTCTGAATCAGTAACACCACCAACCAGTCATAAATGAGGAAGCTTGACAATGGCGGGAGAAGTAATTAAAGTAGAAGATAGAACCATGAAAAGTAAATGATGAAAATCACCCAAATGAAACTAATCATGGTTCAAAAATATGAACATATTTGGAGCCATCTCACATGTTATTTAGAATATGGCTTAAATGATGCGATCTATTTCCATCTCTTTCTTCACACTTTCCTTCCTCCATACATTCTATTTATAGTTTGCAATATGAACTCTAAAATTTGAATTTGTGGAACAACAATGAACAGAAGGGAAAAAAAAAACCAATCTTCATATTGTAAGCAGACAAAGGGTAGCATCCTCCATCAATCCATAACTGATTTTTCCCCTTTAATAATCTATTTCCACCAATGTTATTAAAATAGTTAACGTCAGCCCTAGCAAGAAGCTGGGGTGAAGAAATAACTTTTAACATTAAATATTCCAAAAAATTATAAATAAAAAAGGAAGAGGGACAACAAGACAAGAAAGCCAAGCACATAATCACTTAACCTCTCTGAGTGCTACTAATGCTACTGTGGGATTCAAAAATTCGCCACCGCCTTTCAAAAAAAAGAAAAGAAAGAGTTGTTTAAGGTGATAATTTGCAGATGAATAGTAGATAAGACACTACCTGAGATTTCGCTCATTTGGGTGAACTTTTATATCTGTTCAGGGTTTCCATAAAGCAGTTCTATAGTTAATTACTCCCAATCCGAGAAGACTTTCGAAAATATCAATCGAAAAAACGAGTATATAATCAGAGTGGAGTTTAGAACTTATGAAATTTATTATTTTAATTAAAACTTTTGTGGGAGGAAGGATGACGCCCCATCTAGATCCCATCCGGTCCGCCGTCAGTTCTGCTAGTCGAGGGAGGGGACTAACCCGACCGGATCCTCAAGAATCATGTTACGCCGCCCGTGTCTCAGATTGGATGGAGTTTGTCAGGGACAAATAAGTCTACCTTAACATAGGCTTTTTTGCCCAACCAAATACATTCTACATTTCTTTCAAAAAAGAGAGTTTATTAGAACATCTACGGGCCAGATGTATTATTTATATCGCTGAACCACGGGAGGCTCAGTCAGAATCCATTTATGTGTACATATGCAAGAAACCACGGATAGGGAACGCCACGCCCCCGCTTTTGAATATTTGAGGAAGGTATATGATTTAATTGAGACATTTCTGTGAAGAAAAATTTTAATTTGTCACCCAAAGACAAACAATATGGAGGGTGGATTTATTTTATTTATTTTTTAGTTTTAATTTAAATAATTAATTTCATTTTTTTTATTTCTTTTTTTTTTGTGTTATTTTCTTTGAATTTTGATCATTTTACGATTGATTTAGATTTGAATATATGATCATTTATCATTGAAATTTTAATTATAATTACCTTTCTCGATCCTGCTAATATCAATCGATGAGCATTCTCGTCCGGTTTCTACAGGATCGGCCTTAATTCATCTGAAGTATAATCCTTCAAAACCTTGTTTCCTGAACATGAGGATCGGGTTCGGGACTTTTCTTCCCGAGAATTTGAATTTTAAACATGTCACTGATTCATATTAGATATACTAATTAAATTTTCTCGATATTATTAATTTAAAATTCTTATAATATCAAATTTTGGATTTGTTAATCCGGACTCGGCCTCAAGACCAAACCGGAAGTATAACATTCTTTTGTATTTGACTTAGTAATTACTCCAACATCATACGGATATCGTTTCTTTGGGAATTATGAACATTAGAATGTTGGAGTTTATATGTCAATTTTGATTTTTTGAGTTAACTGGACCCCAAGACAAACCTAAGTGTAGCATATTTCCTTTTGTATTTGACTTAGTAATTACAAATACGCACGATATTCGTTTTGGGAATTATATGAACATTAGAATGTCAAGTTGGAGTTTATATATCAATTTTGATTTTGAGTTAACGACGGTCAAGACCAAACCCAAGTAAAGCATCTGCTCTTTTGTATTTTATATCTAACTCAGACGTGTCCCTATTGTTTGAACATTTCAACATACATACGAAGATCTGCTCTTTTAAAATGTTGCATGCAATTAAATGCCTAAATTGAAATGTAGGTTTAATTCTGTTTAAGTTTCAATATATTTTTTTGGATTTTGTTAACCCCGGTCAAGACCAAACCGGGAAGTATAACATCTTTCTATGATATGATATTATTTTGGCCGCCCTGAATGAATTTTAGACTTTGAGAAAAACCCCTTTCTTCTTTACGGCAAAATTAAGAAACATAAAGGTAATAAATCATTTTGCCTATACGATCAAATATAAAGTGATGGAATGAATTTGGGATTTGATTTGGGCTAAAACCCTTTCTGTAAATCGAAACATAAAGGCTGAAATAAATCATTTTGAAGGCCATATGATCAAATATAAAGTAATGCTAATTTAAGGCTGATTGAACCCTTTCTATGTAAATGAAACATAAAGTGAAATAAATCATTTTTTGAAGGCCCATGGATCAATCACCCATAGCCCATTTTTCTCGATAAGGGAGAGGAAGACAAAAGATATGTATATGTCATTTAAAAGGCAAGTGGGTTAATTAAAATCTACCCTTTCACATGCAAGCTCATGGCAAGTGGGGACAAATACTCATTAAATTTATTAAGAAGATAAAGAAAGAGTTTATTTTTCTTTCAAAGAAGTGATAAAGATCTGCGGCATTACATGTCCATGCGATATTAATAAATGACATTAAACTATATGATTTCTCATGCAATTTATGACGAGCAACGCCATGTGTAATATATAAGATGATAAGAGGAGAGGGCTGGAGGCCTATAAATAAGAGGGATTTCCTTTCACAAAATAACATTTCCTACACTCTCCTTTTCTCCTTATACCACAAGTTTAAGTTCTTTTAATCTTGCATAAAGAGTTAAGTTGTGCCACATATACTTGTGAGTTTCTTTTCTAACTCTACCATTTTTTTTGATATCTTCGATATATGTCATGTCATATAGATTTAATTTATTTCATATATTTCAAGTCTTCACATGTCATTGTATGTATGTAAACATAAATGAAGTAGTGAGATGACGAAAGATATGTATTCCATAACATTCTGATAATCCCAAGCGAGCATTATACAATACATGTCATAAAATAAGAAAATAAATAAATGATATAGAAATTCAACATATAAGCATTCACATTTGAGATAAAAAAAATTTTAAGCCAACATAACAACTTAAGCATTTCATCCTTTTTTTTTTTTTTAAATTTCTCGATCATCCCCGCATAGGGGGCTAGACTGTCTTCACCACCAAGAAAGGCGGTATGTGTGTCGTGGACATCACGCAAGATACACAGAAGGGTTAGTAACAAGATAGACCCTACCAGGAGAAATAGTGACTTATAGTAATAAATTTAAAGAAATTAGACATAAAATTATCTATTTAATTAAGACACGACAACCCCGCCTCCATGTGGGTTCACAGAGATTTCACCATGCCAAGAAATGTGTATGGGTGTATGTCGTGAGACACCACTACCAAATTTTGATAAGATAAGATTTCACTATGTGTTATATTTATAAGTAATAAATTTCAAGCTCAGTGCGTATAAATAAAAAGAAAGTTTGCATGTATATTTGATTAGGGGCGTAATAATCAAAATTCTGACCCTCGACTCTCACATGTGGGGTTCTTAAATGGTGGGCTTGCCATGGAAAGGCATGTATGGGTGTGGTATGACACGGTACGATGGCGTAGCATTTCCTACCATGTTGGAAAACTGGTAGATATATCATAATTTCAAACTGCATTGGCATTGAACATGTTTGCATATATCTTAACAAGATAGCGTTCTTGCGTTAGGCGAAGTAAGTTCATGAAAGCGATATGTATATTAAACATTGCTAAAATATATAAAATCTGAAATTAATCTTAAAAATGAATCCCACATTTTGACTTTCATAATAGCACTAGTCATGCAATGAAGTAAGGTAACCCTTCCTTTCAATTTTAGATTTCAGCATATAGGTGAAAGAAATATAGAATCTCCCATGTGTTCTAAGATCTATGTCACATAACACTTCAAATCCCCTCCTTACTTTCAGATTTTAGCATGAAATTGAAAGATTTCAACTTGCATATGAAAGAGGCATGATATATATATATAATTCCCTTCATAGGAAATCAATTGAAGCAAAGTAAAAACATGAAATTCATGAGAGCGTCATATCTCATCAAAACAAACTAATTGATTTTTCCCTTAGATAAGAAAGTTTAGCAAGCCTTATACTCATCAAATAACATATTAGCTGATTTTCCCTTAGATGAAAATATTTTCAGCAAGCATCTTACCCATTAAATAACAAAATGATTGATTCCCCCTTAGAGGAAAATATTTTCAGCAAGCATTCCCTTTAGAAAAGCAAATCAATGGGTTTTCCCTTAGGTAACAAAAGTTTCAACAATTCAAAAGAGACAAATATAAATCATGCTTTGCCTCATGATAGTTGTTTGAAAATAATATTTGACTTTGCAAATCATAGAATGAAACAATTAACTTCATTTAGATATAAATCTGAATTTTCAATCCAACAAATATATTTGCTTGCATAATAACATGATTTAGCTAGTACATTCCCTAGACATTGCCAAATGGTAGAGAAGAGCCAAATAGAAATAAGAAAAATCTCATGGGAATCACAACCCCACCTTATCATTCCAAGCCAACATCAACATAGGATTAAACCCATGAGTAATACAAATATCTTTGCTCTCTTTTCCTTCTTCCCCAAATCAAGAGAAAGAAACAAGCATTACATATCAATGACCAAAGTAAGCTTTCAAAGATGACATCATATAAGCTAATGGGATTAGGATTTCATTATCACAATAGCTTTCATAATTCAAGAGCAAGAAAAAGACATAAAACAGTATATCTTGCATGATTTCAGCCTCCAAATACTCATGTACAGCAAACATAGAATCATTTTAATGCAAGATAAAGACTTGACAATTGCTTGTAAGTAAATTATGAACAAGCACTAGGCAATATGCATCTCTAATGAAACTGAATGACAAAAATGAAAGCTTTAAACTTGCACAAAGCCACATTTTAGATTTGTACTTCAGATGCTAATTAACTTAGTGATAACAAAAGAAGAGAAAATAAGCACAAAGTCAATCAACCCTTCCCTCCTCCTCTTTCTTTAACATGATGATTATATGAAATTTACTCCACATAGATTAAACAATCACACTATGTTTAATAAGTCCAGCAAATCTGAACTCTTCCTTTTTGGAGCTATATTATGAGAACAAGAGCAATAGAATACTTAGCTTGCCCATTAGGAGCAGCAATAGAAAGTTTAGAGAAACCTAAAGAGTTTTTTTTTTTGGAGTTTTTTGCAAGCAGAGATTGGATCATGAACCATCGAATAAACCAACATATCACAGGAGGAGGAGGAGAAAGCATCGGCCGTCGTCAGGTGGAGAGGAACAGTGGAGAAAGGAAAGGAGGAACAGGCAAAGATAATGGGCTCCTAACCTTAATTTCAGCAAAGTGAAAACTTATAGCATAAATCCAACATATCACCACAAGGAGGAAAAGCCTCAGGTTAGTGCGTCAGTGGAGAGGAAACAGACGAAAGGAAAGGAGGAAGCAAGCAAGAGAATGAGCTCCTCGGCTCAACCTTAGAAGGAGAAAAGCAAAACTGAAAGCTTGTAGCATAAATCCAATCACCTTAATTTCATGCTATTGCAAACCAAATCCAACCATAAAACACAAATGGAAGAGGGAAACATAAATGCATTTCCTTCAAGTGAAACCCACATAACAAAATATAACTTAAGATTGAAACAGAAACAACCTGGGGTTTAGGTTGGAAGAGGAATTAAGAAGGATCGAGTCCTCTGTTTGCTCGGCTAGGGTTGATTTGAGCAGAGAGGAGCAAGGAACTGCAGGGAGCTCAGTAGAGGGAGGATCGTCGTCAAGCGAACGAGAGAGGAATATATCTGGTGCCTAGAACTTGATCGAGCAGATAAGAGGAATCATGAGAGAGAGAGAGAGAAGCGAAAAAGCGAGAGGGATCAGAGGAGAATGTCGTGAAACTTGAGAGAGGAAATGTCGTGAGTGAGAGTCAACGAGGAGATAACCCTCGTTTTAGCCTTTGAAACCGCATGAGATTGGTTACTAGCGGCAACCAATAGGAATATGATCAATTCAATGGATGCGAGGGGTTAGGTAGGGATTAATGGATTAAAGATTAGTATTATCATTTAATATTATTTTATGTGATATTAATTTATGCTGATAAACCCAGATATGAGTGTCAATTTTAGGTGTTTTGTTGTCGAGCAACGGCGTGCGATCAATTCGTGATTGGGCTGTTGGACACGTCGGCGACGGTCGAAGTGAAGTTAAGTCTAAATTGTGCAACGTCGCGCTCAAATTGCTCGACGCTCGCGCACACTTTAATCGATCGCGGAAGGCGTCGTTTGATAGGTCTCGACGTTTCGGCGATGATCAATTTA
This sequence comes from Cymbidium sinense, assembly GCA_021442155.1. Lineage (NCBI taxonomy): Eukaryota > Viridiplantae > Streptophyta > Magnoliopsida > Asparagales > Orchidaceae > Cymbidium > Cymbidium sinense. Next base: position 7,333,350 of record CM038219.1, read on the forward strand.
GCAAGTTTAGGCATCGTCGAGGCTTCTCGACTTTGATATGCGTAATTTCATTAAAAATTTGATTTTAATTATTTGATTGATCCTTAATTAATTTGATACTTTCCCATATAATTAATTTTAATATTTTCGACGCATTACGAAGTTGAATTTTCAAATCAAATCGAATTTAATTAATTTCGATCGTGATTAGGGCATTTAACCTCTATGTCATTTACTTAATTTTAAGTGACACATAGTTGTAGGTCAACAGCTACCCCGAAAACGGAGGCTTGCAAGTCTTTCTATGATGCCAAGAGTTGAACTAGTTGACTTGCTCAAAGTGAGTGAGAGAAGAGAGGGAGGGGGGGAGCAGAGAGAAAGAGAGAGAATCATTATTATCTTAAATAGCACTTGTAGATGTATAGCTTGTGCAAACATAATGGGTTCAAAATATCAATGATCCAACTTAAAATATGTGATTAGAAATGTAAAAAATCATTACATTCCCTAATTATCTCTACACAAAACATTGGGCAAAGCTCAGCCAGATGAATGAATGAATACCGGTACTGAAGCAACTCCCTGTTCTCCCCCCTACAATCCCCTTTTTAAATTTGCCTACAATGAGTTTACCATTTGAAACATGTGATGAAGCTAGGAACATCACTTACAATGTTCTAAACTAACAACATGAAGGCTGCTTACACTTTCACAAACTTGCTTGAGACAAGGACTGCTAATAAATGAAGCCTTTGAATGGTAAAACATGTTACACAACAAGAATTGTTCCAAACCCTGGCGCTTAAACCATTTAACTAAATAACTTTGATGAATTGAATTTATAAGGCAGAACTAACCAAAAAAAGAGTTTTACATTTGCACAGGTTTCTACCTTATTCATGGAGTGAGCTGTTATGACTTGCATCCACACATATTGTCCTCCCCCTTTTCATGATAGATGCATAGTGCCCGTGTTGGCTAATCATTTATCCAAATCAGCCCACAAAAATCAAAATTCTAATAAAATACTTACAAGAAGTCAAATTAGACAACAAAGAAGCCAAATTGGCCCATTTTCACACTTTCAAGACCCTTCATCATTTTAGAGCAACTTTTGCCTTAATTTTTTATTTTTTTAAATTAAGTTAAACATAATAAAAATAAGGATAATCTATTTCTCATTTGAGAAAATAAGGATAAAAATAATTCCAGTACCATCTAACAGTGCTTTTTCCATAAATAGGATTGCATAAAATGACTACGTAGATCATTCAGTGAATGATGAATAAATTATTGATGAGGCTAACTATAATTATTCTTCTCTTTTGATCTTTTTTTTATGAGAATAGCTTTAATTTGTCTACGTGGAGTTCTCACTACTCTCTACTTCCTTCTTTCAGCAATGATTTGCTCTACATCAATTGGCATTAAAGTATCCATTATCATTTTTGTACATCAATTGGCATTAAAGTATCCATTATCATTTTTGTACATCCCCCCATATAAAATCTCTTAACACTCACATAATTCCTTCTCTAGAGTATTCATGTAGTTGTAATTCCCCACAGCTACGATTCCCCCAGCTACAACCTACATTGGCCCCTCCCCCAACCCTATCAAATGTAGTGGAAACCACTAATAAGGTCAAATCATCCCATAAATGTCCAAGTAGAGATGAGCCAAATATAGTGAGTCAAATCAAGTGTAATAGGATTAAATCGAGACTAATTTCAAACCTAGTAGGCTCATTTATACTTAAGATTGAATCTCTTTAATTTTTTAATTTAATATATTTATTAAGTTAATCATTTTCTTTTGGATAACATTATTTTCTAATATAAACGTATCTTAGCTTTAGATTGAATTAAATTTGTCACTATCCTAGAAACCCTATTTCTAATAAATAAAGAGCTATGGTATATTACTGTTGATTTATTGATGATGAATATAATATTATTATTTGTGAGACTAACTGAGTACTTTTAAGATCTAAGTTGTGCACATGGAATTAATCTTTTTCCCTTCATCAATTTTGGTATTAAAACCCTACCATATATAATCGTATCCACACCTTGCTCTTGATTCCAATTTCAAGCTTGACTCACAACCACCTAGCCGGAACCTCACCCCAATTGCTAACCAATCATGCCCTAGTCGTGAAACATGGTCAAGTCTAATCTTATTATGAACTTCAATAATTTTCATTTTTATTTTCTACCACCACTATTCACCAAAGTTTGCATTCCAATCCATAACCTGAATCATAGTGAGTCAAGTCAACACTCCACTTTGATAAGTACTTAAGTTTCTTAAGAAATACCATGCCAAAAAGCAGTGCCCTCAAATACGTATTTTAATCGAACAATCAAAATTTGATTCTATTGACCTAGAAGAAGGCAAAATGATGTGATAGAAAACGAGCTTTGACTGATAAGAATGCTCCGAATATTGATAATAGTTTTATGCAATTATATGTTATTAGAAGCATTTAGCATCCCCAACTATATTGAAAATACACTAAAATATTCTAGATGCAAAACAACTTGTAAGAACAACAACAACAACAACAAGCCTTAATCCCACTAGGTAGAGTCGGCTACATGAATCCTTCGTCTCCATTGTGTCCTATTGTGTCAAATTCTCATTTAATTCAAGTATATTAAGATCATTTTTTATACATTTTAACCAACTCTTTAGGTCTACCTCTACCTTTCTTAACATAAGGCAAATCTAATGCATCTACTCTCCTAATCGGGTCATCGGATGGCCGAGGCTTTATGTGGCCAAACCATCTAAGGCTCTCCCTAATCTTATCTACCTGAGCTACTCCAACTTTTTCCCGAACATACTCATTTTGCATTCTATCTCTAAGAGTAAAGCCACTCATCCACACGAGCATCCTCATCTCTGTAACTTAACTTAGTCTTATGCTTCTCTTTTATTGGCCAACATTACTGTATAAGTCATTGCAAGTCTTACCACCATCTTATAAAATTTTAGTTTAAGTGGAACTTTCTATCACATAATAGGCGGATGCATTCCTCCACTTCAACCATCCAACTTGAATTCTACTAATAACATCTCCATCTATTTCACCATCATTTTGAACAATGAGCCTAAATATCAGATAAATCAATCTTATTAATGACTTGATCACCTAAAGTCACAACACTACCACTAAAACTTCTACAACTAAAATTACACTCCATATATTCGTTTAGATCTACTTAAACGAAAACCTTTAGACTCTAAAGTTGACCTCCATAATTCAAGTTTTACGTTGAACTCCCTCTCTAGTCTTATCAACAAGAAGAATGTCATCGCAAAAGCATACACCAAGGTACATCTTCTTGTAAATGCCTCTAAGAACATCCATAACTAAAGTAAAAGATAAGGGCTTAATGTTGATCCTTGATGTAATCCAATTGAAATAGGAAAATATTTTGTCAATCTTCCATGTGTTTGGACACAAGTAATTTCGATATACATATCCTTAATGACTTGAATATAACCAATATTAACTCCTTTACGTTCTAGAACTCTCCAAAGAACATCTCTTGAGACTTTATCATAAGCTTTCTCCAAATCAATAAATATCATATGTAGATCCTTCTTACTTTCTCTGCTTCTCCATCAAACCTCTTAACAAATGTATAGCATCCATAGTAGATCTATCATGAAACCAAATTGATTGTGAGAAACTTACGTATCACATCGTAACTATGTTCAATTACTCTCTCCCATAATTTTAATGTATGGCACATTAACTTAATTCTCATAATTTGCACACTCTTGTGCATCACCTTTATTCTTAAATATAGGAACCAACAAACTCTTTCTCCACTCATCGACATCTTTTAGTCTTTAAAATAACATTAAAAGATTTGTAAGCCAAATTCCTTGATCTCTAAACATTTCCACACTTCTATTGGGATAATTATCGGTCCTCTTGCTTTTCCACATTTCATTTTCTTTAAAGCTTCACTAACTTGATTTACTAATCTGACGATAAAATGAAATTCTATTTTTGTTTAGGGAATTAAGGTTGCTAAAATCAATCGTCTTTCAGATCCTTCATTGAAAAAATTTATCAAAATAAACCATCCACCTATTTTCAATATTTTTTTAAGAAAAATATTTTATTATTCATCCTTAATACCTCACTCACTATTTCTTCTCCTATCTCTTTGGTTTTTTATCATACATCTTTCACCTTCTTTGGTATCTAATCTATAAATCATAAAATTTAATTTTTTCATTATATTACTTTCTTATAATCTCTGGTCACTTTATATCTTTCCCAATTCTCAGGTTTTACATCTAAACCAAGTTTTATAACAATCTTCTTATTTCTTATCTTTTCTTTTTCTCCTCCATTATTCTTATTAGAAGTTTTCCTTTTGATTCTCCAAGCACATCTTTAGGAACTTTCTTAATTTCACTTGATATTTTTTTCATGCGTTAGCTTCCTTATGAACATCTCAAATTCTAATTTATTGTAGCTTTCTTAAAATATTTTTATTTGTGTTCTTTAAGTGTCCCCATCTAATCAAAGATAATTTAGTTTATTTTTTCTCTTACAACCTTTCATCTTAAAATCTAAAACTAATAATTCGATGTCTTAAAATTTCACTTGGAATGACCTTCAATCTTTCTGATCTAAAGCGATCTATTTTTCTTATCGGAAAATAATCAAACTGTTTTCTTAGATCCATTTTATAAGTAATAATATGTTCATCTCATTTCTTAAATAAAGTATTCTACAATCGTAAAATTTAAGCAAAATCTAATATAGTCTACCTTCTTCGTTAGTCATTTCAAATCCATAACCATGAATACTTTTAAAATCTTCACTCTAACATTTAAATCTCCCCGATAAATATTTTTTTTTAGAGGGTATCTTTTATATTAATCCCTCTAATTCATTCCAAAATTTTCTTTTGAGCTTACCTCCCCTACTTGAGGAGCGTAGGCACTTATAACATTGATAATCTTGGTATCAATAATCTTTAAAGTTATAATTCTATCTACATCTATTAATACTTATAACATTATCCTTCAAACTTTTATCTATTATGTCACCTTTCCTTTCAGTTTTTTTGAATACCAAAGTTTAAAACCTAAACTATCAATCTCCTTTTCCTTCTCACCAACTCATTTAGTTTCTTGAACACATAAAATATTTATCTTTCATGAACCATAATATATATTAATTCCATTAATTTACACGTAAGAGTACATATTCCAAGATCTCTAATTCTAGTTTCATGGACTAACTTCTTTGCGCATCCATAATGTGGGAACCCTTGCTTATTTAACCGCGCGCCGTCGGCGGCTTTAGCATATTTTTCCGTATTCAAACCATACATAGCGGCTTTTCGGGGCGCGTCTTTCAATGATTTAAAGGATTCACGTCATGATTATTTGATAAATTTTACGTTGTCGACTACTACAACCCTCCACTTTTTGCATCCGGACTTGGGACCGACAATGGTAGTGTTAATAGATGATAAAGGTAACAAGAATTTTATCGCTAAAGAAACCTTGCTTAGAGTTGGTGCGATAGTTAAGTAACATTCAACTTCATTTCATGTGGCCTAGGTGAACCAAACATAACTATCGGTTACTAACCGTTGTCTAGTTCATATTCAATTGGATATAGTTACAAAAAGAAGATTCGATGATGTCTTTCACTTGGATGCTTCATATGTCCTCCAAGTTCATCCTTAGTTATATGACATGAATGTTATCCAGTATGCACATGATGATACTAATATCTCAAGTTCAATAGTGCCTTTACTCATTTGCTTCCAACAATAACTATTGAGTCTTCCTCTTGGCAGACATATCAGCTTAGATTTGATAGAAAGACCACTCTTAGTCAATCTCCTAGAGCTAGGCTGTGACTTTAAACAGTTATTTAGCAAACTACTAATAGTCATTATGTGCTCTGAGTTCGACCAAATCATCTAGTGTCTTGACCAACACCTGCAATACCTACCTAGATCTTTCTGCATGAGGGATTTCAACCACATTTGCTACTTCTATTAAGACCATCACTTCAAATGCATCTAATCTCTTGAATCATTACACTACTATTAGATCTCTAAAGGAAAGCTCTTTGCACCTGAATGGAATTAATGTAATATCATCCATGTCAGCAAACCAAATCAGCCCACAAAGCTCCAATTTCTAGTAGATCAATTATAAGGAGTCAAGCAAAGCTACAAGAGAACCAAACCATATTAGATTTTAATCCCTTCTAGAACCCAACATTTTAGACAGAATTTTGCTTTATTTTGTTTTATTTTATTACATTAAATGTGGTAAAGACAAAAATATTGTCATTCTTATTTCAAAATGAGGATGAATAAATTTCACATAACCCCCTCCCTCCCATCCAGTCCCTCACATAAGTAACAACTTACTAAAAATAACTTCAAAACTTGGCAAGTGGGGGCCAGCCATCAACCTAATGATGAATTGCTCAAATTCATATCAACTATTGTTTCATTCTAGAAATTCAAAGGCCATGTGATTTATTAAAAGGAAGCATTACATGTCTAAATAAGTGAAATAGTGCATCCAAATTACATGTAACCCCTCCCTTCAAGCAATTAGCACGATGGAAGAAAACAAATGATGTTACCATCCTAAATTTAGGAAGATAACCCTCATAAATTCCCAAATTTAACTATGAAACACAGCAGGGCTCGGTAAAAGACTTGAAATGAAATCCTAGAACACTTTTATTAAGCAATAGTTAAAATAAATGACACATCTACAACAAACAAAAAAACTTTTATTAGAAAAACATTATGTACAAAACATCTAGACAGCCTGATGCATTAAAATCTAAAATAAATAAACATTTTTGCCAGCTGAAGGTACTGTTTCTTTAGCAGTTAAAAGCAGGAATTACTTCAATAAGATGGGTGACTCCAGCCACAGTCGTGAAGTCTAAATTCCGCATTCCAAGCTGCTTTCGGTACTGAATGATTAATGAATCGAGCTTTTCTTTGGCCATTTGAACAGCTATTTGGCCGCTAGCAACCTGTGTGCGGGGAAAAAAAAACATGATGCAAAAAATCAAAACAACTTCAGAATCAATGCGATAACCTACCTCTGGGAAATGGCCACTAGAAACGTTGAACAAATTGAGTATATCACCCTGATTGGCTGCATCCTTGTTAAGAGAGGAGAGAAGCTGTGCAGCTCGAGCAATTAAAGGAGGTGATGATGCGGTCAAAAGTAACCTTCTTAAAAGAGAAGATTTCACCATTCCTATAGCATTATTTTCATCACCTTCAGCATAAAGCTTCTGCAATCGCTTGCCAGAGATAAGGATAGCTTCGATGGCCCCAATGAACTGCAATGTTGCAAAAGCTGTTAGTGCTAATCATAGCATATACAAATATATCATCCATCTGTCAGGTTGCGTCAATAACTTTAATTTCCCAAACCCAATTTGAAATTTTTGCTACAACCTGATTATCAAAATATATTTAAATAAAATCTAACAGTAAGAATTCAAACAACTCTTAACTGCATTTTAAAATACCGTTGAACAGTTCGCCTCTAATATATATAAGATTTAGAACGGATGATTGCTAAAGCACCTCAGCTGCTGTAGCAGTTCTGTGAAAAATTCTAGTTATCCCACGTTGTATGTCTGGTGACTTCCCCAACAACTTTAAAACTTCTGAAAGTATGGAACTAGTTTCATTGCATGACCTTTCTTCAGTCAAAACAACTGCTTGTAAACCTTTACATGACCCCATTGAATTTGCAATTTCAGTAACTGCATCAAGACGTGCAATTATGGAGTTTCTATCACATAATGGATGAGTAACCTACAAAATAAATAAACAGGAAAATCAAATTTGAATAAATAGCAAATTCAGATCTAAATTGAATTAAAATTTTACTACAAAAAACAAATCAATCATGCGACAGATCTACATCTCCATAGATCAACTAGATGAACCAAGCACTTCCTTCCAGCCAGGATATTTTTTCCATTGAATCCAGTTCTTATGTATGTATGTATGTATGTATGTATGTATCTATCTATCTATCTATCTATCTATTTTTTTCTTTATTGACGCCATTCATAAAATCATAAAGCCAGCCAATAGTTTAGTTGATTAAAACTGTTTAACTTTCCTGGCTAATCCTTCAGCAAAAAAAATTCTTAAATTATAATATTGTTAAAAAGCACCACACAGATAAACAGACCTACAATCAAATGTATGACCAGTTGCGTTCATGTTCAAAGCTTACCCAGTGTTTCAGAAGTCTTGATCCAAATGAAGTACAAGTGTGATCCATAGAATGTAGCAACGAACCTTCAATAGAACCATCACTGCTGTTCCGCAAGACCTGAAAAGCTTTTCATAGATTAGTATTCAACAAATTGTACAAAATCAAGAACTGTAACCAAAAAGTTAACAAATGAATTTGATATTTCTAAGTTGGTTGCTGTACCTATATTTCAGTGGATAGTGCAATCTGCATCATTGTTTACGATGTATTCACTCAGTTTACCATTTGAGTTGGACCATAACTTAAGTGTGATAAGTCTGCTTTCTTTGCTCTTTTCTTTTAACAAAAACTAATAAAATTAAATTAACTATATTTCAGAGAATTGCAGTCTGTATCACATTGTTCACCATGTATTCACTAAGTATAGCATTTGAGTTGAACCGTAACTCAAGTATTAGAAGTCAGCTTAACATTAACTACCAAAATGTTAAGTAATGAAATTGATATTTCTAAGTGGCTTGATATACAAATATTTCACTGGATGATACAATCAGCATCATTGTTTACCATGAATTCACTTAGCGTAACATCTGCTTTGGACAATATCAGAAGTATGTTTCTTCTTTTAACAGAAACTAACAAGATAAAGTGATTCTTCCTATTCTGTTTATCATTTAACAGCTGCATAGCCGAGAATTATTTCTAGAACCACACTGAACTGGAAAAAATTTAACTTCTACCTGGAAAAGCCAAAACTCTGAATAAATCATGGTTGAGTGAGTATATCACAATTTTAAGTGCAACAAGCCATTTATGCAGCTCACTAACTAAAAAGCTAGAAAGGTCCTTGAATAGCTTAGGATGAAGAACAGACCTGGTATTATATGGTATTTAAGTGTAAATAATGCAGGATAGTTTAGGGTTTTCTAATAGAACTGATGCAATGTATATAGATCACACAAGGAAACTCAAGATTCTCATATTACAAACCACTAAATAAGCCAAAAATTTATTTTCTTTGAATGCAAAAAATATGAGATTTATATACAAATAATAATGTAATGCGTGCCGGAGGAAATAAATCTTACTCATCAACAATAGTATTACTTCTTCCTTCAATAGAAAAAATAATCATGGAAATAAAGGAAGAAGTAATACTATTGTTGATGAAGATAATGAAGATAAGCTGGCAATTTCTCTGTCACCCTTCAGCGGGATATTCAGGAGGTATGATTATCTTATGGCGGCAGGACCTGGTTGATTTTCATCCCCTTATCCTCTCTGATCAGCTAGTCTTTGGGAAGGTTAGCATGGTTGATAACTCGGTGGGCGCTTGGTTGGGTGTATGCCAGCGGGCCTATCCGAGAGAGTACTGCAAGACATTAGTGATAATGTTGATCTGACCTTATCATCGAGGTGACTTCAATTGTATCTTATCTCGGGATAAGAAGGGGAAGAGATTCTGTTCCCGCATTGAGATGGAAGCTTGCTTGACCACCGACTTACATGATCTTGACTTCATTGGGCTGGGTATACAACCAACAAAGATGGGAGAAGCAAAATCAGATACGGCGGATCGGGTTTTGGTCAATTCGGTTTCTAACATACTTGGAACCTAAGGTTCATCATCTACCCCGCATTGCTTCAGACCATTGCCCATTACTTCTTTCAGTCTCTTCTATCCCATATACTCCACCGATGGCGCTTTGAGGACACTTGTCCTATCTGTTGTGTGGAGGCTAGTGTGGCAGTGGAGCAAGGCGATTACGGTTCTAAGGATGTGCTCCACGAGCGGCCGCACCCTTATGCTCTTCTTGTGGAGTAGAAGCATCGAAGAACCTCCATTTGCTCAAGGAGGAGTTGGGCGGGACATTGAAACCCTCCCGGACGATTGTTCATTGAGTCTCACAATCTGAGGAGGGTGAGCTTCTCCAAGGTTATTGTCGAACTCTACATTGGCTGGGCTCGGTGGGTGGGCAGAGGGCAAAGACTAGATGGCTACAACAGGGGGATGGTAACACTCATTTCTTCCACACTGTTGCCTCCTCTAGACATCGCACCAACAGGATTAGCTATGTTATGACGGATGATGGGAGACAGGTGGATAGCTAGGAGGCTATAGCTGAGATCTTCACCACTTGCTTCCAGAAGAAATGGGTTGAGGGAGCGGTCTCCACGGAGGGCCTTCCCGCCTCTTGAGCGTGTACCTTCTCTATTTTTCCTTCTTGATGCATGTGGCCGAGGATGAAGTTTGGGAGGCCCTTAGCTCTTTGGGGCCCAATCGGACCCGGCTCGATGGGATTCTTCCTTTACAAGCGGTTTGGAGATGTGTGGCGATGTCTTGGCGGTATCCAGAGTTCTTTAGTACCTCCGAATGGATGACTCATGGAAGGATACCCTCATTGTCGATCCCAGGTTGTTGAAGCCATTTGTCCCTCCAAATAGACCAATCAACTTATGTCGGACCATTTATAAGGCGATTGCCAAAATCTGGTCAGATTGAAGCATCTCTTACCCTCATCTCGAGGCGGGGGGAGCCTTTGTCCCTCGTGAACATCTCACCATTGTCTCCTTGCCCAAGAGATCTTCAACAAATTTCAACATTCTACCTCTCTCGGGTTGGGTTCATGGCAATCAAGGTAGATATGGAGCGGCTATGATAGGATGAGTTGGCAAACCTTGGAGGATGCTCTTTCTTATGGGGTTTCTGCCGGGTTCAGACAAATGGGTCATTGATTGTCACCCATCCCCAGGTACTCCATTCTTTTGAATGGTAGAAGGAGTGGGTTAGAGCTTCAGTGTGGCTTTTGCCAGGTGTCCTCTCTCTACCTCTTTATTTTATGTTGAGCGCTTACTGCCTTCAGCGGGGTGCCAACTTAGGCATGGCGGTGACACACAGGTACTCGTATCTCCAACTTACTTTATCTTTGATGACATTTTGATTACCTCTCAGGCTTTGGTGGCACATGGTATGCAAATCTATCCTTGATGATTCTTGTTCTTGGGCCAGGCGGCATCAATAGTGCCAAGACATCCATCTTGTTCAGCAAGGCTGCAAAAAGATGGAGGACCAACCGCATTACCCGGCTTATTGGGTTCAGGAGGGTCCAGGAGATGGACTACTTGGGACTCAAACTGGCTATGCGTAGGTTGTTCAGGACGGATCACTCTCAGCTGATTCAGAGGGCCAGGGAGAAGATTTCTACAGGGGGCACGCACCTTTCCACAGGCGGGCACTTATTTCCCTGCTGCCCAGTTCCATTTACCGGTGACACATATTATACATGAATGTGTCACGGAGATGAAGATGTCGATCTTTCTTGTGGGACAAGAGCTCTTCCAAGAGCATCCATTATGTGAAATGGGCCTCTATTTGTACTCTGGAAGCTAGGGGTCTTGGGTTTCACTCTGCCACAGGTGGCCTCTCAGGCACGATTGGCACAGGACTTCTTCTGAAGCGACTCCCTCACCGTCTTGAGAGCGTCTGGGGATGATATCTGGGATTACTCCGAGGAGAGGTGACTAAGTCATGGGCTGTCTCATTGGGGCTCAAAGCCTCAAACCTCGATTATTTGGAAGGCGGCCAGAACAAGGTATATGTCCTTTCCCAGTTGGTTGGGACATCCCACTTTCTAGAAACCCACATTCTTGGATCGCTACTTGAAGACCTTGGTGTGCTCTTTTATTCATCGGATCGATCACGGGACATTGGAAGGGAGCTTCATTTTGGGAAGGACACGGTGGATCGGATCACGGGGTGAAGTTACACGAGTTAGTTGTGATGAGCGGTGACATCTCCCTCTAAGCAAGTCCCTCACGGCACTTGCTTATGAGGCTCTCTTTCCACCCACTACACCTATCAGCCAGTGGCTTCAGGAGCTTCAGCTGCATCCACGGGAGAAGTTCTTTTGGTGGCGTGTCCTGAAAGGGGCCCTTCCAACACTCTCCTGGCTACGTCACAGGGGGTTGACTGAGGAGGTCCAGTGTCCAGGGGCAGGAGGAGGACTTAGAGCACATCGACGGATGCTCTCTCGGCCGTCCTTGAGTTATCCTCTTGGGGCTTTGTCATACCTTCCTTTATCATTCTCGGGATCTCTTGAGGCCTTGACATCCCAAGTCGATCTAGCTTGGGGAAGGCATCTTATGTTATATATCGGGTTTGGAGGGCTAGGAATGCCAAGATTCGGCGACCTCATGGAACCCCAGGTGCTTCTGCGAACATCTTGGAGGCATTCGTCAACACATCCCTTTCCATTTCGAGAGCAATGGGAGTTCCAGCCTCATGGTGATTCCTCACACTTTTGGACTCCCCCTCGGGATGGCTTAAGGCCAATGTTGATGGTGCCCTCTTCTCCTGCTGGCAGTGTGGAGTCGCATCGAGATGATCAGGCAACCTCATAAATTTCTGGGATACATCTTCGACGGGATAAACTCGTAGAGTTGCTATGCTTGCAATTGGTCACATCGAGCGTGGATGTATGATTGAGTGATCTTGGAAGGCAATATGGGGTGGTCACTTATCTGAGACTTGCGGGTTCTCTTCCTGAGCACGATATTGGCTTTCTTTCACGGGTTCCACCATGATCTTCTCCCATCGTAGGGGCCAGCAGATTAGCATTCGTGCTTTCCTTCGAGTCGATTTTGTATGGCATCTGTTGATGCTTGTATCTTCCTACCTTTTTTAGCATTTTAGATTTGGGTGAGCATGTCGCTGGCTTTGTCTTTTTTCCTTTCTAGTTTTGCACTTTTTGGTGCTTTTATTTTGTAACTCTTTACTTTTCTTTTAAATGCAAAATGCAACTTTCGAGAAGATAAGACTAATTTGTTTGATAATTTAGAAGAATGTGAAAAATTTTATGACAGTGATGCTTTGTTTGAAGATAACTCTTATCATTTTATTGAGTTTAATGATAATTTTGATAAAGGAAAACGGGCTATTATTGATGATGAAGAGTACTCATTAGGGCTGTCAAAGAAGCTCGTTGTTCACGGCGGCTAGTGTTAATTTCGTTAAGTAAAAGTATCTGGTAGAACACGAACAACTATTTTAAGCTTGATATATAAATGAGCCGAACACGAACAATCTTTTGTTTGTTCATATTAGGCTCGATTTGGCTCGAAACAAATAAATATTTATAAATAATTATATAAAAATTATATAATATATATTTTTTATCATTAAATTATTTAATTATTAATTTATATTTATATGAATAATTAATTTAATTAATGATATTTAAATTAAATAAATTTAGACATATTATAATAATTAAAATTAATTTAAAGAATTGGATGAAATCAGAATCATTAAAATTCTCATTGTTGAAATGAGCGGTTCGGTTGAGGGATTTTTTAAGTCTTAACTCTTGCTAATTTCTAAACCTAACTATTTAAGCTTACAAAGGCGGCGGGCGGGTCACGCTTCGCATTTACGGCTCGCACTCTTCTTAATTTCTTATCTTGGTCTCTTTGGTTCTTGACATTGTGTTCTTTATTTACATTGTCAATCTCCTTCCTTCCGGGCCTCCCCTACTACGAGCACGAGCTTGATATTCTCTTGCGATTTGCGGCCTAATCCGCAGGTAGAACGATTAGCGAACCGATTCGCTTTTCTAATTTTTACGGTTTGTCGTTTATTACTTTTAGTTTCTCCATCTTTTGCCTAACTTCTTGAAATTTCTGAAGTGCATGGGTTAGATGACTCAAAATGCTAATATCTTGTGAAATTTCTGATATCGACTTAGTATTGATTTACGGTTGGAATGTGCAATGAAATGCCGAAGTGCATCTTTTCTGTTTGATTTTGTAATGTTGTGCATATTTTGGTGTTTAGGGTTTACTATCTATATGTAGCTGGTGTAGTACTCTCATTTCGATTTCTGGTGTAGTATTTATAAATGAAACAACAAATAAAATAAAGTTCTGATCAAAAATAATTGAAACAGACATTAACAAGATATATAAGCGGTCGTTTATCAGTAAGTTCTCATCTTAAAAGATTTAACATCCAAAAAAATCACAACTCTTAAGTCTTAATGTAATCATAATGGTGTAACTTCGATTCTTTATATAAATAGTGTCAAATGGTCGCCATGAATGAAGAATCACGGAGAAACGAAAGTAGTCATATCTCAAAATAGCTGCAAGTAGACAAATAGTCATATCTCATAATAACTGCAAGTATTTTTTAGACTGTCTATATCATGGAGAATTTGATTTCTTTCTAAGTATTAACTTGTCAATTTATAAAGTGACTGAAATTGAATGGCATTGTGTGTATATATTCCAGTGAAATTTCTCCCTTATGGCTAAGAAAACAGGAGAAGATAGCAAGTAGATTGATCTCAAAATAACGAATAGCAAAAGTATTATGCGACAAGCACTCACTAATATTGATTACTTTAATTATAAAATGAGTTCGTTTGAAATTTTTTATAATCGATGATCTTTCATATCTCGATAGCTAAATTCTTAAATTTGATGATAAAACCAACTTATTTGATAAGGTAAAAACCAAAACATTATAAAGCAGCAAATAAAATTGCTTGTTTTGTAAATGGCTTCTCATTTAATTACTTTCTTTCTTTATCTTCGTGTTTAAATTGACTTTGTATGTTTAATAATGTCAAATTTATAAATTATCTTAATTCATATGGATTGATATATAAATATATCTTAATGAATTTTATAGATTATATAAATATAGTAATAAAATCCTAATCTTTCTTCACAACCTAATTGTTCAAAAGCAATTACATTTGATACTAATGTTGGAGGAATCTCTCCTAAGAAGACTAGGAAGAAGTCTACAGTTTGGGAGTATTTTACAGAAATTGTTTCAACTTTGAAAGGAGTCAATGCATCCTATTTACAATACATATGTTGTGGTATAAAATTTCATAAATCCCAAGACTACTTCACTTCTCAAACATATTAGGGAGTGTGATAAAATCAAAACTAAAATAAACAAATTATGGTTGCGGATAAAAGGCAAAATTGTTAAATTTTATGCTTTAATCTTGGTTAAATTGAGATTCTATTTTCGATCCAGAAAATTATGATCATCTTGGGTTAGAAATGATAAAACAATAATTATGCATGAATATCCTTTTATGATGGTTGAGCATACTTAGTTCAATATTTTGTTGAAGATCTTAAATCATAATTATGAAAGAGTTTCTAGAAATACTATAAAAAATGATTGCATGAATGTTTATAAAGCAGAAAAAGAATAATTGAAGACATATCTTAAAAGCATACCTATTATCTCATTAACATCGGATTGTTAGACTTCTAATCAAATAGTAGGATACATGTGCTTAACAATTCATTATATTGATGAGTCTTGAAAATTACATAAGCATACTATCGGTTTCTTTGAGCTTGAACCGCCTCACACAGGTACTTTTATTTGTGATGTTATATGTGAATGCTTATTGGAGTGAAATTTGCAACATAAAATTTTCACAATTATATTGGATAATGCTAGTAACAATGATGTTGTTGCTAATGCTCTCAAATCTAATTTTCAGTCAAGAGGTAAGTTACATTTTATGAGTTATTTCTTTCATGTCAGATGTTGTGCTCATATCTTGAATATAAATAGTTCAAGATGGTTTAAAAGAGATTCAGAATATTATCTATCAAATTAGGGAGCCAATAAAATATCTTAAAAAATCTCCTGCTAGATTACATAAATTTGTTGAGGTGGCGAAACAATTAAAAATTTTCACTTCAAAAGTTTATCTGTTGATGTTCCTACACGATGGAATTCTACATACATTATGCTTGAATCTGCATTTATTTTTCGTAGTGTATTCCACCATTATGCAGTCCAAGATAGCAATTACAAGTGATTGTCATCTGATTTTGATTGGCAAAGGTATGAGATTATTAGGAAGTTTCTTACTTATTTTTTTATCACAAAAAATGATTTACGGTTGACATATCTTACTATAAATATTTTCTACTCTATTACATGTTAAAAGTTGTTGATCAGAATGTAATTCATCAACTGAATATATTAAAGAAATGACAAATGCTATGAAAATTAAATTTGACAAGTACTGAGGAGAATGCAATTTGCTAATGTTTGTAGCGGCTATGTTAGATCCACGTTTAAAGATAAAGTTCATAAATTTTATATTTCTAAAGATATACTCACCTTCAGAGATAGATATCGAAATTAAAGAAGTTGAAGCAGTTATTTTGTAGATTTATAATCAATATGTTTCTAATAATGCTAGTTGTAGTTCAGCAACAATAACTGCACTTGAGTCCTCACAATTACAAAGAGAGTCATTATTTTCGTCTCCTTTTGATTGTATGTTAGGTTTTACTGATTTTGTTATTGTATATGGTTTCGTTCAACCTTCAAAAACAAATTTACAAATATATTTGGAAGAAGGGTTATATTAATGCAATACAGAACAATTTGATGTTCTTGATTGGTGGATGATGAATACTCTTAAGTATCCATACTTATCCAAAGTTTCTAGGGATGTCTTGACAATTCTCATAACAACAATTGCATTTGAATCTGCTTTTAGTGTTGGCGGTAGAGTTTTGGATGATTACAAAAGCTCTTTATCTGCAAAAACTGTTAATGCACTTGTTTGTACAACTAGTTGGATTAGAGGTTCTCAAAACAACATCAAGAATCCTTTGGTAAGAATCAATTTCATCTTTATTTTTTTTTCTAATTACAAATTTATTATTGTCTCAGCTTTTTCATATGTGAGTCTAATAACTGATCATTTATTACAACAAGAGATCATAGATGGAGAAAATTTGTATGTGAAACTACCTGAATATTAAAGCTATGGCCTACGAAGAGAATGGAGGAGCAACGTATATACAATTGAATTTATTTCGACTTTAAATTAGTAATAATTTAACACTATATTTAATGTTTTATTACTTGCAACTGAATCTTTGATGCAAATTTTATTTTATTTTTCTATTTTATTGTATTTTGGTCTTTACTTGATCAATATTACACTTTGTTTTATCTGATTCTTTGAGATTTATGATTTCTAATTCTAAAGTATGATGTTAAACCATTTTTTAATATGAGATGTAACTTAGGCTTAATAAAATGGCTTACTCTTAGTGACCTTTGGCCATCATTCTTACACTTGGTCTTTACTTATTTGTCTACATTGATTTTGAGATTTTTAAGAATTTAAACAGCAGTGAGCTATGACGACCTCATTGATTAGCTGATAAAAAATGTCAAACTAAGCTCATTTCATATTACTGCTTAATACTTTTTTGGCTAATAATTACTTGCAGCTATTTTGAGATATGGCTACTTGTTGTTCTGACTGTTCTCTCCAAAATCTTCATTCACGATGATCATTTTGTACTATTTATATAGCAAGTGAGTTACACCATTATGAACCCATTAAGGTATATTTTGTTGTTATTATGAGATATATTCTTTGTCCTTTATTTTGGAGATATACTACTTCTCCAGATTCTTCATTCATGATCTAATTTATTTACATTAAGACTTAAGAGTTGTGATTTTTAAAGAATTGTGATGTTAAATATTTTTAATATGAGATGCAACTTAGCTTGATAAAATGACTGTTTATATATCTTGTTTAGTTGGACTTAGGTCTGTTTCAACTTTCAACTATTTTTTGACTTCAACTTTCATTTTATTTGTTGTTTCATTTATAAATCTACTTAAATCAGTACTACACATAGATAGATAGTAACCCTAAAACACGTGATGTTGACCAATTTTAAAATGAGATCTGACTTACGATAAAATGGTTTTAATTAATCTTGCACAGTCTTAACATTACTACATTTGATTTTATGTTGAATATTTTGGATTCATGGGGTTTTAATAATTTGATATGACCATCAAGTATTTATGATGGCCTCATTGATTAGCTGATATTTTATGATATTAAATTTTTTTTAATATGAGAAACTGAGATGCAAATTAATGCTGCATAAGTTGATTTTATAATTTCTGGATGTTTGAAGAATTTAACCAGTTATCGAGCAATGAAGGCATCATTGATTAGCTGATAAAAATTTTCAAACTGAGCTCATTTTATAATTAAAGCAGCCATCAATATTAGTGAGTTGTGAGCATGTTTTACTGCTTAATACTTTTTGGCTATCTTTGATGTTATTTTGAGATCAATTTACTTGTTATTTTCTCCTATTTTCTTAGCCGTGAGGGAGAAACTCCACATGGAATATATACACACAATGCCATTAAATTTCAATTCATTTATAAATTGACAAGTTAATGCTTTATTAGAAAGAAATGAAATTCTCCATGATATAGACAGCCTAAAAAATACTTGCAATTATTGAGAACGGCATTTCTTGTTATTCTCTGATTATTGGATTTGACAACATGCAGGTTATTGCTTTCATTTTATTTGTTGTTTCATTGTATTTTGGTCCTTAGTTTATCAATACTATTCTTGGTTTTATAGTGAATTGCTTAGAGTTGTGGTTTAAAGGATTGTGATGTTAAATCTTTTTTAATAAGAGATGCAACTTAGCTTGATAAAATGATTATTTATATATCTTGTTTAGTTGAGTCTGTTTCAATTATTTTTTAACTGTAGCTTTCATTTTATTTATTATTTCATTGTATTTTGATCTTAGTTTATCACTAGTCAATATTATTCTTAGTTTTATGCTGAATTGCTTACATTTAAGATTTTTAATGGTTGTGATGTTAAATCTTTTTTTAATATGAGATCTGACTTGCGATAAAATAGCTTTATATATCTTGTTTAGTTGGGTATGTTTCAATTATTTTTTTACTACAACTTTTATTTTATTTGTTGTTTCATTGTATTTTGGTCTTTGATAAAATGACTGCTTTCATTTTATTTGTTGTTTCATTGTATTTTGGATTTATGTGTTTTTTAAGAATTTAAGCGGTAGATCGTATTTATGGCATTGATTATCAATATAAAATTTCTTGTTCATAATTATATAACATAAATTTTTTTAGTTTTGTTTATATAATCTGTGTGAAAGTATTCAAGTATAAAGAGGCAAAAGCATCTTATGACTTGATTGGATTATTTCATTTGTTTATTTATTTGTAGTTTTTAAATTTTTTGTGTACTCAATCATATTCAAATGTAGTAAATCATATTTGTAGTAATGTAATTTTTGTTAATAATAAATTATATTATTAGATCATATTCTGATATTCAATTGTAATTTTTCGTAATAAAATTTATTTTTGAAAAGATTATTTTTATTGTTAGTCCTCCACATTCCATAATTTATAAATAAATAACCATAAAGCTGCATTTTTTGTATTACATTTTTTTTATTAAATTTAATAATTTTTAAATATTAATAAATACATAAATAATCCTTGAGCAATTCGAATAGAACCGACTATGAACGAATAAATTCACCTAACAAACATGACAATGTATTAACGAACATGAGCCGATATTGAACAAAAAAATTTCTTAATGAGCCGAATATGAACAAGTAACAAGCTCAGCTCGTTTACACCCCTAGTACTCATATAAATTTATTAAGGGAAGAGATTGTGATGTAGATTGTATGAATTTTAAATATGATAATAGTGTAATTGGCAGTGATGAAGATAATATTAATAAGTATCCAACTTTTAATCCAAGAGCTGATCTTGATAAGGTTAACTATGAAGTTGGGATGTTATTCTGCAGTAAGGAGGATTTTAAAGAAATAATAGAAAATATATCAATTCATACAAGAAAGACAGTTAAATTTATCAAAAATGATAAAAGGAGATGTAAAGTGATTTGTAGAAGACCTAATTGTCCTTTTTGTCGTATATATTTCAAAGCATGAGGGGAGTAACACATGACAAAACAGGTCATTTAAAGAACATGCATGTACTTGGAATTACTACTATAAAACTTTGACTTCAACAGTTATTGCAAAGAGATATGTAAGTAAGATTAGGATCAATCCACATATTAAATGCAATAGTTTTAGAAGAGAAGTGATTGATGATTTTGAATTACATGTTTCTAAAGTACAAGCTATCTGAAAAAAGCGTATATGCTAGTTCATATGAAAGAAGAAAACAAATTTAATAAAATTTGTGACTATTGTTTGAAAATTGTAAATACCAATTCGAGGTCCACTATTATTGTACAGACAAGTGAAGATTCAAATTTGCATGGTCAAAAGACATTTGGTAAATTTTATGTTTGTTTTGTTGCTTGTAAGAAAAGATTTTCTACAATAATGCAGACCCATTATAAGAGTTGATGGTTGTTTTTTAAAGAGAAAGCAATGGGGTCAACTTCTAACAGCTATTACACTTGATGGGAACAATAGCATATTTTCAATTGCATGGGTAGTAAGAGGGGCAGAGACTAAGAGTAGTTGGGAGTGATTTTTGTATTTGCTTGGAAGGAACTTAGGGATATTTGAAAATCAAGAGAAGTTTATATTCATTTCAGATATGCAGAAAGGGTTGATTCCTGCTTTTGAACATATACTACCAAATGTAACTAATAGATTTTGTGTTAGACATTTGCATCAAAATTTCAAACTTGATTCACGACTCAAGAAAGCATTATGGGGCTGCGAGAAAAACATTTCAATTTAGTAGGATGGAGGAGTTAAAGAATCTTGATGTGACAGCATTACCACCTGGTGAGTGGAGTAGATCTCATTTCAGTTTTGGCCCAAAACGTGACACTTTGCTAAACAATAAGTGTGAGTGATTTAATGCTTTAATCATTGATGCAAGAGAATTGGGTATAATTTTCATGCTTGAAAGTATTATATCTATGGTAATGACTAGAATATTGGAGAGTAAAGAGAAGAGTTTTAAATGGGATGGAAAATTATGCCCAAGAATCGTGGAGGTTCTTGAGAAAAATATTCGAGAAGCAAGAACATGGATTTATGTCAAATCAGATGATCCATTATGAGATTAGCACTATATATGGAGCACAATGTGTAATGGATTTAACATCAAAATCATGCAGTTGTAAAAGCTAGGAGTTGACAAGAATATCATTTGTACATATTTGTGATGTTATTCATACAATTATGTTGATCAATATTACTCAGTAGAAATTTACAAAAAAATCTATGAGTGCAATATAATGTCTTTAAATGTCCCCGAAAAATGGCCAAGAAGTGATAAAATCTCCCCATTGCCTCCAACATATGAGAAGCCTAAACTGGGTAGGCCAACTATCAGGCAAAGAAACGCTTTAGATGAAAAAGCTGATAAGAAAAAAAGTAATAGATCTACTGTCAAGTTACATTATAGTAGATGTAAAAAAAGTGGCCATAATAGCAACACATGCAATAATATGAGGACTTCACAAACAGTATAACAGGCAACAACATCTGTAAATGAAATGATAAGTGATAAAGTTATAAAGAATTTCATAAGTTAGGATAATTTTATTTTTATAATGAAACATTTTTTTTTCAGAAGTGCTCACAAGTTGAAAGTAAAGAGGTGTGAAAATGTTGTTGACTCACAACTATGTGCCACATTAAATTAAATAAATAAGGTGGATTTTAAAATCCCTTAAATCGCGATCCGAACCGATCAAATTCGTTTTAATTCGGATTCGGATTGCGATCGTCGAAAATTAAAATGAATTAATCGAGAAAATTTTATCAATTAAGGATCGATCGGATAATTAAAATCAAATTATCATTAAATTGCGCATATCGAAGTCGAAGCGACGGCGTCTAAACAACCTCCGTTCAAAATAAATGCCGCGTCGTCGCCGAAATGTCGAAACTATCAAACGACATCTTGCGGTCGAATGGAAAGTATCTTGGTCGATTAATTTAAGCGACGGCGCACAATTTAGACTTGAATTTACGGCGTCAGCCGACATTATTTAAACGACCTCGATCGCGATTGATCGCCATTCGTTCGGCCTGGCGAACAACTTAAATTCGATATTGGGGTTTGTCAAAAATCGCAATTAAAATGATTAAGCGCTTAATCAGCTAATTATCTCTTAATCACGCATTAATTCCTACTAATCCGTAGCCCACTCAATCGAGATGTGCCTAAGCCAAAAGAAAAAAAAAAAAAGGGAAAAAAATCGTCGTTCCGATCGCTCAAAAGAACAGCGAGGGTTATCTGCGTTGACCCTCATTTTTTCGATCTCTCGGTTTGCTCTCGGCATCCTCTTCGCTTCTCCCGTGGCCGAGCTCCCTCTTCCCCCTGATCTCGGCTCCCTCAGCGGCTCACTCTGCTCTCTCCACTGTGAGCTCCCCTCTTCGGCATGATTCACTCAGTTGATCTCTGGTGACTGCATTCGGCATTCTCCTCTTCGGCTTCTCAGAGTGAGCTCCCTCTCTTCTCCTTGCTTTCTTTAGCCGAGCTCCTCTTCTCCTTCGCTTCGACTTCAGTAAGCGCGAGCTCCCCCTATCTCTCGGCATCTTTGGCTTCTCCCGTGCCGAGCTCCTCTTCTCCTTGACTCAGGCTCCCCACTTTCGGTAGAAACTCCTCCTTCTCCTCTCTTTTAGTAAATCGACACCTCAGGGTTGTTTCTCTAACCTAGCTTGTTTTATGCATTTTGAGCTTCTTTGGAAAGTGGGCTTTTCTTAAACATCTATGTCTTATCTTGGGATTATCTTAAGAGTTTCCTTTAGGGATTTGGGATGATGTATGGCCCAAATCTCATTTCTTATTGTCTTTATTCATTGTGTGATGCTTAGCCTACTAAAATTGCTTTGGGATGATGTATGGCCCAATGTTGTGTTGCATGCTATCTTAGGGATAGTTATGATCTTTATTTTTTCTGAAATTGATTATACTAAGGAAACCAAAGCGATTTGCTTTTCGGTAAATGTGATGTTCTTTGAAATCATTTCTATGAGAGGAAATAATTAATTTGTTGTTTGAAGTGTGATATTTCTTTGAAATGTGGTGTTTGCAAGGGAAATTGTGGAATTCATGTCTACAAGATGGGGAAAAGCTATTAATTTGTTATGCATTTATCTTCTTTGAAAATATTTTTTTAGAAGGAAATTGAATCGATTTTGCTTAATGTGTATGATTGAAAGTATTTTATGGAGGAAAACTATTAGCTTGTTATAGAGGCATGAGAACTGCTGAAATTTCTTTATCTAGAAGGAATTGCATTGTTTACTAGTAGGTGTGTGGTGCTTTGGAAAACTACCTTTATCAAGGGGAATGTTTCTATCTAAAATCAGCTGCTTATGAGAAATATTTCTTATGAAAATATATTATATCGCCATATAATTCTAAAGGGAATTATTGTATTTCATAACTTCATGCACATATGTATGTTAATGAGAGGGTGTCTATGAAGTGAAGCATTCATCTCATGCTTGCGGTGAGGCATGATTGTGCCTTCGGCCAGCGCACTTTGGCGTAGCAACTTTCGGTAAGGTGTCTGGCGAACACCACGCCTTTCTTGGCGTGGTGGGAAAACTTTCTCACGACGCCTTAGTGGGATATTGAGGAGAATTTCACGAAAAATTTAAAAAAAAAAAAAAAGTGGAAAAGGTAAAAAATGCTTAAGTATTTTTATGTTATATCTTATGTGTTTAACTCACTTTTTCATGTCATATACTTTATCAATATTATTCATGCTTAGTTTGGTGAATGTTGAATCTTTTCTATACGTGCTTAACATGTGTATGAAGTGTGTGAAATAGAATCTGAATGGATCTTGTACTTGTGACATGTATTTGTTGATGTTGGTTACTACTTCGATATCTTTATTAGACGCTTAGAACAACGTCTTAAATACATGTTTAACATGTTATCTTTTTACTCATATGTCCATTTTTTTGATCTACACATGCATGATTATAGAAACATGACAAAAAAAAAAATTGTTAAAGGGAAAGGGTAAAGCTTACAAATCTTTATATCTTTCTCTCTGAGCAGAGAACTCAAACTCATGAAATCAAGGAGAGGAAAGAAATGAGTAGGAAGTGTGTAAGGATTTTATGAAGAATTCCTCTTATTTATGATTTTTTTTCTATCTATCATCTTTTTATATATGCCGTAAGGTGATGTAAAAAAGTATGTTAAATGCTTGTCATGGGCATAATGGCGTCTTGCATGCGTCTTATCCTTTTCTTTGAAAGGAAAGTAAAGTCTTTCTTATACCTTTTAATAAATTTAATGAGTTTGTGTCACACATGAGTTTACATGTGAGGGAGGTGGATTTTAATTAATCCATCTCTCTTAAATGAAATATACTCATATTTTATATTCCTTTCCCTTTTCAAAGAAATAAATGGTATGGTATATGGTCATACAGAAAGCATTATTTTTTCTTTATACTTTGATTTTGTCATGGAGAGGAATTTGTGCAAATCAAATTGAACTATTTTAGGCATTATACATATGATTATATGGGCTTAAAGCAATTTATTTATCTTATGTTTCTTTGATTTTGTTACATGGAGGTGATCTTGAAAAACAATTCTGCTTTATTTTAGGCATTCTACAATATGATTATATGCAATTTATTTCAACTTATGTTTCTTGATTTTTATTACATAAGGAGGTGATCTTGACTCAAAAACAAATCTGAAGTCTTTAAGCTATTCACTTTTCATATGATTATATGGGTTTCCGAATGATTTATTTCACCTATATCTTTTTGTGATTTAAAAGAGGTCGTTTATTCAAATGACTATTTGATATTCTCAACCAAATGTATATCTATCTTGGGCTCTTGATCAACTTCTTGAATAAAACTAAAATGCTGATTGAGAGCAGATATTACATATCGGTTTGGTGCTTGGGGCCGGGTATTAAACTCAAAAAATCAAAATTGAACTATATTTGACTTGACATTTAATATTCAGCATTTTAAAAGAAACAGTCTTTTATATGTATGTTGAAATGTTAAACATTAGGGCATGTGTAAGTAAGATAAATACAAAGAAACGGTCTTGCCGGTTTGGTCTTGGGGCCAGTTAATTAAAACTCAAAATCAAAATTTGACATAAACTTGACATTGTCTTAATAATGCAATTTTGAGACGAGATATTTATGTATGTT
Organism: Cymbidium sinense; assembly: GCA_021442155.1. Classification (NCBI taxonomy): domain Eukaryota; kingdom Viridiplantae; phylum Streptophyta; class Magnoliopsida; order Asparagales; family Orchidaceae; genus Cymbidium; species Cymbidium sinense. The sequence goes on from CM038219.1 coordinate 7,358,623, forward strand.
GGTAATTCTTAAGTTAAATATAAAGAATAGATCTTCAATGTCGGTTTGTCTTGGTAATTAAAAACCTAAAAATTTGATATTATAAAATTTCAAATTAATAATATCTAGAAATCGTGGGATCAGAAAATTACATTCTTTGAAAAAAAGGAAAAGAGTTGTTTAAGTTGATAATTTGCGGATGAATAGTAGATAGACATCTACAGAGATTTTTCTCATTGGTGAGAACTTTTTTATATCTGTTCAGGTTTCTATAAGCCTATAGTTAATATCTTGAGAAGCACTTCGATTAAAATTTAGTCGATGAATCGTTAAAGAAACAGTATATAATTGCGATGAGTGGAGTTTAGAACTTATGAAATTTATTATTTTAACTTAAAACTTTGTGGGGAGAGCGATGCCTTGGCGTCAATGTTCCGTCGTCCATTTGTCACGTGGTCGCATTTAGTGGGAGAGTGGTCGATGACAGAAGGATCCTTGTCGACACATGGTTCACGTCGTCAGGTGTCCTTGTAGGCGCAGGGGAGAATTGTCAGGGATAAATATCGTCCCTTAATAACATAGAGCTTTTTACCAATATTCTATTCCATTTCGAAAGCCGGTTAAAACATCGAGGGTAGTGGCAAATAATTAATTAGTCATATCGCGTGAACCACGGTCAGGAGCTCGGTCATTTGCTCATTATGTGGTGTCATGTCAGAAAACCATGGACGGAGGACCTGCAACGTCCTACGAGAATATTTGAGTGTGAAGGTATGATATTTAATTTGGCGATTTCTTTGTGACAAAAGTTTTCTTAATTTGTCACAGAACAAACAATTGGAGGGTGGATTAATTTTTATTTTTTTTTATTTTTTTAGTTTTAATTTTAAAGTTAAATAATTAATTTCATTTTTTTTATATATTTTTGTATTTTCTTTGGATTTTGATCATTTTATGATTGATTTTTAGATTTGAATATATGATCATTTATCATTTAAATTTTGATTATAATTAATTCGATTACAGGTTAATATCAATTGATAACCTGTCTACTCTGTCGCTTTCTACAGAGGATCGGATCTAATTCATTATCTCAAGTATAATCCTTCAAAACCTTGTCAGTTTGAACAGGGATGGGTTTGGGACTTTTCTTAAGGATTTGAATTTTAGAAATTTATGTGGTTGATTCTTGTATTATATGGCAATTACTTCTCGGATATTATTAATTTGAAATTTATATATATCAAATTTTAGGTTTTATTAACGGGACTCAGAAAGAGCAAAGGATTATAGCATCTATTCTTTATATTTAACAATAGTACCCACATCTGAATATCATTCGAAATTGCATGGGCATTAAGATGTCCAATGTTGAAGTTTGATGTCAATTTTGATTTTGAGTTTTGTTAACTTGTCAAAAGCAGGGAAGTATAACATCGATTCTTTTGTATTTATCTTACTTTCCTGTCCAATGTTTGAACATTTATCACAGTATTTGTTCTTTTAAAATGTTGTATGGACATTAAATGTCAGTTGAAATATAGGTTCAATTTTGATTTTTTGAGTTTGTTAAGGACGGTCAGAAGCGATATGTAACATCTGATTCATGCAATTTGAGCATTTTAGAGCTTATTCAAGCAAGTGTTGATCGAAGGTCAAGATAGATATAAGCGTTGGTTGAGAATATCTTAAATAGTTTATTTAAATAATGGCCTCTTTTAAATCACAAATAGCGAGGATATAGAGTGAAAAATCATTTGGTATAATCATATGTAGCAATAGGCTTAAAGTGACTATTTGTTTTGAGCCAAGATCACCTCCTTATGTATAATCAGCAAACGTAAAAATGAAATTACTTAGCATATAATCATATGTAGAGTATCAAAATAGCTTAGGATTGTTTTGAGCCGAATCACCTCCTTATGTAATCCAAAATTTGAAATAATTGCTTAAAATTTCGTATAATCATATGTAATTAATGGGCTAAAATAGGTTAGATTTGATTTAGTAATAGCCTCTCACGTCTAAAATCAGCAGTATAAAGGGCAAAATAATTGCTTTGGAAGCTTAGTATGACCATCTGGCGTTTATTTCTCTTGAAAGGGAAAGGGAATATAAAAATATAATTATATATGTATTTCGTTTAAGAGCAGTGGATTAATTAAAATCCACCTCCCAATGTAAACTCATAAGTGGACACAAACTCATTAAATTTAAAGAGGTATGGCAAAGACTTTACTTTCCTTTTCAAAGAAGGGATAAGGATCAGCATGTACGTATTACATGTGCATCTGACATGACAAGTGGCATCACATAGATGGTTCCCTTACATCTGATTTATAAGACATGTGTCGAGATGATGTAGATGAGAAAAAGGTAAAATCATAAATAGAGGAATTCCCTCGTAAAATCCTTATACTCTCATTTCTTTCTCTCCTTGCAGTTTGAGTTCTCTCGAGCTTTAAGAAAGCTAAGTTGTGTCATAAAGATTTATGCTTTACCTCTTCTTTATGATTTTTTTTTTTGCCATGTTTCTATAATCATGCATGTGATCGATGTAAAATGGACATATAGTAAAAGATAACATGTTAAACATGTATTTAAGCGTGTTCTAAGCATGTCTAATAATATCAAGTATATTAGACCGTCAATACATTCCCTGGCATTACACTTCATACACATGTTAAGCACGAAAGGGGGACTAAAAAGATTCAACATTCACCAAACTAAGCATGAATAATATTGCATGGTGTCATATGACATGAAAAGTGAGTTAAAACACATAAAGATACGCATAAAAATACTTAAGATTTTTTTACCTTTTTTTTTTTTTTTAATTAAGCCTCCTGGCCATCATCCCCCACTTATGGGTCGCGGAGAGACTAAGTTCCCACCACGCCAAGAAAGGCGCATGAGGTCGAGACACCTCTACCGAAAGTTTATTTGTACCCCACCCCATATCAAGCTTTACAACAAATTCTCCCTCCTCCAAGGGTGCTACGAGATCGAGTCGCCCCACCACGCCAAGAAAGGCATGGTGGTGGTGTCGGAGACACCGCAAGGTCAAACTGATAACCAAGATTTCCGCTAATATGATCACATATGCAAGAATGAAGCTCATGATAATAAAAATGGTATAACCAAATCCTTCGCTTAATTTCAGATTTCAACTCAGATATGAAAGAGGCATGATATACATATAATTCCCTTTATATGAAATAAATTGAATCAAAGTATGAAATTCATGAGAATAGCATCATATCTCATCAAGCCAGTTAATTGATTTTTCCCTTAGATAAGAAAGTTTAGCAAGCCTTATATTCATCAAATAATATATTACCGATTTCCTTAGATAGAATATTTTCACCAACATTCCCTTGATAAAGGTAGTTTCCAAAGCAAGCACCACACTCACCTACTAGTAAAACAATGCAATTCCTTCAAAAAAAAAGAAATTTCAGCAAGCCTCCTCTAGATAACAAGCTAATAGTTTTCCCTCCATAAAAAATACTTTCAAGATGTATCATACACATTAGCAAAATCGATTCAATTTCCTTCTAATAAAAATATTTTCAGAAGATAAATGCATGATAACAAATTAATAGCTTTCCCCATCTTGTAGACATGAATTCCACAATTTCCCTTGCAAACACCACATTTCAAATAAGACACTTCAAACAACAAATTAATTATTTCCTCTCATAGAAATGATTTCAAAACATCACATTTACCTAAAGCAAATCGCTTTTTCCTGTATAATCAATTTCAGCAAAATAAGATCATAACTATCCCTAAGATAGATGCAACACAACATTGGGCCATACATCATCCCAAAGCAATTTTAGTAGGCTAAGCATCACACAATCAAGAATAAAGAGAAGAAATGAGATTTGGGCCATACATCATCCCAAATCCCTAAAGGAAACTCTCAAGATAATCCCAAGATAAGACATGTTTAGAAAGCCCCACTCCAAAGAAGCTCAAAATGCATAAAACAAGCTTAGAGAGAGAAACAACCCTGAGGTGTCGATTTACTAAAAGAGAGGGAGAAGGAGGAGTTTCACCGGTGGAGTCAAGGCCGGAGTCAAGGAGAAGAGGAGCTGCCACTGGAGAAGTCGAAAGATGCCGAGAGATGAGGGAGCTCCTGAGAGTCAAAGTCAAGGAGAAGAGGGAGCTGCGGCCCACCTGAGAGTCGAAGGAGAAGAGGGAGCCTGCGCCACGGAGAGTCAAGAGGAGAACGCCCAGAGATGAACGAGAATCGCCAAGAGGGGAGCTCGTGCGAGGAGACGCAGAGCGTGAGCAGGAGAGAGAGTGAGGGGGAGGGAGCTCTGCCACGGAGTCAAGAGGATGCCGAGAGCAGAAACCGAGAGGATCGGAAAAATGAGGGTCAACGCAGGATAACCCTCGCTGCTCTTTGAGCCGATCGGAACGACGATTTTTCCCTTTTTTTTTTCTTTTGGCTTAGCACATCTCGATCGGTGAGGTGGGGATTAGTAGGGAATTAATGCGATTAAGAGATTAAGAGATATTAGTCGCCGTTAATCATTTTAATGATTATTACTTTGACAAACCCCAGCAATATGTCAATTTAAGTTGTTTCACAACGAACGAATCAATCAATCAGATCGAGGTCGCTTAAATAACGCTGACGTCGAAATTCAAGTCTAAATTGTTAATGAATTAATCACGATACTTTGTCGATTCGACCGAAGATGTCGCTTCGTTTCGACATTTCACACGACGCCGATTTATTTTGGCGAACGAGGTTGTTTAAACGCCGGGCTTCGACTCGATATGCATGATAATTTGATTTAATTATCCCATCGATCCTAATTGATTCAAAATTTTCGCATTTTAATATTTTCGACGCGACGGCCGAATCGTCAATTAAAACGAATTTGATTTCGACGCGATCGTGATTTTAAAATCCACCTTATTTATTTAATTTATCAACATACATTATACTAGTCAACATCTCCAAGAGATTTGTTTGATACGCCGTTGTAATTTCAACAACTTCGATACACCGAGCTTCTCGATGTGGTCGCAAAGATTTGTGATTTCACCATTCACTACAAGCTAAATTGTCACACCAATGCGTTTATCACTATGAAAGAGAGTTTGACTTGTCATCATCAACTCAAGAGAATTTGCATCTTCACCCATGTTTTGTGTTTTGCCGACTTGAAAGACTTCCGAATTTGAAATTTATATTTTCTCTTATCCCGCTCAGGCCCTTTGATTTGATGACATGATTTGTCGGATGAGAACATCTTCTGCCCTAGCTGCGATGAAAGACATCTAAATTTGAAATTTGTATTTTCCTCCCCCTCGCTTGCCTGACTCATGGAGTTGAGATGAGAATATCTTCATCTCGCTTGTGCTTGACGACTTGTTGAAGACTCCTCAGATTTGGGATTTGATTTTCCTCCCGTCCCGCTTTGTGCCTGGACTTGATGGAGTTGATGAGAAATGTCCTCTCGGCTTTGCTTTGACGACTTGTCAAAGATTTCATCTCAAATTTGATTTGTATTTTCCTCCTCCCCGGCTTCGTCTAACCTGACTTGATAATGAGATGATTCTTCTGGCCCCTTTGTGCTTGACTTGACTTGTTGAAGATTTCATCTCGAGGTTTCATTCAGGCCTCCTTTATCCCGCTTCATGCCTGATGGATTTGATGGAGAAAGTCCCAATCATCTCGAGATTTGTCAGCGACATACCTTACTCTCGCCTAGCTTTCTGCCATCAGAAGGATAAATGCCGACACAGCTTGTGTTGGTCGATGGCAAAGAGTCGCCCCGGTTTGCACATGTAATGGACATCTGATGACAAAACTCCTTAGTTCGATTTAGTTTTATAATAACATTGGGATGCCTTCTTCTGGCCCCCCGCTTTTGCTTGATCGACTCATCAAGAAGAATTTCCTTTGCTTTCTCTTGATTTATCAAGGAGTCGAGATTTTACATTTGTGATTCCAAACTCCAAGGCTCGAAAAGGATGATATCTTTGTTGTTGTAGAATTCAAAAGATGACCCACCATAAGTGATAATTTCCTCCCCGTCACTTAAACTCACCAAGTTGGAGAGATTGGGATTTGGATGCTCTTGTCTTTGAACTAACGAAGAGGAGATCCCTTACTACTTGGCGAGTTAGACTCACAACTGACTACCGTATTTCGCGGTTGAATCCGACCTTATACACCCACTGAGTCGGACTCGAGCAATCGATGAAGGATTTTATCCTGCTAACGATGGGGATCTCTTACTACCTGATGGCGGTTGAGTAAGGCACCACCTACCTTATTTGCGGTTGAACCGACCTTATACACCAACTCGAGCCTTGGGATTTGAAGTGGATGAAAATTCCAACTTGGTTTGTAAGTTTGCGACTTGAAAATTTTTCTTCTTCGAAGACTTTTAAATCATTTGAATACATAATTTCAGTATGCATGTATCTCTGATCAGTCAAACCCAAAGAGAAAGAAAGTGCTGCCTTGAACGCCCAATACTTTACTATAAAATTTAAAATGCTGCCTGTGGGATTTTATTTTATTTTGAAATGCATTCTTACAAGAGAATTTCCAAAAAATTTTCATAAGTGTACAATAAAGATTTTCAAATGCAGATTTGTCCAATCACACTTTCATGTAATATTTTCTTTAAATGCCGATCGATCATGATTCGGTCTTTCACCTTGAAGTCCACAAATGATAGTTCCTTCCTCGATAGATCCTTTTCAATAACAAAAGGTCCTTCCCAATAGTTCAAATTTACCGCCAAATTTCAAGGATGATGATTGGTCTTCACACTGCACCACCTCCTTCCCAAAAGCTCGGACGGCATCAGATGATCGAATGCTCGACATCCTCGCCCGACAGACTTCTAGATTTTGTCGAAGCTTGAGCCCCACCTCCAAGCGATCAAGCTCTTCCATCCTAGACGAAAGCATTCTCATCTGGGTGAGATTTGTTGAATGGCTACCTGAGCTAAGGTAGTTCAACTTCAAAGAAACCGCTTCACCCCAAACACCAAATGAGTAGTGACTCAGAGAGGTAGGTCCCAGAAGCCCATAACGCCTCGTATGCCACCCTTTTATTTCTGTGAGAATTTTTCTAAGCAATTTGACTAGTGTTTTATTAAATGCCTCAAACGTTTCTGATTATAAATCAATATCGCCAATCAATCTTATCGACAAGAAATTTATAAACTTTAGGCTAAGGTCGAATCTATCCAAATGATTGGTACACCAAATCTATAAACAATATCAGGTAAAGAAGTTAGTCACTTGTTCACCAGAATCTTTAAATGGTACCAAATAATTTGAGAAATAAGGGTCGCTAAAATGATCGATGATCGTCCAATTACATCTCCCCAAAGACTCAAACGCCAAGATGCTATCGCAAAACGATTTGAGGTCGATGAATTATGCTACATGACATTCATCTTCTCTTTGATACAATCTTTACCATAATAAGATCCAATTCTTAATTTTGAAAGCCATTTAGACTGACATGTGCACCACAAAGTTCGATGGATTTCAACAATTACTTTGTCTTTTTCTATTCCCAAACATCGTACATCCGTCAAGGATCTACGATGTAGTATTGCCAACATAAGCATAGCCAGTTCTTTCTCAAGTCAGGTACATCGACTTATTATTAATTTTCCTCAAGTAATGACGGGTCGCTCCGCCTTCCTTCTCCATATAAAATTTCATTGTTTGGTGCTTCCAGAAGGTCTTCCATCCTGAATGGTTTGACGCTTGTCGACTTTGGAAAGTAATCAGAAGTGGAGTGTAAGGAGCAACATGAGTCGCACTCACTGATATGACCCTCTTCCAAATGGGATCTTAAACTTATCTTCTCGACGAATGAATAATTAATTAATGTAAATGCCATCCATACTGCCATTTCTTTAATTTAAGCAAGAATCTGCTATTCCTAGCTGAGACTCGAGTCATATTCGAATTTGCTTCATAAGCTCGAGAACTCGCTTGTGATAAGAAAAGCTTTGTTGATTTTGTAAAGGCCCAACACTGATTAATGACGTTGAGAATCGCCATAAATTTGCAAATTCTGACCCCATGGAAATGGTTTCTAAACCCACCAACGCTTCATATTCTCGCTGCTGTTGTCGAGCATTTATAAGAATGTCTCAAGATGCCACCTCGTGTGATCAAGATGAGACCGATACGCCAGCCTTTGAAGATTTGAGGGTCGAGTGTATCTAATGGACTAAGCTCCATCAAAATACAATTCCCACATTTGTTGCTTTTCTTTTCATATGATTTGCTCATCGAAGATCATCGTTGATGGATGGGATGAGCGAAGAAAATCTGTAATTGCCCCTTCACCGCTCGGGACATATGTAATATCAAATCAGCAAGACATCGCATCGCCAATTGCCAACGCTGGTCACATCAAGAACTTCAACGGATCGATCCTCGAGATAAGTGGTAATTTTACGAGATAAAGATGTAATGACGAACTTTGGGAAAAGAAAAATTAACGCCAAACAATGCTTCAATTGAGAATAACGCTTCGCTTCCTATTAGTCTTCGACTAATAATGTAGCATTCTCCTTCCTTCCTCATTATGTCCAACAAAGCACCTGAGATTCTTCCAAGGCCGCCAGGTACATGAGAGGCTTTCCGATCGGAGCCGCAAGAATGGGATTCAAATAAGATATCGACATCGCCGCCTTCGACATTCTTCGCCCCACTTGAAAGGAGTATCTTTCTTCATTAATTTTGCAAAGGTCGACATCCGCCGACAGATTTGATATAAATCTTCTAATGAATGCTAGATGTCCTCAGATGAAGGAGCTTGGCAAGACTCGAGGAGGCATTTCGACAATCGCTTGATTTTGTCGGGATCGATTTCAATCTCCTCCACGCACAACATATCCAAGGAACTTTCCAAGAGACTCCAAAAGCGCACTGAGAGGATTCATCTTGAGATCATATTTTCTCGATTCTTTCAAAGACAATCCTTAAATCATCGAGATGATCTTTACATCTATACTGACAAGGTCATCAACATAAAGACTCTACTTTTGATGAATCAACTCACAAAGATGTCATGTTTCGTATGTAGCCCAAAGATTCTTCGCCGGGCATGAAGGTATAAATATATAATCAAGGCCCCGAATGAGGTATGCTTTCATCTTCGTGAGCCATCTTGATTTGATCAGAACGACGATCCGCCCATAAATGAGAACATGTCGTGGTAAGTGTTATCCACTAACAGCTCGATACGGAAAGTCATCCTTTGACATGCTTTGTTTAAATCCTCAAGTCGATATGCATATAATCACCATTCTTCTTTTCACTTGGGACAATATTAAATTTATCCAAAGATTTTTCTTCTCAATAAAACCGCCTTCAATGAGCTTCTTCTTTCGCAATTACCGTTTCTTCAACCTCCAATCTCATTCGCTGGTTTGACTGCCGATCCGCTTAATTGCTTTCAGAACCGCTATATCAGGGATAAGCCCGCATTTCAAGATATGTCCAGCAAAGCAATCCTCAATTCACATAAAAGTTTTTTAATTCTTCCACTTTATCTTCGTAGAAAGCACCGATGAACGCCGCAGGATCCTCCGCCTAAATTAACTTTTGTTCATCCATAAGAATGCCTCCCCACCATCTTCAAGCTCTTCAGCCGCCCCGCTTCTACTTCTTCATTATTGTGAGACTAACATTAAGAATGACATTCTCATCACTCACTTCAATTTCGCTATAGAATGTGTATATTCAGGACCGCTTCTGATAAAACCAAGCCTTTTGTAGTGTGTTTATTTCTCTTACCAATGGTTTGAGAACCTTGGTACCACATCATTTCAAAGAGCTTATTTGCACTGACCCCATACGACAGTTTTGCATTTTTGAGAGTAATATTTTGGCATCTCAGGCATAGCTTTCTTCTTCTTCGATAACAGATTACCCAATCAGATCTTCTTCGACACCCCTGATTTATAAAACAGCTCGCCCGTGTTTTCCGTGGAGAGGAGGTACATGGTCACCGCCTCGACTGAGTTTCTCGGGTGATTTCTTTAAAATGGGAGGAACGGAGTGACTAAGTGTAGTCGCCGATGGATCTATGATTGTTTTAAAGTGCATTGCACCTTACCTTCAAAAGCGATTCAAACTCATAATCGAGTCAAACCGATTTTCCTCAATCAGTTTTACTCAAGAGTCATGCGACCTTTGATTTAGAACACATTCATCTTCTTTCAAGATGAAATGACATATTTATTTTGACTGTTCTTTATATCCCTAGAATATTTGGAACAACCTCTTTTCCTTTATTCATTTTATCTTCTCCTTCTTCTTAACTTGTTTTTATGGGTTTTAAAGTAGATAGATTTGCTATTGTTTTGTTGATTCCCTCGGAAATAACCATCTTGATAAATCTTCATTTCATGCACCGCAAAAGGTCAGATGTCACCCACAATTTGGCATTCTTCTCCATCCTTTGTATATTTCATACATCAGCAATGTAGATGACAATGCCATACTTATGAAGCCATGGTCCACCCGTATGGCTCAATGAAGTATCCAGATCGATCACATGAAATTTAGCTTCGTGTGAGGTCTCCAAATTTAAGAGGAAGGACTAATGACCCGATAGTTTCCCTTCTCATCAAAACTCAACCATGACTTTATCTCGCCCATGTTGTACATCTGTAGATACCATCTAAGAGTTCTCAAGTTCATAAGATTCATTGAGGAACCGGATCAATTAAGATCCAGATTATAATTTCATCACTTTCACCGTAACATAGAGGGCATCAGGCTCGCAATTCCGATCATCTTCAAAATGTGAATTGGAGGCTCTCAAACGGTCTCGCTCAAAGAAATATGCTTCAACTTTCCTTTTCGAGAGAGCACTATGTGTTAGAGATCTTCCGACATTAAGTGCTTCAGATACACTAAGTCGCTCTAATTTTCCTGGGAGGATAATATGTAATGATCCCTTTGATGAAGGCTTTATTTGAATCCTTGTGGATAACTTTTTCATTGACTTCAATTTCTTTTCCTTTATCTTTATTCATCGTTCTTTTCCTCTCGTTGGGATGAAGATTCACCACTTCAACTCAGATTGAAGCTACTTCATTTTAAATCTTCGTGATGACTTGCTTCAAAGATTCGCCGCCCTGCCTAATGATAAGATTCTAATCATTATAGCTCATGCTATGATATGGTGAGCTCGTTCATCTTCCTCGGGAAACAGTTCTCTAAGTTTATCAACTTCATGCATCATCAAGCAAGACTGCAGAAGTTCTTCGCCTTCTTCCCCGCTTCTTCATCGACCAAGATTTGAAACGAATTTAAGCGCGATAGTCATCGCCGATTGTATAATCTTCCATATTATGATGATCTGTGTTACGCCACCATCAATAAGAACATTTGTGCTACTATCTTCTTCTTTTATTTAGTTTATTTTTTGTTTCGATTTCTTAGCCTTCCATCAGTATTTGGTTCCGCTTTCGTGAGATGAACTAGCCTTCCCATAACTTAGTTTTGTCTCAACTCTGCGCTCAAGTGGTGATTTAATCAATACCCTTCCAATTGCTTTCAACATTTTTACATTTTTTTAGAGAGCTCGCCATCCTTCATCATCGACCGCCTTCTTTTTTATCATCGCCGATAAGATCAAGAGGTGATTACTTTGTGGATTCTTTCTGACGCATTCAATACACCGTCCGCAATGTGAATTCTCCATTTATATTTTCGCTTCAATCTTTGAATATGTAATAATCTTCAACAGATGGCCGAAAGCACTGATATGGACAGAAGGATTATCTCTTGTCCAAATTTCGTCTCTTTTTTTACACTCCGTGACCTACTTGAGTGTTGTAAACACACTTTCCTCTTAAAAGAATACTTTTGTTCATTTTTTCTTTTGCGGGCCATCAAAGTCATTCGCCCTTTGTTTCTTGTCGCTTCACGTCAACCTCTGTACATCATTACCTCCAAGATGAGTTTCATGGAGCGTGATCAACGACCGCTGGTTTTTCGATGACAGGTATTTCTTTCGTTACGCACTAACCGCCTCAGATCCTTTCAGATGAGGTGAAATGCGTTTCACCTTTCTTTTCCTGAGCTTTTGCTCTTTGAATTTATCTTGCCATCGAGCGGATAAATTTAATTTCAAATTTACACCCTATCGGAGCTCTTGAAATGTGGTAATCAAGCCACGCAAAGATAAGGCCATCTTATCATCGTTGCCCATCAAGAATTGAATCGCATGCTCTTCTTCTAATTGTTGTTCACATTTCATACTCAAATTTCGCCAACGCTGCATTATATCTAACCGACTGCCTTTTCTTCCTCTTCTCAAGATCAAGAATGGTTGTTTTTTGATCGCACGAATCTTTAACGAACATATTTTCAAGTTCGCAAAAGTTTTGATCGAAGCCATTTCGACAACTCAAAGATACCATTCAAAGTTAAACTATCGACGAACGGAATAATAATGCATCATTACCCGGTCCGCAGATGCTTTGAATCGGGCCGAGCTGGGATTACCATTCGCGGTCAGATTGAACTTTGGCATTGAATATCCCTTTCGATATGGAATTTGATCATTCCGCAGATACGCGACCTTTTGCTCACCAATTTTTCGCCGCCCGCATTTATCATCTTCTCATTCAATATAATATCAAGTTGAGATCACGCTTCGTAGTTTGTATATTCTCGAGAAGTTGTCGAAATGACTCATTTATTAATCCTCGCCGTGCTCAATTTGGACCTCAAGCATGTGAGATCGATTTATCGGAGGTCATCGTATCTTGAGGCTTGATGATTATTCGGGGACATGACTCGCCGCAATATTCTTCAGATTAATCGCATCATCGAATCATCTCAGATCATCATCATTTCGCCATTTTCATTCAACGAAGATTTCTTTATCTCGGCTTTCATCCGACGCCGAATTTGTCTCCTTTCGCCAAAGTAAGACGAAGGTGGATTTTCTTCTTTCTTCTTCTTCTTCGTTGCTCCTCTCAAGACTCGTGAGGATGCTTCCTCTATTCAACATTTTGTCGTTTCTTCAGTTGAGGGGAGGTAATCACAGACTAGTCGATATCACTATTTTATTTCCATTGCCTCTACATATGATTATACGCTCAAGCAATCCTTACGTTACTGATTTTGTTACATATGAGGCATCTCGCTCAAAACAATGCCTTAAGCTTATTTTAGCCTATTGCTCTACATACGATTATACGCCTAAGCAATTTATTTCACTTTACGTTTTTGATTTTGTTACATAAGGAGTGATCGCTCAAAACAACGCCAGTCTAATTTTAAGCCTATTGCCCTACATGATTATATGGCTTCCAAATGATTTATTTCACTCTATATCCTCGCTATTTGTGATTTAAAAGAGGCCATTTGTTCTAAATGAACTATTTAAGATATTCTCAACCAAATGCTTATATCTATCTTAGACCTCTTCGATCAACACTGCTTGAATAAGTTTCTAAAAATGCTCAAAGATGAGAATGATGATATATCCCTTGCTTCGACCGTCCGTTAACAAAACTCAAAAAATCAAAATTGAACCTATATTTCAACTGACATTTAATGTCCATACAACATTTTAAAAGAATGTGATACTGTGATGCAGTTAAATGCTTCAAACAAGTGACACGTGTAAGATAAATACAAAAGAACAGATGCTACATCTTCCTGCTCTTCTGACCGGCCCGTTAACAAAACTCAAAAAATCAAAATTGACATCGAACTTCAACATTGGGACATCTTAATGTCCATGCAATTTTCAAAGAACGATATCCATATGCATGGGAGAAATACTAAGTCAAATACAAAAGAATCAGATGCTACATAATCCCTTGTCTTCTGACCGTCCGTTAACAAAACCTAAAAAATTGATATTATAAGAATTTCATTAATAATAATCCGGTAGTTTAATATTATATAATACAAGATACGATCCAACTAACATACTTCTAAAATTCAAATTCTCGTGAAGAAAAGTCCCAAACCCGATCCTGCGCTCAAACAAATTTACGCTGAAGGATTATACTTCGAGATAATGAATTGACCATCCTCGTAGAAACCTGTAGTAGCAGCGCCTATCAATCGATATTAACCCTGTGATCGGTAGTGATTATAATTAAAATTTCAATGATAAATGATCATATATATTCAAATCTAAAATCAATCATAAAATGATCAAAATCCAAATACAAAAATATAAAAAAAAAAAATGAAATTAATTATTTAACTTTAAAATTAAAACTAAAAAATAAAAAATAAAAAAGTAATCCACCCTCCGCAATTTGTTTGTCTTCGACAAATTAAGAAAATTTTGCTCACAAAGAAATTAATCGTCAAATTAAATACATAACTACCTTCACACTCAAATATTCCTAAAGTTCGTAGTGACGCTCTGTCCTCGTCCGCTGATTTCCGGACACCACATAATGGCGGCATGACAGCCCTCTGACCGGTTCGCCATGATAAGACCACTAAATTACTACCAGTTCAGATGTTCTTAACGCTTTTTCGAGCTGAAACGTAGAATGTATTTGGTCGCAAAAGTTCTATGTAAGGCCGACTTATATTTGTCCCCTTAGACAAACTCCACCCTGTGTCTACAAGGACACCTCGACGACGAACCCATGCAGACAAGGATCCTTCGGGCCGGTCGACTACCTCCGACTGACACTGGATCGCGACTGGATGACTAACCATGGATCTTGACGGCCACATCGCTCCCCACAAAAGTTAAAATAATAAATTTCATAAGTTCTAAACTCCACTCACGTAATTATATACTCGTTTTTAACATTCATCGATCAAATTTTAATCGAAAGTGCTTCTCAAGACGGGAGGTAATTAACTATCTTTGCGCCATAGAAACCCTGAACCAGATATAAAAGTTCTCACCAAACGAACGAAATCTCCTGGTAGAGTCTTATCTACTATTCATCCTTCTCTCAAATTATCACCGACACTTAAACAACTCTTCCTTCCCAAAAGATGTATTAATTTTCGATCCCACAAATGTCCTCCATAATCACACACACATGATTTCGTTGATAACATAAATAACAATATATCAGATTCATGATTCACAAGATCATAATTTTTGATATTTTTTCATATTCATATGTGAAAATAACATTTGACATTCACTCAAGTTTCTATAACTAATACTTATGGTAAATTTTAATTTTACATAATATTTACTTTACGCTCATTTATTGATTTTTTTTTTTGAATTATTTATTTTGTAGGTATACAGCTCAAAGAGAAAGAAGACTAATTGAATGGAATTTTGATAACCTTTTTTTTCGATTATTTGATGCCCTAATGTAATTCTATATTATAAGACATTCAATAACTCTCCCTTGTATTTCATTTTTTGGCCTTGTTTCATTATTTTAATTTAACATGATTATCTGCACTAAATTGTAGTGTTTGAATATTTTGTTGGAGATTAAAATTCTAGCCGTATTAATCAATACATTGTTTTATAAAGTCCTGAAAAGAATGCTCTGAAACTTTTTCTTCATATAAATATTATATTGCCCTGATGTGATTGTTGTTTAACTATGTTTTTTTTTTTAATTTGCATATTAAAGTATAACCTTGTGTGTACATTTGTTGAGTCATCATATATACCAAGTTGAATTACTTTGCAAATGATACTCCGTGTTACATGATAATTAGTTAAGTATTCACAATTTGTGTGGATTATAAGTATCTTATTATGTGTTCATTTATAAAAGAAACAAATAGCATATACTATTGAAATCACATTTTTTACCAGGTTAAAATGATAGAGCATGCAGTATTAAAATTTGTGTGATGACAACTGGTTGGTTGAGATTTATGTATATAATTTCCAATGGCGTTCTATTAAAAATATTTTTTGTATAATTTCCAATGACTATTTTAAAACAAGACTAAAATATTGACATTTAATTTACCATATTTGTCATTTAACCTATTTTTATTTGTTTATTAAAATATGAAAATGTGGCTTCCATTATTTGTCCTATTTCTATCCCGTAAAATATTGTCATTTCCCATTATTCAAATTTCGTTCTTTCTAGCATCTGAAATTAATATTATCATATTATTAGAGTTTAAAATTAAATATATGTTTTAAAATGTATATTAATCTATTCTTCATCTCTTAAATTAATAAATATGATTAAATATTTAAAAATAATTTATTATAAAATTTAATTATATAAAAAAATTATATGATTGTATTTATTGGAATAATTTCAATAGAATAAAAAATTCGAATGAAATCTAATAATAAAATATTTCTAAGAATTTATGTAATAATCTTACATTTACAAAATTAAAAAAGTTTAAACTATTTAATTACAAAAATAATGATTTAAATAAAAATACATAACTTTATGCCAAAAAATAATTACTAAAAAATCTTCTTTATAGTAATTCAATCTCCTTGCATATAATTGTACTTGTTGCACATAGAAAATAAAAATTAATTAAAAAATTTTTAAATTCCAAAAATGCCACTAACTTTAACACCGCTAATTGTTATTCCAAACGGAAGGACCAACTTAGTCTCTGATCAAATAGTTAGAGGACCAAATTAATCCTCACATTCAGTCTGGGACTAAATTGATCCTTCATCAATAGTTGAGGGACCAATTTGGTCTTAAACCCGTCACTTATATAAGAATGTTAAAAGAATTTCTTTAACACCTTTAATAAAGAAAGTGGTTTATGTATTAATAGTTTCAAAAGTTGTTTTGTTACGTCTCCATCATTTAACACTAATAAAATCAATCGTTTTATAAATATCACTAGTTTTAATCACCAAGATTTACCTATCAAATATCCGGGTACCCCTCTTTATAGAGGTAAGAAATGTTCTTTCTTACTTGATGGATTCAAAATATATTAAAGAAACTATTTGCTTGGGAATTCAATTTTTTGTCATTTGGTGGTAGATTAACCCTTATTAAAAGTATTCCTTGTTCTCTTCCTATATATCTACTTCAAACAATTCAACCAACTCTTTTAACTATGAATAGAATGGAAAGATTATTTAATAAATTCTTTTGGAGCTCTAGTACCTCTTCTAAGAGAATATATTGGATGTCTTAGGGAAATTGATATGGAGTTTTGGATGAAGGTGGATTAGGTTGTAAAAATACTAGTGATGTGATTCATGCTTTTTCTTTCAAACTATGATTGAATTTTATGAAAGCTTATGGTCATTATTTATGAAAGCTAAGTATTGTCAAGGAAAACATCCTCTTAAATGTTATTACAAAGCTTAAAATTTTCCTATTTGGAAAAGATTATGCTCTATTAAATGGGACGCTAAAAACTTGATCCAATGGGGTGTCAAAGATGGTTCATTCTACTTCTAACAAGATAATTGGTTAGGTGAAGAGTCTACTGATACTTTATTGACAACATACTTGACTTCAACAATTAAAATCAATCATTTTATCAGTAACAATATGTGAGGTCTGCAAAAACTATCAAATTTGATCCCTCAAACTATTATAGAAAAAATCATTAAAATTTTCATTGGGCCATACGAGAAAGATCATATGCTTTTCAGATTATCTCACAATGCCACATTTGTCATTAAAGACATGTGGCATTTTGTTAGAGAGAAGCTTACTCATTCAAAAAAATTAAGAAAAAAAAATTGGAATCAAACTATTCTAGTTTAATATTCAATTTTTGTTTGGAGAATCTTGAAAATTTTCATTGCGGTTGACTCTTTATTACAGACCAAAGTTTTTAACTACCTTCTAAATGCAATTGTTGCTATCATATTGAAACTTTAAACCATGTTTTTGTCAATAGTCCTATTGCTTCTAGAATCGGAATTTGGTATGATGATATTTTTAATGCATCTCATTTTGTAATAAATATTACTATTTCTCAATTATTTAATTCATGCTTTCAACATTTAAACAAAGGTCACATTGAAGTTGTGGTTGCTGTGACTCTTATTTGGTTTATTTGGATGAATAGAAATGATGCCAAATAAAGGAACAATCCAATGAACCATTTAAGAATCATTGCCAGAGCTAGAGAAAATATTAAATCAATTGTTGATGCTAAGCATATATCTTGGAAAAAATTTCAGGGATGTAAATTTGATGCAATTTATTTTGGCATCACAATGCCAAATTCTTATAAATCAGATAGACAATGAATCATTATCTGGCAAAAATCGAAATATGATTATATTAAGGTTAATATGGATGGTTTTGTTATTCGTAATAAATATAATTGTGTTGGTATTCTAAGGAATAAGAATGGTGTTATAGCTGCCTTTGCCAGCCCTTTACCACCTTGCTCTATTATATATGTTGAATTAATGGTTGTCTTTCATGCAATTAACATCTGTCTTAACATGGGCTTTTTGAAAATCTGGATTGAGTTTGATGCATTATTACTACTTGACATCATTAATTATAACAAATTAGACAATGCACAAATATTTACTTGATTAATGGTACTAAAAAGCTTCTATCAATAATTTCTAATAAAACTTCTCATATCCTAAAGGAAGGTAATGCCTTCGCTGATTATTTGGCTAAATTAGGTGTGGATCTACCTGATCTTACTATTTTTTATGAGCATAACCATACCAAGCATCTACGTGGACTGGTTAATTTGGATAAAATCGGTCTTCCATTTTTGGGATTCAATTAAATATACATATGCTTTATGTTATCAGATTCCACTAGCTCGATATTTTCAAAATTATTTTTACTTTATTGGCCTTCATTGACTTAAATGTTATGCAAGGGATTAAATTCCTTTCAATGAAAGAATATTTCAATCTGTTATGTTTACTCACATTACATATCAAACTTCTTTTTATATTTGTTTCAATATGCACAAACTATTAAAGTCCTTGATTAGCATCATCTTATTTGTTATTAAACTTTACACAAATTTAGAAAACTTGGTGATTGCACATTTCAACCCTTGTTGAAATTCACATTTTGGCATTTTTTGTATTACATGATTATTAAACTCCAATTTGAAAGTATCCTCAAACTATAATCAGGATTTTTTGCTGATATGGTAATGCCTTAAGATAATGATTGTAAAATCATAAGCAGGTGTGAATATGATCCCTTTGTGTTTCCTTTGAATGAAATTTTCAGATATGTGTGGGCAAAGGGAAAATGGCAGGGTTGGTACCTCCATTTAATTCAAGACTTCTTTAGTTTGATTGTAACTAAACCAATTTTAGCATTCAAATTTTGCTCTAATTGTTTTAGACTCTGGACTACCTTCAGTTATCTTATGGTTAAATTTTCTCTTAACAAACCTCATTAGCAAATAGATTACGCAACTGTGATGAATATGCTTGGTATTTTTTTTTATCTCGGATGCTTTACTATTTAGTGATGGATTTCTGTTATCTTATTGCAAATTACTTGATGTGCAATTTTTCATTTTGTATTTTTAAATGGTTCAGCAATAATCATCACTATATTAAATCATAAAATGATGTATTTTTCGATATTCCAATCTTTAATGGCTATGAAGACTATGATATATGGTTTAGATTACATAATAGGTTGGTAGCTTTCCCTTCTTTAGTTGCCCTCTTGTTAATTAAATTGGCAGCTAGCTGTGGTCTATTGCCCCTTAATAACATTGATGATCGATCATGTGACGCTTCACTATAAACTAAGCCTGAGCTGCTATCCTATTGGCCAGTTTTATTTAGATGTGTTGATGGATATATTAATGGCATTTTTTTTCATCTATAAATTTTAATATACTTGATGATGTCTTTAACATGGATATCTAATATTATCAATAAATTTAATGCATTGTACATTTCCACGTATTAAGTATATAATATTTCTATTTTGAGTAATTCTTATAACCTACATGAATATTCGAGAATTCATTTATCACTTTACTGGTTGTGTGTTTATGCCTTTGTTATAGGATTGATACAAACTGATGATACATGTGCAAAAAAATGCTAAAACTTTTATAAATGGTATTAATGTTAAAAACAAAGAAAGTCTATGATATGTCATGTCATATGGAATAGATTAGCAGATTATGATGGCCTATATTGTTAGACAAAAGTTCTTTTAAGATGAACCTTCATAGAGGTCAAAAGGGGTTCTTGACTCTAGTTAAATGTTGGAGTTTGTCCAAC
Organism: Cymbidium sinense; assembly: GCA_021442155.1. NCBI lineage: Eukaryota > Viridiplantae > Streptophyta > Magnoliopsida > Asparagales > Orchidaceae > Cymbidium > Cymbidium sinense. The sequence continues at coordinate 7,378,784 of CM038219.1, forward strand.
TTTTACTAAGCGGTTGTTGATAAATGTAATGCTCGAGCAAGTCCAATCTTTATTAATGATGATAAAGAGCCGGCAAACCAGGTGATAATTATGTGATATCTAAATGTGTTAAAGCTTATATAAACATCATATAACACTATTAATGCTATAAAAGTAAGAATAAGAATTGAAAATGAAAATAAAGCTAATTATTTAATAGTGGCATTTGACTAATATAGTAAATTAAATGATTGGACATTAGATAATTGTCTTAAATTTCCTTGCAGACACTCATAATTAGAAGTTATGATTGTATTCATTACTCATAATCTTTATTAATGATGATAAAGAGAGTGATAATTATGTGATATCAATGTGTTAAAGCTTTATATAAACATGCTATAAAAGTAAGAATGAGAAGAAATGAAAAAAAATAAAGCTAGTTATTTAATAGTGGCATTTGACTAATGTAGTAAATTAAATGATTGGACATTGGATAATTGTCTTTAATTTCCTTGCAAACACTCATAATTAGAAGTTATGATTGTATTCATTACTCATGATCTTTATTAATGATGATAAAGAACCGACGGACTAGGTGATAATTATGTGATATCTAAATGTGTTAAAGCTTATATAAACATCATATAACACTATTAATGTTATAAAAGTAAGAATGAGAATTGAAAAAGAAAATAAAGCTAGTTATTTAATAGTGGCATTTGACTAATATAGTAAATTAAATGATTGGACATTGGATAATTGTCTTTAATTTTCTTGCAAACACTCATAATTAGAAGTTATGATTGTATTCATTACTCATGTAATTATCAAAGTATGTCTTACTTAAAAGTTTACTTAATAACTATGTCTACGATTATTAATTACTCATGTTAGTTTAAATGATCAACGTGCATATTATTTTCTCTTTTATTGTATTTGTATTAGAATTGTTTATTCCATTCAATTTTTTGATCATTAGACATTACTATATCTATTGTTTTTTTAAAAAGTAAAACAACTAAAATTTCATTAATAAAAAAAGACAAATATAACGTTCAAGCCTACAAGAGTGAGACTCAAAAATCAAAGAGTCAATCCCTCAAAATTAACTAAGCTTATAATGAGCACTACAATAAATATAACTAAAAGGGATTGGTGAGAGAATGGATAAGCAGCTCAAAAGATTTTTCTCTTTTTATTTTTTAAATAAATTTTATTTGTGGAAAGCCTTAAAGATCGTACGCAAATGTAGAAATAATATAATTTTTTATGAGATAAATATTTGATTTCCAGACAATCTAATGGATTACAATCCTTATAAAGAGGAGAATTAGACTTACTAAGTAAGACTTACGGCTGTACACATGAGCATGCATAAGTTGATTGGTTTGGATTTGAATGAGAGTTTATATTTTTAAAATAGTTGCAAATATTTTTTAAAATGATTGTATGCTTCTTGAGGGAAAGAAAAGTAAATTTGAGTTAATCTTATTTTTAACCGGCACAAAATTCTAAAATTCTATGTATGAGCATTTTAACACATTCATTAGAGCATACTAAGCTTTTCAATTTTTGAAATTTGAACATAATTTAGAAAACTTGCACACACTTCAAAGTAAATTAAATTTAAGTTAAACTTTTTTGTAAGTGCTTAAGCATTTAATCTATTCACCGAAACACATGTGGATTATTTTACTTTTGATGATTTGATATGTCATGCATGCCTTGTAGGAACAATCACACTACCCACGAAATATAACAGTGAACCACTTCATCTCATTCAAAGATTTTTATTCACAAGAATATTCTATTATTTATGGAAGCATATTGTCGTGTCAAGGCGTTCATGAGTTATCTTTGGTAGTTGACGTGTACATCATGTAAGGCAAAACCATGACACGCCTAAGGCATTCATGAGTTATCTTTGGCAGTTGACGTGCACATCGTGTAAGCCAAACCCATGAGACGCCCAAGGCATTCATGAGTTATCTTTGGTAGTTGACGTGCACATCGTGTAGGGCAAACCCATGACACACCCAAGGCAGTCATGAGTTATCTTTGGTAGTTATCGTGTACATCATTTAAAGCAACTCACAGAACCCGGGACACACAGTAAACTGAATCATTTGATTTTATTTGGAAAAAGTTCCCATTCATGTGAACGCACAATCTTTTGAGATGTGCAACAGTCATTCACATGAATGCATGGTCATCAAAACATGCACGCAGCTTCGCATTTTCAGTTCATCATTAATTGCATAATGTCTGCTTACATTAACTCGATTGAGAATTCGTTTGCAACATTAGAAGGTTTAATGTTTGTTAAGCATTTAAAGCGTTGCAATTATATTAAGTTTTAGCCCCACTTTTTTGTTCATGAGTGCCCACAAAAATTGTTTTTTCTTTCCACAAATTAGGGGCCCCTTTAATTCATTTACATCCTGAGTTTAGTGCACTGATTTTGAGCATTCCAAAATTTTCTTGCGTTTGTGAAAATTTTAAGCTCGTATGCAAGCTTTCAAATTCATCATGAATCCCTCATTAGCTCAATGTTGTTTCCAAATATACATTCTACCATAATTCTTTTCATTTCTTCAGCACTACTTGTATTAATTTTGAAAGCTTCAATTTCATTTTAGATCATTTTTAAGTCTGGGAAGTCATTTATATTCATTATGGTTTAAGTTATATCACTATAATTATAGTACCATTCTGGCGTCATTCCCAGATGGGAAACATCTTCCAGAATATGGAGCTTGCTTGTCACACTAAGAAAGTCGTGTATAGGTGATTTATGAGACACTATAGCTAGGTCTTCTACAGTGACAGTGCCAAAAAAAGGTGTATATAGGTCCTCATTTACCTACGTGAAAATTTATAAGCAATTCCCTCACTTCATCAACAAAGAAGCATATGAGTACTTATTTTTGGTGATCTAGGTCTTCTAATCCCTTTAAGACAAGAAATGTGTGGATGATCTTCTCCTTGCTAAGCCAAGAAAGACACTATAGCCACCTACAAGGAAAATTTTGCAAGAGATGCAATTTCTCCACTGAATCAGAACGACGCATCCAAATACTTATGCATATAGAGCAAATGGCGTGCATTTTGCATAATATCTACATGTGGTGTTAACAGCAACACAAGACAAGGCACCTATAATGATTGTAAAAGATTTTTTTCCTATTTTCTTTTTTCTTTTTTCTTCTTATTTTTTACTTTTTTTCTTCTTTTTTCTCTTTTTTTCCTTTTCCTATTTTCTCTATTTTCTCTATTTTCTCTTCTTTTTTTTGTCTCTTTGTCAATAGAGAAAAATAGAGGAAGAAAAAGAAAGAGGAACAAAGAGAGAGAATTAGAGAGAGAACGAGAGGGAGGAAGTAAGAGAAAGAGAAAGGGGGTCGATTGGAGAGAAAAAAGGGAGAGAGAGGGAGGGAGAGGAAAGAAGTAAGAGGATGAAGAAGGGAAGAGAAGGAGGAGGAAGGAAGAGGGAGAGGAATAAAAGGGAGAAGGTGGTGGCAGCAATGTGCGATGATGGTGATGGCAGCGGGAGTGAGAGAGAGATCGAGGAAGAGAGAAAGAAGGGATCGCGTGTGAGTGAGAATGAGATGCAGCAAGCTAGGTAGATTAGTTATTTGTTTATTTTTTAAACAAAAGAGAGAGTATTGTATCACCCCTTCGTGGGGCACTTATATGAGGCGAAGGAGAGGGGGATGAGTAGCATGGTAATAAAACACAGATGGAAAACCGAGCCAATGGCATTCATTTATAATTGAAGTATTGAAGTATAAAGGATATCATAATATCTAAAACGTCCAAAATTATTAGATCACACAACAAGGTATATGCAACTATATTATCCATAAGAAAAAGGTTACCAACACATAGTCAAATATGACCAAAGATATTGTGGTTAAGAAATAAAAAGTGTTAAGCCCCACCAGCTCACCCTTAATAATGAAATACTATCAAGTCCTAAAAATAGAATTGTCTGTGTTCTTAAATTTTGTATAAAAATATAAATTAAAAGCAAACAAAATTCAAATATTCATTAAATTTATTATTCATGATAGCCATAAATTAAAAGAGGCATTATAACTATTATGTTTGGGAGAAGGAGAAAAAGATTTGGGAGGCTTTTCCATGCAATTAGCCTTGATTACTGAGTAGTCAAGTTATATGGGTGGACCTAAATAACGGAACAATAATAGCTAACTTTATGTTTAGCTACATAAGGTCCAAATGCAAAGTCATAGTTGACTAAACATCATACTCATTCAAGACTACACAGAGGCTACAATAGAGGGGTTCACTAGTAACCCTCATATGGATCCCAAATCAAAAACGATTATGTGTGAGACACATGTTTGTTGGAGTACATAAATAGTGTGATGTTTATAAAAAGTTTCTAGCAAACAAAAAAAACAAAAAAAGTTTTAAAAAAAAGATTATTTCCAAATATTCTCATTTGCAATACAATCAAGCTTGACAATTTAAAACTTGATTAACAACATTGTTTGGAAAACTAGCCATTGAAAACCTTTTTTATTTTATTATGTTAGCAAATAAAAATTTAAACATACCTCCAATTGGTGAAGCGTATTTGCAGATAGCGTCATCTCAGTATTGTGAGAGAACGGCTGAAATGAAGCACCCATGATTAAAATCCTTTCCAAGCCAAACTTTTTAAGGTATCGCAAGGATAATGCTAATGCTTGGATAGATAGTTCTGGCAAGGCTAAAATTACCTAAAATACAATAAGAAACTCTTTCAGGTTAATTATATGCATTTTATGTAAATCAAAGTTCAGAAGATATGAAAATACAAAATTAAAGTAATTCATATGTTGTAATCCTGCCACAAATACAAATGAAGAAAAGAATATATCTTGAAGAACACACCGCAATCCCATAAAAATCATCTTTCTCTCTCTTGATGTCCAAATTTGTTTCAACATGTTTAGAATTTGGGATATCCTCAGCCATCTCTTCGTATAAGGACATCACCTCGGCAAGAGCACCACCATCATTTAAACAGTTACGGGAAATTCGCTCAACTCGAACATTAGATCCAGGTCCAGCATAAGCCAACAGCAGCTAAAGGATAAATTGAATGTATATCACATCAACAATTAAAGTTCTTATCAGATATAAACAAAAAAGAAAGGTGCATAAATACAACTCCAACTAGATAAAATAAAACCACTTATGATGATAATCTGATTGATTAGGAATAAAAGAAAATTATCTCTAACAACTGGTAAAAGAAACTAGAAGAAAATATTTTGAGAATCTAATAAAAGCTGTAACTGGATAACAAAGATAAATATGCAAAAAAAATGAACGAAGGGGTTTAGAATGCTTATAACAACTGCCATTGTCACTTCTCTTTCAAAGACGGACCTAAAAGTTGATATGGACAACTTTTTTTTTCCTAATTCCATAGCATGATTGTAAGTACCTGGCAAAGTTATGTCATTTGATACATTCCAGGACAGTGAGACCCACATGGCAATAAAGAAATCAAAACTAAGGCCCCAATTGGTAATGCATTCTCGCTACTTAGCTTTTTAAAAATTAAATGTGACATAATTTTGATATTGTGTGGGAAGCATGGAATAGAAAGCTCTATAATACACATCGCACTTCCACCATGGCATCATTTGATTCATACCATGGAAAACACACTTGCAGAACAGCTTCTCTGTCTCATTGAGAGTATTGATTTTATATCATACAAGACAACACAACACAACTTACAAAACAAAGCTTAAACTAAGATACCCTTATGCCATAACCATTAATTGTAGGAAAGCAATCCATGCAATGGCACTCAATGTTAAATCGCCATACCACTAATTACTTTAATAAAAGGGTAAGAAGCTTAGTATTTACATATCATATGCATAATGCATGAAAACATCAAAGCATTCTTAGTAATATGAACCTGGCATAAAATTTACTACTGAAAAATTATTCATTTAACATAACCATACAAGATATATCTATTTCTAACAAGCTTGTCACAATGAAGATGGCAAGGACGTGTTAGAAAAAAGGATAAAGATGCAATAGGTGATGGTGCAGGACTTAAGAACTCTGATAACTGAAGGTAATTGGAAGGAAATGTTAAAGGAAAATATGCCAACATTGATAATTTAAATGCTGAAAAATATATTTTTTTCTCTTCCAAGTAATCATTGCAGAAAAAAAAAAACAAGATAACTTGGGTCATGGAAAGATGAAGGAACAAATCTGTAAGCGTCAGAATCCTGCCGAGATGAGGATTCATTTCACTCCTTTTATTTATGTTTACATTAACCATTACAGTAATTGTTTCCTGCAAATATGAGAAAGCATGACTTATCAGCATCAGTAAAGATTGCCAATTGTGAGGTTCTAAAGGAATGCACAAAAAGAGTCTTTATCAGCTTTCCCTGAACAAAAAATCTAGTAACTAACATACCCTTTGATTTTTGAACTGGCCGACATTGTCCAATTATACTCATTTGTTCTTAACTAAAAAACTTAATATCCTCCTGTTAGCAGCCTTGTACAAACTGGCTGATCCGTATTACTTCACAATTCTACTATAAAAGTGTCATAAGTAATACACGGTCATGGTTTGATGTCTGTAATCAATCACTTTTGCCATAGAACACGTTAGTTATTTAATACAAGAACTAAGTCCCTAGGGCAGATCAATTTTCAAAAAGATAATCATGCTAATCCAGAATTGAGACAATTAAAACTGTTAACAACGTCTTCAACCCATCACACGCATGGTCACACCAAATGGTAATGACGACTCACATAACTTCCAGCTAAATCTTCCCATATTGTTTGTTAAGTGCAGAGCTGAAACTAGCATACGAGCTTCAATCATTCTACAACGCATAACAACGCATAACAACGCATAATCCATTTCACTACAAATAATTATAACGCAAAAGTAATGATCCATGAACAATTGAATACCTTCTCTGTAGAGGCAGAAAGAGGTTCCCCTAGAAGGATTTCTGCTGGAGATAAGCTTAAAACCACAGCTTCAAGCCCCGACCTCATAACATTGTCATTAAGCTCTCCATGAATGACCTCCCCAGTCGATATCTCCACCCCAACTATCCCAATCTTCACGTCAAAACAACCCTCCGCCCCAGAACCATTATCTCCAGCCACAGCATCCTTCTCTGCAACACACAGAAGGTAATTCCCATTGGAACCAACCAGACCCTCTTCCCTTCCGCTTCCCATATCCTCCGCTGCTTCAATCGTCGACCTTGTATACAACGCCGACAAGCCCCTTGAAAACGGTCCTAGCCGGTTCGACCCATGTGCCTTAATCGCCGCTGTTTCCGTCTGCTTAACTACGCCGACCTTGTACCCTGCGCCAACGAGGCGCCGGACGTGAAAATCTAGCCGGAATGTGGGCACACTGGCGGTCAGAAAATTATGGTCAGGGTGAGCGACGATGCCAAGAACTCGCGCAGCAGCCTCGGCGTCTTCGCCAAAAAAACGGTAGCGGTAGCCAACCTCGACCATGAGAAGGACATCTGGGTGCTGCGATTTGAGCTCGAGGACCTGCTGCTCGAGTGGAGTGTACTTAGGGCTTTGGGCGGAGGATTTTGACAGAGTAACGGAGGAAGCGGGAGGGTCAAGGAGCTTTGACACCAACTTCTCGTGGAGCGAGGGTTTGGGCTTTTTGGCAGATGAGGGTGGGTTATGGGAATGAGGGGGGTGAGAACGCTTGGAGGAGGTTGCGGAGGGAGAAAACGAGATGGTGGCGGCAATCCTCGGTGAGGGTTTGGGGTGGGGAGGGGACGACAGCGGTGGCGAGCTTTGTTCCTCCGCTGCCTGCGGATGAGGTCGCGGCTTTGGGGCAAAGAAGCGGGAGAGAACCTGCTGCTTAGCTTTCCCCATGAAAGCGAGAGAGAGCGCGGGAAAAACAACGACTACCTTGCTTCTCGCGCGGTAGCCACAGTGCCAATGTTGTCTAACACTTGAAGACACTTGAAGAGAATAAAATAGTAAAGCGGAATTTATATATATACCATCTTAAATTTTCATATTTATATATTTAATATCTAAATTTTAATTTTTATATGTATATATATATAACACTCTAATCTTTAATATCACTTTATTCATTTTTTAAAAGTAAAATACACCTTTTTAAGCATAGAAAAGTATTAGATAAATAAATATCTAACTTTAGGTGTTAGATATATAAATATGAAAGTTTGATGTGATATATATTTAAATCTCCCAATATTAAAATATATTTAGGTATACACATTTGAATAAAACTTAAAACTTTGTGATCGTATGATCTATAGTATTTTTTAGATTATTATAAAAAAAATTTAGAATATTTATTTTTTATTTTATATATTTAAAATATATATATATTTAAAATATATTTTTAAATTCTAATAATTCAAATATAATAAGCCATGCTCATGGTCCACCACATTACTCCGCCTCAATAACCAATTATTGATTGATGCTATCATCATTATCATTTCATGTCAACCACTACTAACTACCTCTATTTCTATCCATAGTCCTATTTTATTTAATTTTATTTTAATTAACTAAACAAAATAATAAATTCCTATTTTTTGTAATATTTTTAAACAAATAAGAAAAAATATTTTAAATATATTATTTTCACTTCACTTTCTATTTATTTTTAAACCAATCAAATAGCTCCATACATATCACACAATTCCTAAGTGTTCATATATCTAACACATAAAATTTGTTATTTATATTTACAACAAATTAGTTATGCATGCAAAGATGTATTAACTTTTAAATAAATAACAATAGTGGTTTTTTTTATTGAAAAATAATAGTTAGTGTTCTTGAACTCAATAAGAGCTAAGGCTTCTAACTATGAGTTAGGGAGTCATGCATAATTTATTTGCTTTAAATTATAAAACTTCTATTAAAAAAGATAAAACTCATCATATTTATTATTTAGAAATATTTAGGCATTTAAATGTAAATTTATGCAAAAAAAAATTATAATCTACATAAACATCTTTTAAAACTTGATAAAAATGTTTTTCATTCAATTCAAAAAATAATAATATCATTAATTTTTATGATATATTTTATATTTACATTATGCCAAATGAGCCTTAAATAAGTTTAAATTTTTATAATTCATTTATTTCTATAAACCTCTAAAATTTTAGCCTAGTTTGGTCTAGCTTTGGGCATCCTTAAGGGTCTAAAAGTGGTGAGTTTTGAATAATTAAATGCATATTGTCACACACAAAATAACAAGATTTATATAAAAAAAAAATTATATGAATCAATAAAAAAGTAAGAGAGACATCCTCTCCTTATATCACTCTTTCTCCAATCATCTTTCTTTATCTCTCTCTTTTTAACTTATTAACCAAAATATATCAAATTTTTTTCATTGCTTTAAGTTGTTAAGCTCATTTGTGGATCTATTAAATTATAAATAAATAAATTTAAAAATTAGTAAGTGAGTATATTACGGAAGCAAAGCCATTTAGATTTGATCAATTCAGGATTTCTTTAGGTCTTCAGAGATTTACGATTTGAGATGAATTTTAGAATATATTTGAGTCAATTATAGCGATATGAAAATGCAGTGGTGGAGTTGTTGCAAAATAAGCTACTATCAAAAAAATTAAAGTGATTATAACAAAAATTTTAATTTTAAAAAGTAAAGCCATAGCTTTCTGACAATCACTAAATTTTATCAAGTCAGGTTAAAAAATGTAACTCTCCTATTATAACTAAAATGCAATTTGTCACACTACCACTCCAAACGGGGCCTTAATGTGAAGCTCTAAAAGCAGTGCAAAATCAAGGCTAGCCAAAAGGCTATAAGAACTTAATTAAGAGCGACGCACTTAAAACTTATATTTGTGATAATGTTATATGTGTATATATAATGAATATATGCATGTATTAATATTATCAAAATATACCTTAAAATGTCTAAGAATTAAAGACTATTAACCTCAATTTCCTTTTTGCCTAACCCAAACTCTTAATGGTGATATAGTTCCACTCAAGTTAGATATCTTTTATGGTGGAGAAAGATTGTTAAGTGCAACTTGGTTTTTTTTTTTCCAAAGTCCTACTCTAAGATGGCAAAGGACTACTCTTTATTTGCTTTAGAGGTTCATATGTAGAATAGCTTTCATTAATATGGCTTTATATACTATTTTACTCAACTATTTTCTCATTAGACTTATCATTCACTTGTTTAATACAATGAACATATTAATGAAGGAGATAATGAAATTGTTTAAGATGATTAAGATTGATTGATAAAGCTATGAGATCTTCATGATGCAATCCTTAGAGGTTGTTTGCTACCAAATTCTCTAAATTTGAAACATGATGCAATCCTTCTCTCTGAGCACCAATAATAAATAAATAAAGTTCCACTACACTAAAAGTGTGAATTATTGGTAGATTTTTCTTTAAGCTAAAACTTTAACAACAAAATTTGTTAAACACTAACATCTTGAAAATTCATTATAAAAATTGTCTATTATTTAAAGTCGGCCTATGATCACGTGTATGTTTTTATTGTGTACATATGTTTAATTTTGTAAGTTTTGGATGAGCTTATAAATATTTAGAATAATTATACCTAAATTTTTTTAAAAAAAGAATAATACTTTCTTTTTTTTGTAAAATAATAATAATAATAGTAATGAATATAAATAAATATTGTCTTACGTTGACATCAACAATACGAGGAATCAATATGCGCTTCCCCTTTTCAAGACGAATCATTTAATTTAAGTAGAAATCTTCCTAAAGGCGATCTAAAGAGATGAGATAGAATAGCAACCACTTAGAACTATATCTCACTTAGCAACAATTGAATTGATAGTACTATTATATCATAAGATTTAAGAAGAAAAACATAACCAAAATATGATTAATAGAACGTTTCTCATGAGAGTCTGAGTGAGAATACTATTTTAGTGTTTATGTTGGGTAGTTATTGTTAAAGTAGGTTCATCTTCAAAAGAGTATAATATAATATTTTATAATATTAGAATTATTTTAAAAAGCAAATATTATTTTATAATAATCATAGAGTTTGTAAGCTTTTAATCTCTTAACAATATTAGCAAGCGAGCAAGGAGTGTAGGCAATACAAAGAGTAAAAATTGATGATCTAAAAAAGATGGACGTCCCGAAAGGCAGGTGCTACTAGAGAATGTGTCAATTTTGTCAGTAACAGAGTGTTGGGAGACATATAGTGCAGTAGAGCTGACACGATTAGTTTGATAATATAAACATAAAAAATGATAATTTCCAATATCAATCGAATGTAGATGATGAAAATAAAGATATTGATGTGATTGACTTTGATATTTGAAACGCATATGATGTTTAAAAAAAAGTTTACAATCAAAGATTGCAAGGATGCCATCATTGATGCATATGATGATAACTCTTGAGGCAGGCTTAGGAAATCAATGCCAATAAGTGTAGATCATTGACAAATTATCCATAACAAAGAAGGTAAAAGATGTCCAGGGCCAGGGTGGCCCAATAACGAATAAAATAGTTGTATTAAGGAAGACAAGCATTAGGCAAGACTAATAAAGCTTGAGGAGTATTGCAATATCAATCTTGAGTAGCCTCGTGACAGGCATAAAAAAAATATACAAGAAATCTACAACAATATAGGATTGCGAAAGAAATTAGTTTGTAATGTAAATCGACCATGAGGTTGATGGAGTAGGAAGTCATTCTCAAAAGGCCCGCACTAAAGGCATAAATGTGTTTAGGAGTTTAATGAGTTTAAGCTAATGTCACAACAAAATGAATTATATGTGATTTTATAGAGTATTTAGAATTCAATAATAGAGAAAACTTTTACGAAGAAATTATGATTTATTTGAAATTCTAAGTCTTAAACTCTAAAAAGACTAATTTGATACATATAATAAAATTAATGATGTTACTAACATTGGTTTTGATAAAGGAATGCAAGTGATACAAAAAAAAAGGTTAGAGAGCAAAATTGTTAGGGATGCCATCTCTAATGCAAATAATGAGAAAAATAATTAAATTAAGACTTCACAAGCATATATTTTAAAATTATATTTTTTTTAACTCAATATGAAGGTTATAGTGTTATATAAATAAATATAAAAATTTAAATAGCCATTATGTAAATATCTACAATCTTAGTAACATAAAAATAAAAAAAAAATGAATATAAATAAATTTTGTCTTAAGTGACATCAACAATAAAAGGAATCAATATGCGCTTCCCCCTTTTAAGATGAATAAAACCATTTTATTTAAGTAGAAATCTTCCTAAAGGCATTCTAAAGAGATAAACTAAAATAGCAACCACTTAGAACTATATCTCACTTAGCAACAATTGAATTAGTAGTAATATTATATCATAAGATTTTAAAAAATATAATACAAATAAGATTGATAGAAAGTTTCTCGTGAGAGTCGAAGTGAGAATACTATTTTAGTGTTTATGGTAGTTATTTTTAAAGTAGGTTAATCTTGAAAAGAGTATAATATATATATATATATATATATATATATATATATATATATATATTAATATAATCATATAACAATGTGATGATGATTAGTAAGTCCAATAGAAAAATCGGTAACCAAGTGTAAGTTATATATAGATTCTTGAATAACCTCAATTGGGACAACACAATAAAAAAGTGCACATAATAAAGAAATTGAATTTTTATGCTTTAAAATATTACGATTAGTGAAAATAAGTGTGGGTTATCTTAAGAATACAAAGTTGATTAAGTTAAGGAGATGCCAAGTAGCACCATAAAAAGCATAATTATTTTATAACTGATATGACACTTAAAATACTACTAGTCGAAGCACGAATCTTGATGCTAAAAGTAAGTTGATCCGAAGTTGAAACTGGTCGAAATCCAGCACTTAAAATATCCTTGGAAACTATGGGATGTCAGTTAAATCTCTAAATAACTCTCAAACATGGAGTGTTTATAGTCAAATCGAGCGTCTCGACGAGCCAGATCTAAAAAGCCCAAGATCTCATAATTCTGACTTCATTTGAGCATTCAAAAACACAAAATACATCATATGATCAAGGGAATCATCATGAGGTCAGATGGAGAGTGATTCGATTTTTTGCATGTACTTACAGGCGCTCCTCCAATCTATAAATAGCCCTCAATCCTCATATGAGGAGGTCAAGAGAGAGGAGAGCTCTAAAGCTTGATTTTCCTCCAGGCATAATCGTCTTTCGGTCGTCGACCACCCGTTGTTCACCCCCCATGGCCGTCGACCTCGCCTGATCCTCGTCGATCTCAGTCGGTCTCCATCATGGCGACCTTTCGTCGATGGCATTCACCCATTTTATTCTAGCACCATCATAAACTGAATGTGACTATATGGTATTGTTGTCGATTTTGGGATTCTCATTATCAGCCCTTCTCATATGCAATTATGTAATCATATTATCGGGAAAACTTGTACTCCAAAACAAATATATTGTGGAAGCTTTTACTGGGCTAGGCCTCGTGATTTTTTTTCCTCTTTTCGAGATTTTTCATGTAAAATTGAGTTTTCTTGTTATTTCTTTAAATATCGTGTGTCTTTGGATTTCATAAGATAAACTTTCACTTTTATCGCCAGTTTTTTACGCAATAATAATAATCATAGAGTTTGTAAGCTTTTAATCTCTCAACTATATTAGCAAGCGAGCAAGGAGTGCAGGCAATACAAAGAGTAAAAATTGATGATCTAAAAAAGATGGACGTCCCGAAAGGCAGGTGGTACTAGAGAATGTGTCAATTTTGTCAAGATTAGTTTGATAATATAAACATAAAAAATGATAATTTCCAATATCAATCGAATGTAGATAATGAAAATAAAGATATTGATGTCATTGACTTTGATATTTGAATGCATATGTGCTTAAAAAAAGTTTACAATCAAAGATTCCAAGGATACCATCATTGATGCATATGATGATAACTCTTGAGGTAGGCTTAGGACATCAATGTTAGTAAGTGTAGATCATTGACAAATTATCCATAACAAAGAAGGTAAAAGATGCCCAGGGCCAAGGTGGCCCAACAATGAACAAAATAGTTGTATTAAGGAAGACAACCATCAAGCAAGACTAACAAAGCTCGAGGAATATTGCAAGATCAATCTCGACTAGCCTCGTGACAGGCAAAAAAAAGATACAAAAAATCTACAACAACATAGGACTATGAAAGACATTAGTTTGTAATGTAAATCTACAGTGAGGTTGGTGGAGTAGGCGGTCACTCTCAAAAGGCCCGCACTAAAGACATAAATGTGTCTAGGTGTTTAACGAGTTTAAGCTAATTTCACAATAAGATTAATTATATGTGATTTAATAGAATGTTTAGAATTTTATAATAGAGATAAATTTTTTGAAGAAATTATGATTTATTTGAAACTCTAAATCTTAAATCCTAAAAAGATTAAATTGATACATATAATAAAACTAATGATTTTACTAGCATTGATTTTGATAAAGGAATGCAAGTGATGCTAGGCAAGACAAGAGGGAGAGCAAAATTGTTAGGGATGTCATCTCTAATGCAAATAATTAGAAAAATAATTAAAGTAAGACTTCATAAGCATAAATTTTAAAATTATATTTTTAAACTCAATATGAAAGTTATAGCGTTACATAAATAAATATAAAAAATTAAATAGCCAATATGTAAATATCTAAAATCTTAGTAACATGAATGTAAATTCCTAAAATCTTAATTCCTAAATAATTCTCACATAATCCGACATAAACTGACAGATCTATGACAGCCCCTAGAACAGATCATAATATGGTAAAGAAGTTAATTAACAGATCTAAGCAAGACAAGAAGGAGAAAATTATGGCGGTATTATTTATGATATTTTCTAAAAATAATGATATTATCCAAGGTCTCTTAGCTAGATTGGTGAGATGAGAATCTCCCTCTTGATTCCTCTCCGAAGCGGCGTCGATGAAAAGTAAAACTTCGGCGTGTGGGTGATAAATGCGCTATGATTAGTGTGATATCACCCATATAATTAATGAGTTGTTGGGTGGATACTTATTCTAAATATATATATATATATATATATATATATATATATATATATATATATATATATAATACTGATATTGTTTTTAAAAATATAGTTAAAAAAATGAGATATTTGACATAAATTATCTCACACTTAAATTTTATTTTATGAAAATAGAATCATGCTGCTGCATTTTAATTATATTTAAAATGTCATGTTAAACAATAATAATAAATATGAATAAATGAACTTTAAATAACAAAAAATAAACTTCTTTGTTATAGAAATTGTAAATATATACTTTTTCACTAAAATATGTTCTTAAGGAATATATATATTGCCTACATAACCCGTCTTAGCGGTGGAATGCCAACCAAGCTCTTTCACGATGAGACTATTAAGATTGCTTTTTTAAGTATATTTGTGCAAATTATAATTAAAAAGTTAATAATAGAATTATAATAGAAGAAGTTATAATCTAAAAAATTATGATGAGAGTTCAATTATATATTTTTTATTTTAAAAATATTACCACCGCTATTTGGCAGTCAAAGCACTCGGCTAAGTTTAGTTAAAAACTCTACTTTCTCATAATAAAGTCTTTAAAATGCAACAAAAATGATGGAACGAGAAGATGGTTGGGAGGAGTAGTTGTCAACTTTAATTTTTTATTAAATTCTTAGAACGTATTTGAAATAGTTTTATGGCTGATTTATTTTTTAAAAAAATATCAAGAAAATAGCACAGTTTCTTTTGATTGCCAATTTTTTTATTATTTTTCAGAAAGATTTATGATGAAAAAATTATTTTGAGAATCAAAGCTTTTAGAATTTGGTGGCCGTCGGAAATTTATTATTTGAATTTTTCAAAAAGATAAATATTTACAGCACACTATAATTTTTTTCAAAAAATTGTTGTCTCTATAATAACTTTACAATTAGTTTTTCAAAAAGCTATAACTGCTCCAAACAGACCCTTAATACTATATAATACATTAATTATTCGTCTAAATTTCTTAGCTCTTAGATATGTGAATAGTCGTCACCCTTAAAATTTATCATTTCTTTCTTTAAATTTTGATTCCGTCATTAACAATATCGTGTATATTTTTACATGGCACTACTCCTAAACTCAACCATAACTTATTTTATTTTTTAGGTCAACTTTTTTAAAAATTTTATATCCAAATAAATGCTAGTAATATTTTATTTGTGTACAAACTAAAATGACGTAGAAATCTACCGTCTCTTAGCTCAGTTGGTAGGCGAGCATGGCTGGGAACCTCCTAGATTGTGTTTGATTTCTCTCCAGAGCGGAGGTGCCTTCAAGAAATTAAGTGAGGATCCGGTATGATTGGATGATTAATATGCTATTTATGATTTCTATAAGATTAATCATAATGATATTTCTATTTATAAAATAAATAAGATGTTGTGCGGATATCTATAAAAAAAAATGACGTAGATGATAGGCATCGGGGACGCTTTAGGACTGAATTAACACACGTCTTCACCGGCCCGCCACGGAATTAGTTCTGGCCTCGATGTGGCACCCGCCAGCTCTTAAGGCTCGTAGCTACGCGCACATATCTCCGCCTTGTATTTTACATATGCTTTCCACCTGTGATTTCCCTTTTTTGTTTTTTTTTTTTTTTTTTTCATGAAAAAATACTTAATATTTAACCAATAAGCACTTCCTTTTTTCAATTAATTACAGGCATTTATTATAATATTTATTATTTTTTGTGAATAGAATTTTTCCCTATTTTTTTTACGAATAAGACAGAATTTTGAATCAATAAATATTTACTTTTTGATTAATTACACTTTTTTTTATTTTACAAACTGCATTTTGATTAAAAACAACAATTTTTGAATTAATAAATACTTATTTTTTATAAGAGCTTTCTCAATTCTTTCATCTGATCAATTTTATTATATATAATATTTTAAATTTTTATTTCTAAAAATAAATCATATTAATTTTAAAAATACATAAATTATCTTTTAAATATCTTGATTATTTTTAAAAATAATCATTATTATCAAATATTATTGATTTTAAATCAAAATATGTATAAAATAAATAAATATATAAAATAAAAAGTGATGTCAAACAACTTCTAAGCATATGCATAGAAGAAGAGCATGTATGACCAAATAAAAATTAAGTGTACCTTTATTATATTGTATTTTTTTATTGTTAAAATTCATCTTATATATATATATATATATATATATATATATATATATATATATATATATATATATATATATATATATATATATATATATATATATATATATATATATATATATATATATATATATTATAGAGCTTATAAATAGAGGATTTATATTTCACATTGAATTTAAGAAAACAATAATAATAATTGAAAATATTATTTTTATTTATTTAAAAATAAGGTATTTATTAGTTGAAATATTCAAAAATAGCCTAAAAGTGCAGGGTTGGCAGTGTGGAGTGGTTGGCATTAAAACAAATGTAATAGATCATTACTTCTCGGTTTATAAGAGGTTAGCCAACATCATAATTAATGTGTACAACTAAGAGTTCATAAATGAAAGAGTAAAATCAAAAGTGACATAGATCATCATATTAATCTTAACTCAACTCAACCAATAATGGTTAAAACCTACAGATATTCACATTTTGAGGAAGGCATTGAGAAGTTAATCAAGGAGATGTTAGATACAGGGATAATAAGGGAGTGTACTAGCCCTTTCTCCTCACTAACATTACTAATTAAAAAAAAGATGGGACTTTGAGATTTTGTGTAGATTATAGGGCAATAAATAAAACCACCATCCATGACAGATTCCTCATTCCAACTCCAGAAAAATTAATGGATGAATTACATGGAGCAACTATTTTCTCCAAGTTAGATTTGCGTTTAGGATACCATCAAATCAGAATGGCAGAAGAAGATATATACAAAACAGCCTTCAGAACACATGAATGACATTATGAATTCATAGCAATGCCATTTGGATTAACTAATGCACTCTCAACCTTCCAAGCCATGATGAATATAATACTTAAACCTTACCTATACAAATTTGTGTTGGTATTCTTTGATGATATTCTAATATACAGCCCCACCTTGGAGCAACATCAACAACATCTACAAGCAGCATTGGAAAAATTGAAACAAAATGCTTTGTTTATCAAACCCTCCAAATGCTCATTCATCTAAGAAATGATAGAATATTTAGGCCACATATTATCAGCCCAAGGTATAGAAGTTGATCAAAAGAAAATTGAAGTCGTACAATCATGGCCAGTTCCAACTTCAGTTAAATAGTTAAGAGGATTCATGGGTTTAACAGGTTATTATAAGAAATTTGTAAAGCAGTATGTAGCAATTGCTGCACCATTAACATCAATGTTAGCTAAACAGCAATTCTAGTGGATAGAAGAGTCTCAAAAAGCATTCATACAACTTAAACAAGCTATGGTATCTGTACCTGTATTAGCATTTTCAAATTATACTCTACCTTTTATTATAGAAATAGATGCTTCAAGTACTGCAATAGAAGCAATATTAATTCAAAATAGTCATCCTATTACTTATTTTAGCAAGAAACTATCTCCAACCTTACAGAGATCATCAACTTATGCAAGGGAATTATATGCCATAACAGAAGCAGTAGGAAGATGGAGACAATATCTGTTAGGCAACAAGTTCACCATCAGAACAGATCAGAAGAGCATTAGAGAACTAATGCAACAAACAATCCAGACACCAGAACAACAAAGGTTCTTAATTAAACTCCTTGGTTTTGATTACACCATATAATATAAACCAGATATCATAAACAAAGCAGCTGATACTTTGTCGAGAAAGATTTATATTCCAGAAGAACACTCTATATCAGACAACCCAAAAATCTCTACATATCAAAGTTTATATGCTTACACCTAACAATTAACTTCTTTATTACAGCAAATTAAAGATGAAACACAAGCCATTCCAGAATTACAGCAACTATATCAGCAGATAACAAAAAACTAAGAGCTCTTTCTAAAGCACAAAGTTTTCAATGGATTAGTATATTATAAAGATAGAATTGTTATAGCTACAGATTCAGAAGTAAGAATTACCATTATGAGAGAACTACACTCAACACCAGTAGGAGGCCACTGTGGAATTAAAAGAATATTAACAAGAATTACTCAACAATTTTATTGAAAAAAGCTGAAGCAAGGCATTCAGCAGTTTGTTTCAATATGCTCTATATGTCAACAAGTAAAGTATGATTGCCAGAAACCTGCAGGGCTATTGCAACATTTGCCTATACCATCAACTATTTGGGAGGAACTTTCTATGGAATTTATCAGATTACCCATATCTCACAACAAACAAATATCCTAGTGGTAGTAGACGGACTCTCTAAGTATGCATATTTTTTAGCCCTTCAAACTAATTTTACAGCAACATCTATTGCTCATATTTTCATCTCAGATATATGCAAATTATATGGCATACTATAGAGCATAGTATCAGACAGGGATCCTATCTTTATGAGTAATTTCTGGCAAGAGTTATTTAGGTTAAGTAGAACAACACTCAGCCACAGTAGTGCTTATCATCCCCAAACAGATGGCCAAACAGAAGTCACCAATAGGACATTAAAATAATACCTTAGGAATTTTGTACCAGAGACACCAAGAAATTGGTTTCAGTTTCTATCATGGGCAGAATTTTCCTACAATACATCAGTAAATACTTCCACAAAATTGACTCCTTTTCAAATAGTTTATGACAGACTTCCACCTAAAATTATACCTTACAATGGTGATACAGCTAACAATACAGAAATAGATACATTATTACAACAAAGAGATAAAATACTGCACCAACTTAAAGAGAATTTACAGGAAGCTCAAAACAGAATGCAATAAATGACTAACAAAAAAGAAGGGAATTCCAACTTCAGATAAATGACTTGGTGTTAATCAAATTATAACCCTACAGATAAACTTCAGTTTCACTGCACCCTTACACAAAATTACAAAGGCAATACTATGGTCCATTCGAATTTTTACGTAAAATAGGGACAAGAGCCCTGAGTGGAACTTAGAAACGAAAGGATCCACAATGTATTCCATGTCTCTGACTAAAGCAATACGTGATTCCAAGCTACATCTAGCCATTCTCCAAAAAATTCATAGATGGTCTGCCTTTGGTTAAACCCATCAGAATTCTAGAAGAAAGGACAAGACTGCAAGCAGATAAGCCTATTAAAGAAGTACTAGTCCAATGGGATGAAATGTTAACAAATGATGCATCTTGGATGCCAATTAAGGAGTTCCAGAAAGTTTTTCCAAGTTTTGACCTTGAGGACAAGGTCAATGTTTGGGAAGGGGGTAATGATATGGACCCAAATAGAGAAAAACACATCAGGAGTACAAGAGACAGAAAAGCTCCATTCTAGCTAAAAGATTTTACCCAATAATACAATAATTACGTACATTAGCCACTATGGAATAAAGAATACAGAGAATATTATTACAATAAATAACCAAATAAAGCATGTCTAGCAAAAAGATCAATGGAAATTGCCAGAATAACAAGATAGATAAACTACAAGAACAAGATCCAGCACAAGATTTTCAGACATGGCCCTACCAAACTACATAGCAATATAACTGAAAAACAAGAAAGAAAGTAAAGATCTTGCTAGCTCAAACAAAACTACAACAATAATATAACTGAAAAACAAGAAAGGAACCAACATCCGCCAAAAGCATTACTACATATAACAGAAAAATAGCTAAACCCTAGAGCAGATCTTGAAAAGCGTAAAGAAATATTGAGATCTAGTAGATAGTTAAAGAAAAAGATGTATAAATAGGATTAGAAAGACAAACAAAAATATGAAAAACTGATATTTTGCTTGCTGCAACTCTTCTCTTCTCTTCTTCTCCTTCCTTTTTTTCTTTATCATCTTCTCCTTCCATTCCCTCACCAGAGCACCGCTCATCCTCTCCCAGCGAAACCCTAGTTTCTTCCCTCCTCTCGAACTTCTGCATATCCATATTCTGGAGCCTTCAGCCACTCAAAGAGCTGAATAAGCTTAAGTTTCTTATGGGAGAAGCATACTGAATCTTCTCGGAGAAGCTACATCCAACGGCCAGAGACTCGTCGCGTGCTAAAGAACGCTCGGTGGAGATTAAATCCCTTGGATTAGCTCTCAAGTGCGATCCAACGACACAGAATTGAGCCGATATCCAGCCGGTTCAGGGTCTGGATCATATCAAAGACTCAAGTTAGTTTAGATTGAAATATAGAGGCTTTCAAATATATATATATATATATATATATATATATATATATATATATATATCACCCTACAATTAATACACCTCGACAAATTATATTATTTAAAAATCATTGGAAGTAAAATATGTAAATTAAAATAGGCTACATTTTTAAACTAAGCACCTTTAAAACCTTAATTAGCGAAATAGACTTAAAAAATAAAAATTTTAAAATAGGCACAGTCGCCTGTTTAACGGGCGACTGGCTCGAAATTTTATTTTATTTTTTAAATTTTAACCATCTACGGTATTTTGATCGTACAAGAGTAGTCCGTTGTCGAAATTCAGTGAACTTAGTATCGTTGGAATTGGCACGAAATTCCCCACGACTTTTATGTTGACCAAAAAATGCGATTGTGTCTCCTTGCATAGCGGATTTTGTGTTTTCTATTGAAAAGCTGTGGCGCGATTTTGAATATTGCGATCAGCCGCGGTATTATGGACGAATTAGAGTCGTGTGTTGTCAGAATTTAGCGAGCTTGGTATCGTTGGAATCGGCACGAAATTCTCAACGACTTTTATGTTGACATAGAGATGTGATTTTGGACCGCTGCATAGCAATTTTTGTGGAAAATTATGTTTTCAAAATAGTCATTATCTACTTCTCCAAAATTTCTAAAGTCTAGCAGTTCAATATCAATAAGATAAACGGTGTAACATAGATAAACTCGAAAGAATACAATTTACTTAAAACTGAAATTATGTAACATAGACAAATGGTGTCATGATATGCAGTGTACATAAGAAATATAAAATAATGACAGAATAGTGTACAACAAGCTATCAAATGATCTACAACTACACACGACAACTGAGGACATCTAACGACGGCGGTGCCTGCGTGGTGGAAGTGCTCCTTGCAGTATACTGTGTAGGCCGTCACCGAGGACGGTCTCGCAGATGGTGCTGCTGATGCCGCACTTTGTCTTCACGTTGGTAGTGCACTCAGATCGCGGGTGTAACATATCTCCGTGGTGGTCCAGCTAAAGTGACAACGCATGCATCTGTAGCATGTACATCGGTGGGTAAGGGTACACATAGGGGAGCTACGTCATGACCGAAATGGGTGAACATGACTTCGATAGGATGAGTGTGCCATATGGGTAACTGTATGGACCGACATCTGGTATAGACGATAGAACTGCATCAAATCCTACAGTATGTGGCTGAGAAGACGAAGGTACTGCAGAGGAACTACTGGCATCATCTGTATCTTTGTATCTGCTATCTGATATGTGCATGTCCTGACGTAGTTTCCTGCATATCTCCTCATAGGTATTGATGAAATGTTGAAAATCAGTGTCTAAGTCTCTCCCAAAGTAAGACTGGAAAATATATTGTGTGTCCAAGATATACTCCCGCTGCAGAGACAAGTATATAATTTAGTTCGCATAACATATAAATATTTGATTAGCATACAATTTTTCAGTACTTGCCATCAGTCTATCTCCAGGAGCTCGAGGATAGTAAGTGATAGGTGGGATGGTCGGAGCCCTAAGCATGTACAACGAGGCCAGGCCGATACCACCTCATGTACCGACTAATCGTTGGGTCAACTGGAGGTGGAACCGCATCTACAACAACAACTGAAGAATGTTTGGCCTCCCACTGTGCTATGTAACCCTGGTGGTACTGAACCCAATCAACGTCAGCCTTCCCCCGATCATCGACGCGATGAAATGAAAGATCTATAGGCTTCACGCCGACCATAGGTGAAAGACCAAACTGTCTAAGGACACGATCTGGGAGGTGCCACTCAATTCTCTTCCAGCTGATCAATGGTACCAAGCATATAGTGTCTGAATTCATATTTGAGTCAAATGTGCGTATCAGAGGCAAGAATGTTAAAGAGCATACTTGTTTAAATTAGTTAGATTTATGAGAACTACATGGATTTGCAAGAATGATGAAAATAATTCGTTGTAGGAGAGTAATCTAGATAGTGGTACCGATGAACTGAAAGAATGGTACTTAGAAGCATCATTGGCCAAACAGATGTTTACTTAATCAGCCAATTACAATTTGCCTGAAATCAACCCTAAAATAACTATTCGCATAATATATATGATAACACACAAAAATCGACCATAAAATTAAACATTCACATAATACATATGATAACAGATGCTCCATGTGTTTGGACACAAGTAACAGCTCTAGTATACATATCCTGAATGACTTGAATATGCACAATATTAATTCCTCTCTTTTCTACAACTCACCAAAATACTTCTCTTGAAACTTTATCACATGCTTTCTCTAAATCAACAAATATCATATTTAGGTCCTTCGAACTACCTCTATACTATTTCATCAAACCTTTTAATAAATGTATTGCATACATAGTAAGAAAATCCATAACATAAAGCAAAAAAGATAAAGGCTTAATCCATTAGCATATTTCTCATTTTGCAAGAAAAAAAGTAAAAAAACACAAAAAATACTTACATTACAAATATCACAAAAACCAATCCTTGATGTAATCTAATCCTTGATATAATCCATTATTCATTTATTTAAAAAAAAATAAAAAAATAAAAACTTTAAACATTCACATACAAATATCTAAAATACCAAAAAAACCTAAAATACACAATACATTTGCCTAATAACATCATGAAATACAATAAATATAAATCACATTAACATATTATTCATTAATTAAAAAAATCAGTAAAAAAATAAACTTTTCGGCGACGGTCAGGATCCAGAGCGGTATTTGGGTTGGGCTTTTCCCGATGGCAGACAACAAGAAAATCCGTGGTTCGAGTAGTTTTCGCATGTTCTAATGCAGAAAACTAACGAGATTGGACCGCCCCGATCTCGCTCATTTTTTTAAAATAAAATTTAACGGACGACTGTGCCTATTTTAAAATTTTTATTTTTTAAGCCTATTTTGCTAATTAAGATTTTAAAGGTGCTTAGTTTAAAAATTTAGCCATTAAAATATTGACATTTGAAAAGTCAATCCTAGAGATGCATAAACCCCTCATTAATCTACAACCAAATTGACCAATTTTTACTTTTTGACTGAAAATAGTCCCAACTGATATATAAACTCTCTCTGTGTCTTAGTTTTAGAAGATTTGACATAATTTGGTATAATAACCATAATGTAAAATCATATGACATTTAGATTGGAAGTTTTCAATGTTTAAGATTAAGGTTATGATTCATTTAGAATATTTCATGAACATTCGATTTAAAAATCAGTCATTCAATGTTTATTCATAGTGTCAAAATCATACTTAATGGCTAAAACTAGACCCTTATATCTCAATCATTTTTAATTATCATTGGTCAAATTTTATTAACCCTAAATGACCTCAATTAATAATTATGAATTGATCAACCAAGGTTGGCTCCAACAACCCTAAATGACCTCAATTAATATATATCTTTCAATTTTAGAGAAATTTATATACATAGCAAACAATTGTTATGCATTTATATGTATAATATTTAAAATTTTATATTTACAAATGTAACACGCTTTAAAAAAGGATATTTTAATTTAAAAAATTAATAAAAACGCTGTTTTTATATAACATTAAAGAATTAGGTGTTATGTGTAATATCAAAGTTTAGATAATGTAAATATAAAAATTGTGTGTTATGTATGTAAATGTTACTAAATTTTATTAGTGCATTTAAGGTGTTAAAATAAAATAAAAACAGGCGGTTGAAACTATCTGTTTGAAGATAAAAATTATTAGTAGATAATAAAGACTGGAGAGTTAAAACTTAAAACTATCTGCAGTATATACAAATTTCTCGGAAGCACAGAGCAGAATTAATCACTGAAGATGACAAGTCTGAACATCATTTTCACATTTCTTTCTGTCTCCTTATTTTTTTTAAATAAATTAGCAATGTATATAAATAATTAAAATATATAGAAAAATAGGAAAATATGTACAACTACCGATGCATAAAAACAATTGAATATTATTTATTAAATGGATATAAACATATTTCTATACACCTTAAATAATTTCAACTATCTCAAAATAGTAATTGCTAATTTAATTATTTTGTAATACTCTATGAACTACATCATATAAAAAATTAGTATTTATATAATTTTAATGAATAAAAAATATTATGTTAAAACTTTTTAATATTTTAATAGTATGGATATATTTGAGATAGCTGTAATAGTGAAGTTGATGCAGAAAAAAATATTACATGAAAAGTTATGATGAGATATATTTTTTTATTTTATAAAAATCAAATCAAAGCTTTCTTGCTGTGTAGCCCGATCATGTTTGTGTTTTCAAAATGCGATAAAAATACAGTTCTCAAATGACATAGCGATAAATTTTTGCACACAATACTGTTACCACACTTCTCTCCCAAATACCCTCTAAGAGAGATGAATAAAAAAATAGAGAAGAGAGAGTTTTATAACTCCATATTTCATAAAATTTACGTTAGCTCATAACATTAATATTTTTTTAATTATAATGAGATAATATATCATATGATTTTATAATAATCAATCCTAACTATAATTAATAACAAGTATGGCCAATATATCGCCTTAGGTTCATAATAAAACTCTTGGATAAAAAATTGTGGTTAATATATAATGAGATAGATGTTATTTAAAAAAAAACAATCTAAGTTATCACGTAGTTTAATCTTAAGATATAGCTATAATTAATCTTAAACATGATTTATAATTTTTTAATCCCCATTATAATTTTGAAGCTGGAAACCAAACCATCTATCCACACAAAGTCAAAAGAAGCAAGAAATTTCTCTATTTAACATTATCCCTTCATCCTCTCGCCCTCCCCGCCGCGCCTATGACGCGTGGACTATGAACACGGAGCTTCACCAACCAGAAACCGACGAACCACACCGAGGAAGAAGCATAGCTCGCTGCGACTGGGATTTCCGCCTTGCCGCCGTCGTCTCGCCTCCGGCTTCTAGGCCGGAGGCCTCCGATGTCATTGGCGCCATCGAACTTGACCCCTCCGACCGCCTCCTTGCCACCGCCGGAATCGCTCGCAAGATCCGTATTTACAAGCTTGCCGCTCTCCTCCCTCCCAATCCCCCCGCCTTTCTCTCACACTCCTCAGCATGCGACTTCTATATATGTGCTCCCGCCAAGCTCAGCAGTCTCCGTTTCCGTCCCGCCACCGGCTCCCGCCTTATCGCCGCCGCCGACTACGACGGAGTCGTCACCGAGTACGATATCGAGAGCCGCGCATCGGTTTCCGAGCGCCACGACCATAACGGCCGCCGTGTCTGGAGCGTGGATTTCTCTGCCGGCGGCGATATCGGCGCTTCGGGCTCCGACGACGGGGTGGCGAGGGTGTGGGATCCCCGATGTCTCGATAGCGGAACCGCGGTTCACGCGGGCGACGCACCGGTTTGTTGTGTGGAGTTCGACCGGGTTGATCGCGGGCCGTATCTAGCGCTGGGATGTGCGGACCGGCGGGCTTACGTTTACGATCTGCGGGCGGCGGGGGCCGGACCGGTGGCGGTTTTCGGAGGGCACCAGCGGACGGTGACGTACGTGCGGTTCGTGGGAGGCGTCCGAATGCTGTCGTCGGGGACGGATGGGGCTCACCGGCTGTGGGAGGGCGGTAGGGAGTTGAGGGCGTACAGAGGCCACAGGAACTGCAGGAGTTTTGTGGGTATGGCGGTGTGGCGGGATGGTGGGCTTATTGGCTGCGGCTCCGAGACGAATGAAGTGTTCGTCTACGATTTGAGGTGGGGGGAGCCCATATGGGTTCGAGCGTTCGGGCGGGCCGAGTCGGGCTTTGCGAGCGCTGTGTGTTGGCGTCGCGGCGGCGGCGGTGATCATGAATGTACGTTGATCGCCGGTGGTTCGGATGGGGTTCTGCAGTTATTCTCTTGCCGGCGGAATCAGCCGACTGGTTGATTATTTACTCGGTCGGTCCTCGTTTACATTTGTTTCAAATAAAATAAAATATTTCTCTCATAAAATGCAGAAATTATTAACAGTGCTCAGGCAGTCATCAATATTTACAGAACATATATTCTCTGGGAATGTGGTTTCAATGTCGAACAGTGAAAATAAATAAATGATTAAAACTGTTTTAGAAAGCTTTACGTGCATATTACATAATTCATATATATTTACATCTTTAATATTTATATATATATTTAAAATAATAATAATAATAATAATATTTTCTATAATATTAAAATTTTATTATTATTATTATTATTATTATTATTATCAAGTTTGAGTGGAGAACTGTGTCAGTGTGTGAATTCATGAGAGAGAGATGGAGGGAGTTAATTTACTAATATATATTTAACAATATATAATTAGATATTTTTATACATATTTTTTATCTACCATCAAGAAATAATGATAAAAAACTATAAGAATAAATAATTTTATCTTTATAAATAGTACTATATATATATATATATAATTACTTATTTGTACACATTTTTTTTACATTAATCATCTAAATTTTTGAATGAATGACATTTAAAATAGCTAAAAAATTATGATAGAAAATAATTAAAATTTAGTTTTTAAGGTATTTAATTTTAAAATTTAATAAGAAGTTTATTATTTATATATTATCAAAAAAATCATCTCATCAAGCATAAATCTCGATATAATATTTGAGGGAAAATTTTTCAAAATTAAATTCATGATCAAACTTGTATAAATAAATAAATATTATGATGAGTCAAATGATACCAACAATATTTTGTGCCGATTCCAAATGAGCTTAAATTAAATACTTGATTGTAAAATTTAATGATACTAATTAAAAGATTAAATAATATCTAAATATTTTATGTTTATAATCAAAATAAGTGACCCAATGAGAAGCATCTAATTAGTTTTAGATTACTCAATTTTGTGGTTATTAAGATACTTAAATATAAAAAAAATGATATATGATTAAATAAATTAATTTAAATCATTCGTGAAGTGTTTAAATGTTTAGCTAAATCTCTCAAAATGCCATTATAAAATATCATAAATAAACCTCAATTATTCACATAAAAAAGATTGAGGATTTAGAGTTAAAATTAAAAATGAATTTAAAATTCTAGGGCTATCCATGCTAATATTTTACACCAACGATCAATAACAACAAACAATATGATTTGATTAATGCTTCTATAATGTTATTATTCATTCACTTTTATCTGATTATCATCATTTAACTATTGTTGTCCAAATGACAATATTCATCCATTTAACATATAAAATTTATTATTAACTTATATAACACCTAAACTTTTTAAATAACAAAAAACAACACTCTTCTTAAATCCCATCACTGAGGCCCCATCTATACTCTACATGTCGCTAAATTGAGTGCTATAATTTTATTAACTTCTTCGTCATCCGCACACCACCAATTATGTTAATGCCCTTCATAGAGAGATTCTATCATGGCTTCAATTCCTTATGTCTCTGCCATTTGCCTGAAACTGATCCCATCGATTCCCTTTTATGCGAGATTTTATTATAATTTTCTCATCTTCTTCATCAAATACATGCCATCAATCCCATTGATGTAATGTCATTCCATCGTAACTTTTTTTTCTCTCTTTCCCATGTGAGAATTTTGTGAAAATCATTAATGAAAACTAATAAAATATCATTTATTCAAATAATAAAAATTAGGTGTTAAACATGTAAATACATAAGTATACGTGCTATGCATGCAATAAATCAGTAATAATAAATATAAATTATATACATGATTTTCATTTAAAATGCAAGGGACAATAAGGATAGCAATATAGGGCCAATGGAGATCCACGTAGAGCTGTCAAGTATCGCATGGATTCAACACTAAAAGTGTACCTGCATTGAATGTGAAGGGCCGAGGAATCAAAGAGAGTAGATGCATTAAATTAACGACGGCCATTTAAGGAAAAAAAAAAAGAGGAGGGCTCCTGCGGAATAACGGACACCAATAATTCGCAAAATTTATAATTTACTCTGCATGAATGAAATTAAATTTTTTTTAAAAAATATATTCACTTTATATTTAATGTTTAATTTAAATTCAAAATGATATTTATAATTAGTAGTGACAATGTAGTGCACATATGGATGCATTTGTGCATTATGCTCAAAATTGCCTCATATTAGATTGAGTTTAAATTTGTGTTTATTGTTGCGTGGTAGAAAATCAGTTGCGGTAGAATAAAAATTTACACATTAGTTTCTTGTGAAATCAACACATTTTGAGTGAAGAAATTCTAAATTTTTAGGTGAAAGAAAAAATCGAAAAAGCAAAATTTAAAATTTTTTTATATCTATTTTGGAATAAAGCTTAAGTTTTCCCAATAACGGGATTACAAAATGTATTTGAAAGCGACAATGGAATCAATTGGGTAACGAGTTATCTTCAGTGGTTACGAACATGTTATTGTTGGCAGCGATGATGGTGGTGAAGTTAGCGATGATCCGGCGGGTGGGCGGTGGTAGCGGTGGTGTGATCGCAATTGGCGACGTGGATAGCGGCCTGATGACCAGCATGGCGTAATGACGGCGGTAGGCCTGCAGAAGTGACCGATAATCGCAATATGTCGATGGTACGGCGCGGCGCGGCAACAGCGATAATCGTGGTAGTGTGTGATCTGGCGGTGATCAGCCGGTATGGTTGGTGGTGGCGGCGGCAACGATGGTGTAATGGAGGCGGTCGCGGCTACCAGTGGTTGCGGCGACCGGCGGTGATGATGCGGTGACCGTGATGGTGGTCGGCGACCGGTGACACGATTATGCTTGGAGGATTCTCAGGCCTTGAGCTTTTCTTATCTTTAGCTTTGGTTCTCCTCATGTGAAGAATGAAGATCTATTTATAGATTATAGGAATGTAGTTTATGTAAATACGTGTAAAATCTAAGCCACTCTATTAGACAGCTCGAAATGATTCCTTTGATCATCTGATGTATTTTAAGTATTTAAATGCTTAAATGAAGTCAGAATCAAGAGATCTTGGGCTTGTTAGATCTAGCTCATCAAGATGCTCGATTTGATCATAAACACTCCATATTTATGAACTATTTGGGATTCAACTGACATCCCAAAGTTTTCAAAGATATTTTAAGTGCTTAATCTGGGCTAGTTTCGACTTAGGATCAAATTTCTTTCGACGTTAAGATTCGTGCTTCAACTAGTCGAGTTTTCAGTGGCATATCAGTTGCCCCCTTATTTTTGAATGGTATCTATATCATCCAAAAATACATGCCAAATAATTGAAAATAATAACTTCTTCAATCTTAATGAAATTTACGGGTTCATTAATGTTTGCGCCACATATAGTTTGAGAGAATAGATCTTCATGGGTGCATAAGATTATGATCCACAGCTCAAATTCAGGCCGCAGTGCGTCGAGTGCTTTAGTTACAGGTGCACTGAGCCACTCGTGGAAGCTGGGCAGGAGGAGCTGTGGCATAGCTATGTGTCGACGTGAGTCCTCATGAACAAATGCGCGCTAGTGAGTGAAAATTTCATATTTTTTTGGATTTTTCTTACTTTTTTTTTTTTTCCCACTTTTATAAAAGGAAAAAGATAATGTAGTGTATAAATTTTAAAATCTATTTAAATATTTCCAAATTTCTTCTCAAAATTTATTCCCTTTTTACCCCTATTGTGAATAAAAATTTACACTTTAGCCTTATTGTGAAATCCAACACACACACAAATATTTATTGAGTGAATAAGAAATTTTGTAATTTTTACATGAAAAAACTCCATAAAGAGGAGGAAAAAATCACGAGACCAAGCACGATAAAATTTTTCCACTATATATCTATTTTGGAATACAAAACTTAAGTTTTCCCAATAACGAGATTACAAAATTATATTTGAGAAAGCATGACAATCTGATAGTAACAAGTTATCACGGTGGTAGTGCGTTGTTGTAATGTTGGCGATGATTGGTGGTGGGGTTGGTGATATGATGATGGCGGGTGGTAGCGGTGGCGGTGGTGTCAGCGATCTTGGGGTGGCGGTGGACAATATAAATCGCGACAACATTGATGATCGACGGTGGCCGGCGATATAGTAGTAGTGATGATATGGCGGTGTCGATAACACGATGATGTCGATGGTGGCCAGCAGCAGCGACCGCAATGAAATCAGGTGGTAGCGTGGTGATGCCAGTATGGTTAGCGATGACCGGCAATGGTGGTAGTGGCGATCGGCGGTGCGTGGCTGATGTGGCGATAATGGCGGCGATGGTCGCCGGTGGTGGTCGGCCGTCGAGTAACTGATTACTTGGAGGATCCCCAAGCCTTAGAGCTTTTCTTATCTTTAGCTTTGGTTCCCCTCATATGAAAAATGATGGTCTATTTATAGATTAGAGGAATGTCATTTATGTAAATACGTGCAAAATCTAAACCACTCTATTGGATGGCTAGAAATGATTCCATTGACGATCTTATGTATTTTAAGTATTTAAATGGTAAAATGAAGTCAGAATCAAGATATTTTGGGCTTGGTAGATCCGACTCATCAAGATGCTCAATTTGATCATAAACCTTCAATATTTATGAATTATTTGGGATTCAACTGACATCCCAAAGTTTTCAAAGATATTTTAAGTGCTTAATCTGGGCTAGTTTTGACTTATGATCAAATTGCTTTCGACGTTAAGATTCGTGCTTCAACTAGTCGAGTTTTTAGTGACATATCAGTTGCCCCTTTATTTTTGGATGGCATTATCTCTATTATCCAAAAATACATGCTAAATAATTAAAATTAATAACTTTTTCAATATTAATGAAATTTTTGGGTTCATTAACATTTGCGTTACATACAGTTTGAAAGAATAAATCTTCATGGGTGCACAAGATTATGATCACAGAAGCGGGTGTAGGCTAGGCGGTGAGTCTGCGAGTGCATGAGCGCAGTTGAGGCCATGGGCTCCTTCAGTCAGGCTCCTGAGTCTGCAGATGTGTGGTATGCACTGAGGCTTGAGGAGCTTGCAGCATAAGCTGTGTTGCGGCAGCGTGAATAAATGCTAGTGAGCGACAATTTCATATTTTTTGGATTTTTTCTTACTTTTTTTCCTTTTTTTTCCACTTTTATAAAAGTAAAAAAGATAATATAGTGTAAAAATTTTGAAATCCATTTAAATGTTTCCAAATTTCTTTTCAAAATTTCCTTTTATCCCTATTGTGGATCTATAACCCCACACACACACACCTTAGGGTCAAGTAATGAGACATAGTTTTCTCCCATATGCTCTGTGGAGAAAAATTCTTATAGAGTCGCTTCCAAATCTGGTGAGAAATGAAAGAGGCAACACTATAAATTAGATCTTGGTAAGAAGCCATATAGATCCGCAGATATACTTATTGAGTGATTAGATACATCATCAATGTATAGTGTACTATCTCGAAAGACAAAATTCACTACCCTTTAATGGAACTAATCACCTCAATAAGGACTCCTAAGGTGGATGGGTCTGCATATGTACAAGATATTCTTCTTCTACTTTACATGAAAAGTAAAGTAGGATTTAGTTTAAATTGGGTTCATTAAGTTCCCTACAGGGGAAAGCTCCCATAGTTAATTACATTATAAGAGATGAGATCCCTTAGGAAAATTGTTGATTAAGATAAATGATCGTTGTCTCTGAAGATTTCAATAGGGAAGGACTATTAGTTGATTGATTTTATGTTTGAAGATAAATAAGATTGATCAACATAGGGAGTTATTATCGAAGTCAAAATGGAAGATAAGTAGGTGATGCCCACAATGCTAGAAAACCTAGCGAGCATATTAAATTATCTTATAGTTGGTTTTATATTTTAGACATTTATTTAGTTTATTTGAGTTGCATTTTTTATTAAAATTTTAGGACTTAAGATTCCTTAACACAAGATTAAGAAAATACATAGGAGGTGAGAAATTATGCTTATGGCCCACAAATGGGAGAAGTAAACCTCAGAACCTAAATCTAGGGAGCTTCAGTAAGGGCCGGAAGTATAACCTAAATCTAAGGTAAAAAATGGGTAATTGGTTTGCTCCACAAGAGAGGACAAACAACCCGACAGCTTGGACTTACAACCACCTGGGGGTGGCCGCCAATTAACTCCTCCTATAATTTTAAATACATATAGGAAAGTCTTTATGCTTATGCAAGATAGCTAAACTATTTTTATTTAAAAATGGACTAAGTCCTTAAACTCACTCCCTAAAGAGACTAGATTATGTAAAGGGACATGCTTCAAATGACCTAAATCTAATGCAATTCAAATTTCATTTTAGTATTATTTTTGGACAAATATTTTGACTTAGATTAATAGAATTTTTATGACTAATGCATGAGAAATAAAATTATTAGCCAAAATCAGCAAGAAGGGAGGAAGTGACTTTCCACCATGACTCTCAAAGGTCAAGTCGGGTTCTCTGGAAAAGGTGGAAGCCCTCCAATCAAGAGTAAAATAAGATGCATTTATGCATGATAGTATAAAGAAATGCTCATCCAACTAAGGCATTGCTAATTCTTTTATCTTGATTTTAAACATGAAGCTTTAGGCGAGGTTATGAGTTATTTAATTTTAATTTGAGTTGTGAAGTTGGATAAAAGATTTATTTTTCCCTAAAGAGCCTAATCCACATCCATGCCATACATAAAGCAAGAAAGAAACTAGGAAAATTATGCCACTTAATGTAAAAGATAAATAAATCATTAATCAATTTATAAAGCTAATCGCAAAAAGAATAAATGACCATTGTGGTCGGGCACCACCGCACAAAAATATCAAATGTGGATAGCAGAGCT
This sequence comes from Cymbidium sinense, assembly GCA_021442155.1. Taxonomy (NCBI): domain Eukaryota; kingdom Viridiplantae; phylum Streptophyta; class Magnoliopsida; order Asparagales; family Orchidaceae; genus Cymbidium; species Cymbidium sinense. The sequence goes on from CM038219.1 coordinate 7,412,956, forward strand.
CTACCCTTATACAACCCAGATTACGAATGAATTAAATTATAATTTATGTAACAGAATTCATTGTTATGAGGGTCTTCAAGCTTTATTCTTCTTTCTTCTTTTGCATAGTGTGATTCGTCATCTATAGCGATCAGTTGAGCTAAGCATATTTCAAGATCAAGGAGGGCCATGATTAGTGATTCCCTCATCTCTTTGGATAAGATAAGGGCATTATATTTGCTTAGCTTAGATGACAACTTTGTTAGATGAGAAAGGATGTTGTAGTCCACCTTCGACTGATCTTCCATAAGCATATCCAAAGGTGGAGCATCCTATGGAAGGGCTTCTCGATATTTAGTACTAATGACTTGTTTCCCTATATCTAGAGGTACTGCCCTAAAAGGTAGAACCTTGCCACTGTGGAGGTTGACTTCGGTAATCTTTGGAGGTAAGGTGGTGGCAAGTTCTACCCGCACTTCAAGCTCACTTATAGCTTCTCCTATGAGACTCTCAAAATCAGATGATTCTAAGTCTATCTCAAGAGGTGAACCCATATTATTTAGAGTTGGAAAGTCCAACTCTATATCAGAAAGAGAAAGATTGGAATTGTTATAGTTAATTAGACTTGAAGAGTTATCATTAGGAATAAAATAAGATAACTCATTAGAAGAGACACAGATGTAATTCAAATATGATTTATTCTTTAATTTCTTGGAAGGATTTGGAGGTACAAAATAGAAATCAAGTAGAGTGAGTGGAGTAAAGGATTTGATGCCCTTATCCGGTGATACAAGAGTTCTACTAGTAGAAGAAATAAAAAAATAATAAATGGTAGAAGTCAAAATGGAAGAGATGAGTCGGACACTCTCGGTGCATGCTATCCTGCCCAACACTTCTTCTTCGAGCTCCTTTCTTAGAGTTGGCACGGACAACTTGCAAATCTTCCTTGGTGTTGGAGGTTGGAGCTTACTCAAGCACCTGCAAGGAAAGCTTCTTGATCTTCTGAATTATTTTCTTAGAGGTTTTAGACAAAGAGATGCTCCAAACTTCTTTGGTTTTGGTAGGATCACTTGTATCCCCAATAATTTCCTAATGAAACAGAAGGTTGTTCCATAAGGTATTCCTTTGGGATAACTACAACATCGATCTTGAAACTATATTCAAGCCAATCCTTGAATGTGAAGTAATCCTCCAAAATGTGGCCTAGCATACGGTGGTAAGGGCAAAAGTTTGGATCATGACTTTTGCTTACTTCCTCTGGTCTCCTAGTCTCGGGTAGCTAAAAATCAAGTTTTTTATGAGATTCTTAAAGATTCCTGAATATCTTCCTTTAAAAGAATAAGGTTTGTTTAACTTATCTAAAAGAAATGGCTACCCTGATGGATATGCATGTCATTTGGTGGTGGTGTATCTCTCTGGTTGTGGAGGCTGCGGTGGAGGGGTATATTTTGGTGTGGCAAAGGAGGTGGAGGCTGTTGAGGTCATGGTCGATTGATCTCTAGTTGGCTACTTCCTCTTATAAATGTTTTGGGATTTCTGCTTGGGCAACTAATCTGAAAAAGTCAACTATTTGGCCTCTCCTTATAGACTAGCCGCCTTGTTGATTAGCTTCTCAAATGTCTTTATGGTGAAGCCCTTAAGGATGAAGGTGACCATGCCATGTATATTCTTCAAGAGAATCTCAATGGCATGATGTTCACACATACTCAGTTATGCCATCGGAGAATATAATCAATAAGTGACTCACGAGTGTTGTTGGGCTACAAGAGATCACCTACATCTTTGAGCTCCAACAAACCTCTTGATGAAGAGTTGCTATAACTCAATAAATATTTTTACTGAACTATTGGGTAGTTCAACATACCAATCAAAAGAGATACCCACTAGGCTACTGACAAAGAGTCCAAAGAGTAAAGCATCGTTGCCACATGTTGACAAGCTCTAAAATATTTATATCCCATTCCCACTTGTCCGAAGCTTTTGAAGGAAGGAGGCATGAAACCCTTGGGATACTAGATAGCATTAAATTCCTCTAGGTAGGGTCTACCCTTTGAAACTGATGATCCTCCCCAAGCTTGAGCCAAAGCTTCCTTCATGTGTTGCTCAACCATGGATTTTAGATCTTTTTCATGTATGGAGGTACTTTCTAAAAACCTTCTGCATGTTAGTGCTTTACAGCTAGATTAGGTCTAAGACCACTAGCTCAGGTGCATTGCGATGACTAGGATGAGGAGGGCTTGTTTCAAGCACTAACTACTAAGTCTATCTTATCAATCTACTGCTCTTTCGCCTTAACTTCGATGATTCACGGTGTCTCCTTGATCAACCTCATCACCTTCCATGACTTGTTGCTTCCTAATAAGAGAATCTCTGATGTAAACCATGCATACACCAGCTGACTCCCCCATCAAGTCATCTTTGTTGGGATCGAAGCTGACTCATTCTTCATCGGACCATGCATACCCCAAGATTTCTTTTTTCTACATAAAATAGTGTGCAACTATTTTATCTAAGGATCAATATAACTCAGCAAGTACAAAAAGCTTGGGCTGACTAGTGTGATCCCTATCATGCATTGAGAGGCACGGACCTCGCCTGTAGCTGGGGAGTCAATCCTATGCAGACTATACTCACTAGAAGAATGATACTACCACATATGGGTAACAATCTAAGATGATCCTCTACCAACCAGCCCAACCATCTAGAATATTCGTGATAATTATCACCATCTCTGCATCTGACTGCATGGGTGGAGTTGGTGAAGGAATGACCACGATGCTCCGGGGTCGCCACTCTTTTCGCACCACCATTAGAGCAAAAGGTTGAGCAGGAGAGCTCAACCTTACCATAATGGGTGGTGTAGGAGGAGTAGGATCCCTTGGCCGTAGCCGGATCACCAACGGGGTATGTTTTTCCCCGGATGCGGACTTCATGGGACTAGATGGAATGGAAGATGCTGAAACTTACATTGGCAATGGTGGATGAGGGGTAGAATGATGGGGTGGAGAAACCACTGACTCCCTATGCACATGAACTGCCCTCCTGTGGTGGCTAGTCCCGTGAGGAGATTACTATCTGTATGGTCGATGAGAGTAGCACACAGCTGGGAAATCAACCAAAGTAGAAGCGACTGACTGATGGCTGAACCTCCGTCGCTCTTTCCTAGTAATGTGTGATGTATGGGCCTCAAGAGCCCTTTCCTAACTGGATCACCTCCCAGAGGATAATAGATTGAAGATGGTACAGACTTTGAGGTATCTTATGCTGCTGGCGTTAAGCAGTGGCATGACCTCTACTCCTAGAAATTGTTGGTACCACAGGAGGAATGAACAAATCCTCCTCTCCATCTGATCCTAAGAGAGAGGATGAAACTAGTTTTTAACAACAGTGGTGAAGTGATCATGGGAGACTCATCCATGGATGACCTAGCTGCTGCTTCTAGCTCTATGGCTATCCGAGTGTGGAACCGTTTGACCATACGGTTCTTATTCCTACGCTAGGTACGAGTAGGATGAGAAGAGTGTGAGCTAGACTAGTACTCAAATGTCTGGGAGGCAAGCCCTAAAACCAGGGGAGCCTTACCCTTGGAGGGTATAGATGGTGGTGCTTGCTTCCTTGGGGTAACATGAGCAACTCTCAAACTACAATTGGGCTGGCTGCACAGTACCGATACTATAATGTGGTATTTCCACAGCTTTCCTCTTTAGTGAGGAGATATCCGAATCAGATGGTAAGTTTATCCTGATGATTGGCTTTTGCCTAGTCACCTTCTTCCTACTGACTGTGATGAAGGGAATGCCCTCACAAGTGATCCTGGCCCCCTCAAATCCCTGGCCAAAGTGGATCAAGTGGGTATGGTCTAGACGAGGGAAGTCAGCCTAATCTAGAGCTAGATCCATACCATGGGGAAAAGAAAAAGTTTCGAGAAACAGCCATTGCTATAATAAAAGCTGCGATGTATACTAAAAGGATTTGCAATGAGAAATGAACTTGTATCAGTTTTCTTTCTCCATAGATTTTGAATTTTGAATTTTGAAAATTTGAATACACATCCAACAACTTGGAAGTGTTTAGTGGGGTTCAAATGAATTTGAAGAGATTGATTGAAAGAGAAATTTGAATATGAATCCAAACTTCAACAAATTTAGGTATGTTGAAATATGGATTCAAAATTTTTGGTAGGATGCTTCCATAGGTTCATTGATGTTTTGAATTTGAATTTGTGATTTGAGGACCCTTTCCTTTAACAAATTTGGGTATGTTAAAGTAAGGGTCAAATGATTTTATCTTGTTCAATTTTTTTTGGAATTTTACTTAACAAATTTAGGTATGCTAAGAAAAGTAAAACTGATTTTTTTTTTTTTGTGAATTTGTTTTGATTTTTTTTTTTGAAAAATTTGGAATTCTTACTTAAAAATTTAGGTATTCTAAGTAAAGAATCCAAGTGTATTTTGTTTTATTTTTGAAAGTAGGATTCTTAGCATATTTAGGTATGCTAAGAAAATCCCAAGTGTTTCATTTATTTGGAATGTTTTGATTTTTGGAAAGGGTGGGATCCTTAGCAAATTTGGTATGCTAAGGGAATCCTAAGGTGCTTCATTTTGCTTTTGATATGTTTTGAAAGTGTAAATTTAACTTAAAAGCAAATTTGGTATGGTAAAGGTGAAGTCCCACTTGGTTTTGTGAAATGAAAATTCTCTTAGCAAATTTGAGTATGGTAAATGAAATTCAAATACTATGTTAAAAATTTTGATTTCATTTTCATTTTGAAAATGAAAACTTCTCTTTAGAAAATTTGGTATGCTAAGGGAAAAAATTTCAAACGGTGTTTGAATATTTTTGTTTTGACTTTAGAAACTTTACTTACCAAATTTGAGTATGCTAGGTGAAGTTCTAAAATATGTTCTAAAAAGTTTTGAATTTTGGATTTGGAAACTTTACTTAACAAATTTGGGCATGTTAAATCAAGTTCCAAATATTGTTTAAAAAATTTTTGGATTTGGAGACTTCACTTAACAAATTTGGGTATGTTAAGTGAGGTTCCAAAATGTGCTTTAAATTTTTTTGAAATATGATTGTTGATTTTGATTTTGGATTTAGAAACTTCACTTAGCAAATTAGATTACGTTAAATGAAATTCCAAAATGTGTTTTGGAAAATTTTGAATTTTGGGCTTTGGAGACTTCACTTAACAAATTTGGGTATGTTAAATGAAATTCCAAAATGTGTTTAGAAAATTTTTAAATATGATTGTAGATTTTGATTTTTGAATTTGGAAGCTTCACTTAGCAAATTTGATTATGCTAAATGAAATCCAAATGTATGTTTGAAATTTTTTTGAAATATGATTGTTGATTTTGATTTTGGATTTGGAAACTTCACTTAGCAAATTTAATTATGATAAATGAAATTCCAAATATATATTTAAATTTTTTTAAATATGATTGTGGATTTTGATTTTAGATTTGGAAACTTAACTTAGCAAATTTGATTATGCTAAATGAAATTCCAAATGCATGTTTGAAATTTTTTTGAAATATGATTGTTGATTTTGATTTTGGATTTGAAAACTTCACTTAGCAAATTTGATTATGCTAAATGAAGTTCCAAACACTGTTTGAAATTTTTTTGAAATATGATTGTTGATTTTGATTTTGGATTTGGAAAGTTCACTTAGCAAATTTGATTATGCTAAATGAAATTCCAAATGCATGTTTGAATTTTTTTTTGAAATATGATTCTTGATTTTGATTTTGGATTGAAAAACTTCACTCAGCAAATTTGATTATGCTAAATAAAATTCCAAATGTATTTTGAATTTTTTTTTAAATATGATTGTTAAAGTTTTAATTTTTGAAAAAAGGGGACCTCCATTCAACATGTGGAATGGAGATCAATTTTTATTTTTGAAGTATGCAATTTTTGTGCGTGATTGTTGCTTTTTTTTTTGAAAGGTAGGAAATCCAACTTAAAACATATGTGGGATATGTTTAAGTGGGATTTCCTAAATGATATTTTATTTTTTAGTTAGGAATGAAATCTTGATTTAATAAATTTAAGTATATTAAATGAAGGTATTCGTGTGTTATTTTTTTTTTTTTTTTGAAAAGTTTAATTTTATTTGGAAATGAACTTTCTATTCAATAAGTGTGAGTGTATTGAATAGAAGAATTCATGTGTGCTTTTCTTTATTTTTTTTTGAAAATTTTATGATCATGATTGGGATTTTTGAAAAAGATGATTGCTCATTTTATTTTGAAAATGAAATCTTCATCAAAATGAATTGAAAGAAGATGTTCATTTGTATTTTTTGAAAAATTTTATTAGTTTTATTTTGAAAATCGCTACATATAACAAATATGGGAATTGTTAAATGAAGGTAATAAAATTTTGTGAAAAATACTTTATTAAGTGTATTTTTGAAAAATTGCTTTTGAAAAAAGCAAAGTTCTTTATGGAAGATTTATTTATTTTAGGATGAACCTTTCCTTATCATGAAAATGATAAGGAGGAAGTCTTTAAAAGATGTTTTCCTTTTTAGTTTAGATCTTTTCATTTTACCCATTAGGGAAACCAACAAGGGTTTTAAGATGAACAAGGAATGCAGTCCTAAAACCTAAAGTTGTTGGCTAACTCAACTCAAGAATGAAATGAGCTAAGTGCCAACGGAAAGAAGGATAGTCTTGGATTCATACCAAAGTACAAACCCACTATCGATACTCAAAGACAATGATCACTTACCAAGATGGATAGAGGAACCATCCCCAATGGAGTCACCAAAAAAATCTATAGAGAAAAATTCTTATAGAGGGAGTCGCCTTCCAAATCTATTGGCGAGAAATGAAAGAAGCAACACCTATATAAAAATTCATCTTGGTAAGACGCCATGCAAATTCACAGATGTACTTGTTGGTGATCGGATACATCATCAAGGTATATTGTACTATCTTGAAAGATAGAAGTCTCTACCCTTTAATGGAACTAATCACCTCAATAAGGACAATGTGTCTGCATATGTACTAGAGATTCTTCCCCTACTTTATATGGAAAAGTAAAGCATGATTTATTTTAAACTGGGTTCGTTAAGTTCCCTACAGAGGCATGCCCCCATAGTTAATTACATCCTAAGGGACGGGATCCTTTAGGAAAACTCTCGATTAGGGTAAATGATCATTGTCTTTGAAGATTTCAATAGGGAAGGACTATCAATCAATTGGTTTTGTGTTTGAAGATTAAATGGGATTGATCAACAGAGGGAGTTATTATTGAAGCCAAAATAAAAGATAAGTAGGAGATGATATGTTGAAATCAGCAAGCATCTCAAACTATCATATAGCTTTATATTTTAGAAATTGATTTAGTTTATTTGAGTTGCATTTTTCATCAGTATTTTAGGACTTAAGATTCCTTAACACAAGATTAAAGAAATGCCTAGGAGGTGAGGAATTATTCTTATGTCCCACAAAGGAGAGAAGAAACTTATAACCTAAATCTAGGGAGGTTTGAGGGCCAAAAGCACAACCTAAATCTGAGGTAAAAAATGGGTAATTGGTTTGCCTCCACAAGAGTGGACAAACCACCTGATAGCTTGGACTTACAACTTCCTAGGGGTGGCCGCCAACTAACTCATCCTATGATTTTAAATTCATCTTGGTAAGTCTTTATGCTTATGCAAGATAGCTTGACTATTTTTTATTTAGAAATAGACTAAGTTCTTAAACTCACTCCCTAAAGAGACTAGATAATGTAAAAGGACATGACTTAAAAATGCTTAATTCAATTGATATTGATTATTATTATTTTGGATAAATATTTTGACTCTTTATGATTTTATGGTAATACATGAGAAATCAAATTATTAGCCAAAATCATGAAGGAGGAGGTGAGTTTCCATCACGGCTCTTAAAGGTCAAGTCAAGTTCTCTGGCAAAGGTGGAAGCCCTCCAATCAAGAGTGAAATAAGATGCATTTGTGTATGATATTATAAAGAAATGCTCATCCAGCTAAGGGGTTGTTAATTCTTTTATCTTGATTTTAAACCTAAGCTATAGGTGAGGTTATGAGTTATTTAATTTTAATTTGAGTTGTTAAGTTGGGTAAAAGATTTATTTTTTCCTAAAGAGCCTAATCCACATCTAGGCCATACATAAAGTAAGAAAGAAACTAGAAAAATTATGCCACTTAATGTAAAAGCTAAACAAATCATCAATCAATTTATAAAGCTAATCGCAAAAAGAATAAATGGTTTGTTGTGGTCACCACCACAAATATCAAAAATATGTGAGTAGCTGAGCTCTACCCTTATACATCATAGACTACAAATAAATTAAATTATAATTTAAGCAAAAGAATTCATTGTTATGGGGGTCTTTAAGCTTTATTCTTCTATCTTCTTTCTTTTTTCTTATTTCTTCTTCTTCTTCTTTCTTCTTTTAGTTCTTCTTTTGGAAGGTTGGATGGTAGATGCTCCAAGAATTCACATGGTGCATAAGATAAGATCTTATGACCAATGTTCATCCTAATCCCCATAGAAAATCATTCCAAAATCCTAATTATGCAATTTTTTTACATGAAATGGAAAAGTGGAAATCTAACTAACACCTGCAAAATAAAGGTTAGTTAAATCACACCACACAAATCCCAAGCCTGTATATTGGGCTTATCACCCCACACATGGGTGACTAAGTCCACCTGGACTATGGATAATGCTTAAGGGTATAAAGCACCCACAAGCAAAAGTATTTATATTTTATTTATGATAACACCCCTTAAGCACAATACTCTACAGAAAAGAATAGTTAGGCTAAGCACGTCCTACCATTCATTCTATGAATATACACCCTAACATCCAGTCTAAAATATATATCACAAAATAAAATATAAATCAAATCATGCACCGACCTAACTTAAGGCTAGAAGTGGTGGCTTAGGCTAGTGTGTGTGCTTTGCAGGCTTGTGTGGTATGCTTAGCTTATGGCTTTAGGTTCAAATTTTCTAAGTGTGAAGGATGTGTTCAACTTAGAGGAGGGTTTCATTTAAGTTGTTTAAGTATTTTGGGTTGGTTTTATTTCATATTTTAATTTAATTTAAGTGAAACCTACAATTAATTATTAAGTTATGAAGAGAAGGAAAGAGACGAGAACTTCTCTTTCTTTCCCTCACCTTAAGTAATTTTCTAAAGTAGGTTCATATTTTAATTTCATTTAGGTGAATCTTTTGATTACATATTTTAATCAACCCTAAGTTTAGATAAACTCTAAACAAAATTATCCAAAAATAAAGATATTTTAAGATTAAATAAAATGAATCAAAATTCACATAACACACATTACTTCATTTCTTTTCCAACATATATAACATTCATATGGATAGACCCTAAGTATATCTATACATGAAAATGAAAGTAGTTAACATACTTTATGATACATGCTAAGTAATCCATTTAAGAAAATTTAGAAGTTGAATATGCATGATTTTTCTTAAGTAGAAAAGGTTTTCATTATCCAAAATTTCACACATACATAAAAGTAAGAAAGCCATAGGTGAATACAACACCATTGTTAACCAGAGGTGTAAAGTACAAGACCTACTTAGGGCTACTTAAAGCCTCACAATCTCAGGGTTATCCAAATTAATATACCACTTTTCTTAAATACAAACATGCACATAAAAGAAATGAAATAGAAAAGGAAGATGCAAAAGTTATATAATAGATTTGTTTTGTTTATGCAATTTATGAATAAAAGTATAGACAACCCTTCTTAGGTGAGGGCATATGGATGAATAGGGTATGAAATTAAGTAAGTGTTGGGTTCTTTTCAAATGAACCCTACATCTTACTAACTCTCATTCAAAACTATGCTAACATAAGAAAGAAAGGAAAACTTCACTAAGCATGACTTTATAATTCATCACATGCAAGCTTATAATTAAGATATGAATATCACACTTTCAGATTTGGTATTTGATTTATGTATTTTTTAAAATAATTTGGATTTAATAATTATAATAACCACTCATATTTTACGTTAGTCAACACATGCACATTTGACATAAAGTAAATATTTCTTTCACAAAGGACCAACACCTCTTAAGCTAAGTGGCCGAAAAATTCCATACCTCGTCGGAGGTGATCACCAGCACTCGAGATTGATGAGGTAGCTTTGTCTGGTGGAGATGAAGCCCTGTTGAAATTTCTAGGCCTTAGGATTGAGTGGATCAATGGGTGGACCAACTCCTCCTTGCAAGGGCTTCGACTTTGATCCAATTGGGCTCTTACTTGCTTTGGGAACTCCAATAGAATCTTAGGCAAGCTCAACTTAACTCCAATTGGAAGGAGATGAAGTGTGGAGGAAGTTAGCAATTCACTCTATCTCCCTTATTTTTGCGCTATGCAAAACTGAGAAAGAAGAATTCTAATCTGCTTTAAGAAGCTTAAGAATGCTCTGAGATGGTTGCTCTTTCCTAGGCTTCAATTGACAGAGAGTGAATGAAAATTTCATTGAATTAGGGGAGTATATCTCGCCCTATGGAAATCAGACGGTCAAGCCATGAGTTATCATTTTGATCAATTGACCATATGGGAGGGGTTGTTTAGGTTGTTCGATCTTTGCGTGGTCGGTTTGAGGCCTTGAGTGGATTGCCAACCTCCGATTGCATCAAATTGGGTTTAGGAGGGAGTTTGAAAACTAAATTTTGAGCTAGGTGGTCCGATTTGGTCTAGGAACCAACTGGGCTGACCCAAACCCATTGGTTTGGGTGCACCACTCATCATTAAGTCCCCTTGAGCTTTTAGGAAAGTCTCAAGTGATTGTGAAGAGGGTATGACCAAAATACCCATGGGTTAGGCCAAAATTTGTTTTATGACCTATGGGTAGAATGGTCATTTTGCTATTTTTCCACTTTGGATATGTTGGGTATATGGAGAAACTAGGGTTTGCCAAGTTTCATTGGATTTAGAATCCATTTGATATGGTTTGACTCACGTTGACCCATTTAGGTTAAAATGAGTCAACTTGGGTCAAGTTGACCAATTGGTCAAATTGGGTCAAACCAAGGGTTGGGTCAAGTTCATATGACTATTTGAAATATTTTGATGCCTTTAGTTTGATTCAATTTGGTATATATTTGGTTTTGGCTCATATGATTTCACTTAGGTGAAATAGGTCAAGATGACCTATTTGACCCATTTGACCTATTTAAGGTAGGTCAAGGGTAGGTTTAGGTTAGGTTAGTCATATGGAGTGGATTGGTATCTTATTTCCAATCAATTTGGGTTAGGTTCAACTTTGGCTCAACATGACCCCTTTAGGTCAAGTTGGGTCTAAGGTCAATTATGCTAGGTTAGGTCTAGTTGGCCAATTGAGGCTTTGGTCAAGTTTCACAAGTGATTTGGAATGAACTTTACCCATTGGTTTGGGTCAATTTGGCTTAGATCAAATTTTGACACATTTTGACCCTTTAGGTCAAAATGGGTTAACTTGGGTTAAGTGGGCCAATTGGGCTAGGTTAGGCTCAAATATTGGCTTGGTCAAGTTTAAACATAGGTCATAAGTGAACTTAGATCAATGGTTTCAATCAATTTAATCTATGGTGAATTTTGGTTATGTAAGGTTTCATTTTAGGTTAAGTGTTGACTTGGTCAATCCTTAGATTTAACTTAGTTTGATCCAATTTATTTGATTGATCATCCCATGATGATTGTTGATCATGATGAGAGGCAAGTATGAGTTTGGTTCCATCCAGTTTAGTTAGGATCAAAAGTTGGCTCATAAGGGTACTTTAGGTAACTTTGGATCAAGTGAGCCTAAGTGGGTCAAATGGCTTGGTCAAAGCTTGATTTGAAGTTGATTGATCTTGTATATGAACTTATGATTAAAATATAAATCAATTTATAAGTGGTTTGAAGTCAAATGAATTTTGGTCCATTTAAAAATTTCATATTCAAAGGAAGAATAGGAAAGGGTTTTGGGTTTGATCTTTGATTTGATTCAATGATTGGAGTTTGGATTTATATATAACTCATAATTGTAGGAATGATTGAACCATGAGAGAAAATCAAGGATTGAGCTTGATTTGAAAGTGATTTGACTAAGTCCAAGATTTTGACTTGAAAAGTTTAGATTTGATTTTGAGTTTATTTGAGTTTGAATTTTGGAATTGGTTTTTTATTGTTTGAATTTATATTTCATTTATATATGTGAATACAAATGAAAATATAAATTGATCATGAGAAAATTTCAATGATTTGAAGTTGTCTAATCATGAGTTAGGTAAAATCCATTAAAGAGAATTTAAGGGATTTAAGAGAAATTTTAATTTAAAATTTAATTTTTGAATTGGATTTTATTGATTTATATTTATATTTCATTTATATATGAGAATATAAATGAGAATACAAATAAGTTTTGAGAAAATCCCATGAGTTTGAATAGGTTTGATAAAAGTTTAGGTTAAATCCATTAATGGAAAATTAAGGGATTTAAGGGAATTTCAAGGATTTTAAATTTGAAATTTAATTTAAGGGTTTGATTTGATTTATTTATATTTATATTTCATTTATATATGTGAATATAAATGAGAATATATTTAAGTTTTGAGAAAATCCTAAGGATTTGAATAAGTTTGATCAAGGTTAAGGGTCGATTTTGGCTAAGTCCTTTAATGAATAATTAAAAGGACTTATGGCTCATTTGGGTGTCGCTCTTGATAAGTGGAATATTGAATTTATGAAGGGAAAATACTTACAAGGTGAGTACGAGCGAAAGATGAGTGCAAAGGCCAAAGAAGTGGTAACTCTGGAGGATCACTAACTGTGTGTAGAACTGAGCTAGTGAACATATCAACTTCTCTTTCTCTCTAGTGTTAGAAGGTGGAGCATACTCGTGATGAGGTGATTGAGGTGAGGGCAGAGACTCACCAAAAAGAGAAAATACTTAAGGCATTTGCAGTGGAGAAGAAAGCTCTTGAATTGCAGAAGAAAGCATTACAAGGTCATCTTTATGAGAATGAGCTTATTAAGTTAGAAGTGGAAGAAAATGTTATATCCTTAAAGGCAATGGAAGACTTTAAGAAAACCCTTGCTTATCGCAATGCTATCGAGGATCATATCCAAGAAGCTCATAATCATATTCTTGATGTTAAAGTGAAGGACTTGGAGCGCCAATGTTTGGCGGAAGGCTTCATTCGAGGATTCCTAAAAGGAATTCACTTAGTACATCACAATACTGGGGCCAGTATTGTGAATTTGTCTCTCAACCAAGTATCTAAAAACCCTTCACTAGATTTAAGAGATGAATATGTTGAAAGTGAGTTTAAGTGAACATCTTCCAACGGTGAGGAGGATGTTGATATCATGTAGTATCACTTGAGGATATATTTCTTTCCCTTTTATATATGTATTATTATTTTTTATATCCAAAATTTTATATATGTTATTAGTAGAATTCAAGTTGGATGGTTGAAGTGGAGGAATGCATCTGGCCTATTGTGTGATAGAAAAGTTTCACTTAAACATAAGTGAAAATTCTATAAGATGGTGGTAAGACCTGCAATGACTTATGGTGCTGAATGTTGGCCAATAAAAGAGAAGCATAAGACTAAGTTAAGTGTTACAGAGATGAGGGTGCTCAAGTGGATGATTGGCTTTTCTCTTAGAGATAAAATGCGAAATGAGTATGTTTGGGAAAAAGTTGGAGTAACTCATAGATAAGATTAAGAGAGCGCCTTAGATTGTTTAGCCACATAAAGCGTGTCGGTCTTAGATGCCCGTGTTGGGAGGTAGATGCATTTGATTTTTCTTATGTTAAGAAAGGTAGAGGTAGACCTAAAAAGACTTGATTAAGATATATAAAAAATGACCTTAGTATACTTGAATTAAATATGAATTTGACACATAATAGGACACATTAGAGATGAAGGATTCATGTTGCCGACCCCACTTAGTGGGATAAAGGCTTATTGTTGTTGTTGTTGATGTTGTTTTATACATAATTTTAATTCTTTCTTATATCATCATGTTAGAGCTATCAATGACATTAGTAAATTAAAAATTTTAGGTTATTTGCTCTCTCTTTTTTGACCTATCCGAGGTGATTGGCAGAATATTATTTGACGATACTAACCTGTACGGAAGAGGTTGTGGGAAGTCTACCAAGGATTTTTTGACCTATCCTAGATATTAGTCAAAATATTATTTGACGTCTACCTATATGGAAGAGGCCATGGAATGCCACCAAGGACTTTTTGACCTATCCTAGGTATTAGTCAAAGTGTCATTTTACTTCTTTCTTGTATGGAAGAGGCCATGGAATGTCTATTAAGGATTTTTTGACCTATCCTAGGTATTAGTCAAAGTGTTACTTGACTTCTTACCTGTATGAAAGAGGTCTGATCAAATCACCTTAGGATTAATCACACTTGACTAAGACACGACTTGAGTTGTGCATTCCTCAAGTGGGAGGATTAAATGAAGAAGATTGTTTATATGCAACGAGCTTGAAAGAAAAAGGCATAAACTCATTACTTTGATAAGGTCAATGATAACAATATTATCGTAAGATAAATTAATAAATATATGAGTTAAAAAGGAAATGACAAACGAAAAAAAATAAAAGTTACAATATTTATGCAGTAGGAATCACTGATAATACTTCCAGAGATTATCCGTGTTCCAAGTTCGAGGCAAGGTTTTTTCCTCTAGATCCTTGAGCTTAAATGTTCCTGGCTTGACCATAGCTGTAACCACATAAGGGAGATCCCAAAGAGGTGAGAGCTTACTGCGTTGAGATCCTTTGCCAATGGCTTCAAGACTTCGCAGGACAAATCACCGAGAGAGATGGGATGGGGTTTTACTCTTCTATTGAAGTGATGAGCTACTCTTTGGTGGTAGGAAGCAGTCCACAATAGGGCCATGTCAAGAGTTTCAGGGAGGAGGTCCAAGTTCTTGAAGTTTTCTTCATTATTATTATGATTAAATGATTACTCTCTTGGACTTAGAATCCGATATCTACTAGTATAATAGCTTATATGCTGAAATATAAATTATATGGTGTCTCACCAATCGAGTTCACATTGTAGTGCGGTAAGCCCAAAGAATATTAGAGAGCTCCTCAACCCATTGCCCCCAGCCTTCTCAAGGCACATTTTTAATCCTTTGATTATAATCCTTTTGGTAGCTTCAGTCTGTGCATTAGTTCGAGGATGGGTTGCAGCCATATGCAGCAGCTGCATGTGAAGATCTTTACAAATAGACATAAATACTTTTTCAGTAAGTTGGGTTTCAATGTCGGTGATGATCTTTGCAGGAAGACTAATCGACATATTATATTTTTCCAAATAAATTATTTAGCATTTGCCTTCATGATTTTAGCTAGTAGTTCAGCATCCACCCATTTAGTGAAGTAGTCGACAGTTAAAATGGTAAACTTTCATTACCTGATGCTACTGAAAAAGATCCCATGATATCAATTCTCCATTGAGCAAAATGCAATGGGCTTTGAATGGATGAGAGCTTTGTATGTGGTGTATGAGAGAGGTTAGAGTGCAACTGACAACTGACACATTTTTTTATAAAATCCAAGGCATCTTGCCTCATCGTAAGCCAATAGAATCCTTGCCTCATAATTTTAAGGGCTAGCGTCCTCCTCCTAGGTGTTCTCCATATATTCAGAGTGAACCTCTCTGTTGACCTCATTTTTAGAATGAGCTCCCAACCCCTCTATCTTAGACATAGGACTCCTCTTAGACTTTAAGAGTTCCTTAGTCTTAAGACACATCTAGTGATTAGGTAGACAATCAACCTAGCCATAAAGACTTAAAAGAGTTAGCCATAGGAATAGGTCATGCCTTAGGGGTGTTAGGAAAGTTTGCCTACCTTTAGCTTGAACCATTCCTCACCTTCCTTCCTTCAAGTCAAACTCCAAATCAATCTTATTTGATTTTCTACAAACTCAAATCAACTCCATGTGATTGAAACTCATGATTGAAACCCATGATTGAAACCCATGAATAAAATTCCTAAGCCTAAATCCTTCTTAAATCCTTAAACTCTTCATGGACTTAGCCAAAATCATGATCAAATCAATTAAATTCATGGTATTTTCTCGTAACTCATTTATATTCTCATATATAAATGAAATAAAAATTCAAACCAATCAAACTAAACTCAAAATTCAAAATCAATTCATAAAATTTTCCTAAGTCCTTTAAGTTTTCCTTCATGGATCTGGCCAAAATCAAATCTAAATCAATTCAAATTCATGGAATTTTCTCATAATTCATTTGTATTCTCATTTATATTCACATATATAAATGAAATATAAATATAAATTAATCAAACCAAATTCAAAAAGTCAAGCTTCAAACTCCAAATATTTCCCAAGTCCTTTAAATTCCCTCTTAAAAGACTTAGCCTAGATCATGATCAAATCACTTCAAATCCTTGAAATTTTCTCATGATTCATTTATATTCTCATTTATATTCACATATATAAATGAAATATAAATTCAAACAATCAAATTCAAATCCAACTCAAAATCCAATCTAAGCCTTTCAAGTCAAAAACTTGAACTAAGCCAAATCAACTTCAAATCAAGCCAAACTCTTGATTTTCCTTCATGATTCAATCAACCCTACAATAATGAATCCAAATATAAATACAAACTTCAATCACCAAATCAAAATCCTATTGAAAAATCAAAGCCAAAATCCCTTCATGTTCTTCCTTTGAATATGAAATTGTCAAATGGATCAAAACCCATTTTGACTTCAAACCACTTGCAAATGGATTTATATTTCAATCTTAAGTCCATATACAAGTTCAATCAAACTCAAACCAAGCTTTGACCAGGCCATTTGACCCACTTAAGCTCACTTGACCCAAAGTGACCTAAAGTACCCTTATGAGTTAAATTCTAATCCTAACCAAATTGGATTGAGTCAAACTCAACTATGCCTCTCATCTTCATTAACAATTATCATGGGATGATCAATCAACCAAATTGGATCAAACCAAGTCAAACCTAAGGGTTGACCAAGTTAACACTTAGCCAAAATGAAACTCAACATAGCCAAAATCCAACATAGACCAAATTGATTGAAACCATTGATCTAAGTTCATTCATGAACTATGTTTGAACTTGACCAAGTCAAAATTTGAGCCTAACCTAGTCCAATTGGACACTTGACCCAATTGACCCAACTTGACCTAAAAAATCAAAATGTGTCAAACTTGATCTAAGCCAAATTGATTGAAACCAATGGGTCAAGTTTTTTCCAAATCACTTGTTGAACTTGACCAAAGCCTCAATTGGACAAATAGACCCAATCTAACCCAATTGACCTAAAGGGGTCATGTTGAGCCAAATTCAAACTTAACCAAAATTGATCAGAAATAAAGATACAACCCTTTTCATATGACTAATCAAACCTAAAATTACCCATGACCTAGCCCAAATAGGTCAAATGGGTCAAATTAGTCAACTTGACCTAGTTGACCTAAATGAAGCCATATGAGCCAAATTCAAAACTAAACCAAATTGAATCAAACAAAAGCCACCAAAATATTTCAAATGGTCATATGAACTTGACCTTACCCTTGGTTTGACCCAATTTGACCCAAGTTGACTCATTTTAAACTAAATGGGTCAACATGAGCCAAACCATATCAAATGAACTCCAAATCTAATGAAACTTGGTCGAACCTATTTTCTCCATATACCCAACATATCCAAATTCAAAAATCAACAAAATGACCATTCTACTCCTAGACTATATAACAAATTATGGACTAATCCATGGGTAATTTGGTTAAGCCCTCTTCTTATCAACTTGATACCTTCCTAATAGCTCAAGTGGACCCAATGAAGAGTGGTGCACCCAACCCAATGGGTTTGGGTTAGCCCAAATGGACCCAAGGCCAAACTCGACCAGCTAACTCAAATTGGCTAACTCAAAATCCTCCCTCCACTTGATTTGAAGCACATGGGAGGTTACCAATCCACTCAAGACCTCAAACCGATCATGTGCAAATATCTAACAGCATAAACAACCCTTTCCATATGGTCAATTGGATCAAAATGACAACTTAAGGTTTGATTATCCGATTGCCATAGGGGGAGATATACTCCCCCTAATTTAATTTGAATTCAACATCCTCATATTGATTGAGCATTAGAGAGAGTTAGGAGACATCATAGAGCATTCCTAAGCTTTCTAAGAGGGGTTTGAATCTTCCTTTTTCTTTCTTAAAAATAGGGAGCTCATCTCATTCCAACTTCCATACTCAAATCTACTTCAATTTCCTTTGCACACTCCCTCAGGGGATCAAGTCGAGTGCACCCAAGCTCTCATTCAAGTTCCCAAAGCAAGGAGAGGTTGAATTGGATCAAAGACACAAGCAAGGAGAAGTGGTGTTGGTCCATAGAGAGATCTACTCAACCAAGCTTGAAACTTTCAAGTCTTGCTCCGGACAAAGCTACCTCGAGCTCGAGTGTGATCTCCGAGGTATGGAATTTTTTGACCACTTAGCTTAAGAGGTGTTGGTCCTTTGTAAAAGAAATATTCATGGCATGAGAAATCCACCATTGGATAGGCTTGTCATTAGCTTAAGATGGTGTGGGTAAAGTTGTACTCCAATCCGAGCTCAATCGTTCTCAGATCTTCCCTTAGATCATGAACGGTCTCCATTGATTCTCAAGGAAGAACTGAAAGAATCTAATCCATCCGTGCATTTTGGATGGATGGCCGAGATTAAATGCACATTTATAAATGATTTATTCCTTTAAAATCACGGATGATCCTAATCGATCCTCGAATGAGATCTTGCATCGCATACGCCTTGGTGATATTTAAGTGGATCCTCAACATGGCGTATAAGCGCTGACCGCGCGTGTCATGTTGTGAGCTAAAGGGATAAGTTAGGGATTTAATTAATTTTAATTAATCTCTTAAGCTTCAAAAATTCATATCTCCCTAAATAAAATTCAAAAAAATATGAGGTAAATTTCTATGGAAAGATAATTCAACATAGAATATTTTAAAAATAATTTTAATAGATTTTGAATTATACTTTTCTTTGATTTTGTGTTTTAATGGAAATATTATTTTGGTAATTACTTCTTAATTAATCCTCTGATTAACCCCAAACTTCTTGGGTATGTTTTAGGGGATGACCTCTATCTCCCCTAATTTTCTTGAGATTTATTTAAGGCCTAATTGGGGGAATTACAAATGTGTTACTTAATTACTCTCTTAATTATGGATAATTAAGGTTGGATTAGTGTTTTAATCCATTATTAAAGTTGATTAAGGTTAGATCTAGTGAATAGGAGGCTTAGGGAATAATTTTAGGGTATTTCCCCAAAGTTATTCCCTAAACCCCCTTTTATTTCTTAATCCTCTCTTAATTAAGGATTAATTCATTTATATCCTCTTAATTAATTTTTAAAAATTCTAAAACCTTCCAAAACTTAATTAATCTACTTTGGGTAGATGCTTAGGTGTTTAAGAGCCTAAGTTCAATTAAGGAAATCAAAACCCAATTCATATGTGTGAAGGGGTGTTTTGAAATTACTTAAGTTAAACCCCTGAGCTTAATTAACCATTAATCATGAGCCAAATTGCATTAGACCCCTTTCTTCCTAGGTGCATTGCAAGTTTAAATTTATTGTGAGTTGTTATGTCATCTCATTGGCTCATAATTATTTGGTTAATTATGTTAAGGTGGTGTCGGTAAGGGTTAATTAACTTGCTTAATTCATACCTTAACCTAATTAAAATATAAAAAAATGAATCTAATCATCTAAAAATTAAATAAAATATCAAAAACATGGGGTAATGGGTTAGGAACAGCAAACTTAACTCACATTTTCAGAATTAAATCAAACTCAAAACCAAACAAGAATCATCTTAAACAAACTTTGATTTATTTTAAGCTTTCTTATTTCATAAGATTGTCTTTAAGATTTAATTAAAGTGAATGTGTTTACAAGATTTCATTGCTTTAGTTCTTTCCCCAACATGATAAATGTGTATGTCATATGGTTTCATGCATTCATATTTTTCAAAATCAAATTCAAAATTAAATTGTTTACTTTATGTCAAAATTGCATGTGTTGGCTAAAGTAATAATATGAGTGGCTATTATCACTATTAAATTCAAATTATTTTTAAAAGATATAAATCAAATGACTAAAACTGAAAGTGTGTTACATATATTTTAGTTATAAGCTTGCATGTGAGAGAATATAAGGATGTGCTTAGTGTAGTTTCTCCTTCTCTTTTCTTTTAGTGTAGTTTGAATAGAATTTGGTAAGATGTATAGTTTATTTGAAAATAACCTAACACTTGTATAATTCCATACCTATTCATTCCTATACTATCACTTAATAAGGAAACCCATGCTTTCACATATAAATTGCATAAACAAAATAAATCAACTAATACAAATTTTGCATTCTTTATTTTCTATTCATTTCTTTTGTACACATATTTGTATTTAAGAAAAGTGGTATATTAGTCTGGACAATTTTGAGATTGCGAGACTTTAAGTAGCCTTAAGTAGGTCTTGTACCTTACACTTGTGGTTAATAATGGTGCTGTACTCACTTATGCCTTTCTTACTTTCATGTGTGCATGTGAAAACTGGATAAAAAATCCCTTTTCTACTTAATAAAAATCATGCATATTAAACTTCCAAATTTTTTAAAATGAATTACTTAGCATGCATCATAAAATGTGTTAAATATTTTCATTTGTGTGTATAGATATGCTTAGGACTCATTCATATCCATGTTATATATGTTGGGACAGAAATGAAGTCATGTATGTTTTGTGAATTTAGTTCATTTTATTTAATCTTAAAATACCTTTCTTTTTGAATGGGTTTGTTTAGAATTCATCTAAACTTAGGATTAATTAAAAGACTTAATCAAAACATTCGCTAAATAAAACTAAAATGTGAATCTATTTTAGAAATTACTTATGTTTGGGAAGGAAAGAGAAGTTCTCTTCTCTTTCCCTCTCTTTATAATTTAGTAATTAATTGTAGGATTCACTTGAACCTAATCAAAACATGTAATAAAATCAATCAAAAATAATTAAACAGCTTAAATGAAACTCGCCTCTTAGTTGAACATGCTTCACACTTAAAAAATTCTAACTTAAAGCCATAGCTAAGCATACCACACAAACCTCAAAGCACACTTTCACAAGTTATCTAGCTTTAGCTTAAGGAGGTGCATGGTTTGATGTTTGTTTTATATTATGATATATGTTTTAAACTAGATGTTAAGATGTATGCTTGTAGAATGAATGGTAGGATGATCTTAGTCTAACCATCATTTTTTGTAGGGATTGTACTTAAGGGGCGCTATCATAAATAAAAATATAAATGCTTTTGCATGCGGTGATATACCCTAAGCATAATCAATAGGCGGTGGACTTAGTCACCCATGTGTGGGTGATAAGTCCAATATACATGATTGAGATTTGTGTGGTTTAGCTAATCTATTTTGCAGTGTTAGTTAGATTTCCATTCTTTTCCTTTTCATGTAAATTTTTATAATTAGGATTTTGGAATGATTGTTATGAGGATTAGGATGAACATTGGTCGTAAGATCCTATCTTATGCACCATGTGAAGCCTTGGAGCATCAACCTTCCAACCGTCTAAAGAAGGAACCAAAGAAGAAAAGAAAAAAAAAAGAAATGAAGCTTGAAGACCCTCATAACAATGAATTCCTTGCTTAATTATAATTTATTCATTTGTAATTCGGGTTGTATAAGGGTAGAGCTTGGCTACCCAATTTATTATTTTCAGGTTTGTGTGGTGGTTCCAGATGACAACAACTTTTATTTTTTTGCGATTAGCTTTATAAATTGATTGATGATTTATTTAGCTTGTGCACTAAGTGATATATTTTTCCAAGTTTCTTCCTTGCTTTATGTATGGCCTAGATGTGGATTAGGCTCTTAGAGAAAAATAAATATTTTACCAACTTAACAACTCAAAAATAAAAATAAAGAACTCATAACCTCACCTAAAGCTTAGGTTTAAAATCAAGATAAAAGAATTAACAATCCCTTATCGATGAGTATTTCTTTTATATCATGCACAAATGCATCTATTTCACTCTTGATTGGGGCTTCCACCTTTTGAGAAACTTGGCTTGACCTTTGAGATCTATGATGGAAACACACCTCCTCCCTTCTCGCTGATTTTGGCCAATAATTTTATTTCTCATGCATTAGCATATGAATCCTATTAGCCCGTGTCAAAATAATTATCCAAAAATAAAAATAAAAATGAAATTTGAATTGCATTAGATTTAGATCATTTGAAGCATGTCCTTATATGATCTAGTCTCTTTAGAGAGCGAGTTTAAGTACTTAGTCTCTTTCTAAATAAATAATAATCTAGCTATCTTGCATAAGCATAAGACTTGCATACATGTATTTAAAATAGTAGGAGGAGTTAGTTGGTGGCCACCCCCAGGCGGTTGTAAGTCCAAGCAGTCATTTGGTTTGTCCTCTCTTGTGGAGGCAAACTAATTACCCATTTTCATCTTAGATTTAGGTTGTGCTTTTGCCTCTGCCAAAGCTCTATAGATTTAGGTTCTGAGATTGTTTCTCCTCTTTGTGGGCCATAAGCTTAAATTCTCACCTCTTAGGCATTTCGTTAATCTTGTGTTATGGAATCATAAGTCTTAAATTTTTAATAAAAAATACAACTCAAACAAACTAAATCAATTTAAAAAATATAAAGCCCAATCATAGGATAGTTTGAGATGCTTACTAAGTTTCCTAGCATCATGGAAATCTCCTACTTATCTTTCTTTTGTCTTCGATAATAACTCCCTCTCTTTGATCAATCTCATTTGATCTTCAAAAGATGAACCAATTGATTAATAGTCCTTCCCTATTGAAATCTTTGAAGAAAATGATCATTTACCTCAATCAAGAGTATTCCTAAGGGATTTCGTCCCTTAGGATGTAATTAACTATGGGGGATTGCCCTTGTTGGGAACTTAACGAACCAATTTTAAAATAAACTTTGCTTTACTTTTCCATGCAAAGTAGGAGAAGAATCTCTGGTACATATGCAGACCCATCATCCTTTTAAGTCCTTATTGAGATGATTAGATCCTTTAAAGGGCAGTGACTTCAATCTTTTGAGATAGTATACTATTCCTTGATGTGTTTGAATAAGCACATCTGGATCTCTGGCATCCCAAAAGATAATATTTCTATTTTCATTTATCCTCTTCAAAAAGGGATAGATGAAGGCGGGAATATTTTTTCACCATAGATTTTTCTAGCGACTCCGCTGGGGATGGTTTCTCTCTCCATCTTTGGTAAATGATCGTTTCCTTCAAATATCGCTCGTGAGTTTGTACTTTGGTATGAATCCGAGACTATCTTTCTTTTTGTTGGCACTTATTTTATTTCATCCTTAAGTTGAGTTAGCCAACATCTTTAGGTTTTAGGACCTCACTCCATGTTGGTCTTAAAACCCCCGTTGGGTTCTCCAATGGGTAAAAAAAAATGAAAAGATCTAAATAAATTGAAAACATTTAAAGATTTCCTCCTTATCATTTTTTATGATAAGGAAAGGTTCATTCTAAAATAATAAAGATAAAATAAATTTTTTATAAGAACTTTGCTTTTCAAAAGCACTCTTTTAAAAATGCACTTAATAAAATATTTTTCACAAAAATTTTATCACCCTCATTTAATAATTCCCATAATTATTATATGTAGGAATTTTCAAAAATAAAGCTAACAATATTTTCCAAAAGCACAAATGAACATCTTCCTTCAATTCATCTTGATGAAGATTTCATTTTCAAAATAAAATGAACAATCATCCTTCCAAAAAGTAAAAATCAAATTCAAGAATAAAGTTTTCAAAAAGCACACATGAACCCTTCCATTCAATACATTCACACCTATTGAATGGAAGTTTTATTTTTGAAATAAAACTAAATATTTCAAAAGCACAAATGAATATCTTCCCTCAATTCATTTTTGGTGAAGGTTTCATTTTCACAAAATAAAGTGAACAATCATCTTTTCAAAAATCAAAATTAAAATTAAAAATAAAGTTTTCAAAGCACACATGAACCTTCCCATTCAATACACTCATACCTATTGAACGAGAGTTTTATTTTCAAATAAAATTAAAGTTTTCAAAAGCACATACGAACATCTTCATTTAATATACTAAAATTTATTAAATGAAGATTTCATTTCCAAATAAAAATAACATAATTTGGAAATCCCACTTAAACATATCTTACATATGATTGAGGTGGAATTCCTTCTTTCAAAAAGCATTAATCACGCACACAATAAAATTTTTGCATTTCAAAATTAAGATTGATCTCCATTCCCCCAAATTTGTTGAATGGAAGTCCTCTTTTCAAAAATTAAAGCTTAACAATCATATTTTCAAATTTCAAAATACATTTGGAACTTCATTTAACATACTCAAATTTGCTAAGTGAAGTCTCCAAATCTAAAATCAACAAAAATTTTCAAAACACATACTTTGGAATTTCATTTTAGCATACTCAAATTTGCTAAGTGAAGTCTTCAAATCCAAAATCAAAAAATTTTCAAACACAATTTGGAACTTCATTTAGCATACTCAAATTTGCTAAGTGAAGTCTCCAAATCCAAAATCAAAAAATTTTCAAACATATTTGGAACTTCATTTAGTATAACCAAATTCGCTAAGTGAAGTCTCCAAATTCAAAAAATCAAAAATCAATAATCATATTTTAAAAAATTTTAAAACATATTTTGGAACTTCATTCAGCATACCCAAATTTGTTAAGTGAAGTCTTCAAACCCAAAACCAACTTCAATCACCTTTTGGAACTTCTTTCCTTAGCATACCAAATTTGCTAAGAAAAAGTTTTCATTTTTAAAAACCAAACCAAATCAAAAATTTTGGACACATCTTTTGGAATTTCATTTAGGATAACCAAATTTGCTAAGTGAAATTTCCATTTCACAAAACTAAGTGGGACTTCATCCTCAACATACCATATATTTGTTAAAGTAAAATCTTGACTTTCAATCAAAAATCAAAACAAAAATGAAACACTAAGGATTTCTTTAGCATACCTAAATTTGCTAAGGATCTTACTCTTTCAAAAATCAATACATCTAAGAACAAATGAAACACTTAGGATCTTCTTAGCATACTTAAATTTGCTAAGAATCCTATTTTCAAAAATCAAACAAAACATACTTGGATTCTTCACTTAGTATACCTAAATTTGCTAAGTAGGAATTCTAATTTTTCAAAATATGACAACAACTCACCAAAAATAAATAATTATTTTCAAACACTTCACTTAGCATACTCAAATTTGCTAAGTATGTAAAATTCCAAAATCACCAAACAAAAATAAAATCAATTAACCCTTTCTTTAACATACCCAAATTTGTTAAAGGAAAGGTTCTCAAATCAAAATTCTAAATTCAAACAAACTTGAACATATGGAAGCATCCTTCTCAAAATATTTGAATTCATCTTTCAACATACCCAAATTTGTTGAAGTTGGATTCACATTCAAAATTCTCTTTCAATCAAAAATTCTTAAATTTATTTGAACCCCACTTAACACTTCGAAATTGTTGGATATGAGTTCAAATTTTTAATTCAAAATTCAAAAATCTATAAATACAAAAATCTGATACAAACTCATTTCCTATTGCAGATTCTTACGGTTAGTTACAGTATAGTGACAATTCAATTTTCTATCTTTTACAGTTGTTCTGAGATGGCCGGTTCACAGAAGTTCATTTTCACCTTTCCTCATGGTATGGATTTGGCTTTGGACCAAGCCAACTTCCTTTGACTGGATCATACACACATTATCCACTTCGGTATGGGATTCAAGGGAGAAAGGATTACGTGTTAGGGCACTCCCTCCACGATAATTAATGGGACCAGGTGGCGGGTAGAGCGATTCGATTGATCGCCTTTTGATTACATCTCCTGAAGAGGAAAGCGTTAGTCCAGCTTAGTTGTAGCGAGTAGCAGTACTAGCCCAGTTTCAATGAGTTTCTCATGTTGCCCTAGTGAGGGCTAGCACACTCTCATTTGTACCCTTTAAGGGTAAGGCTCCCATGGTCTCTGGGCTTGCCTCCCCTACTTTTGAGTATGGGTCTAGCTCTCACTCCTCCCATCCTACCAGTACATAGCGTTGGAACAAGAACCGTATGATCAAGCGGTACCACACTAGGACTGCAAGGGAGATGGAGGTAGCAGCATGTTTAGCTGTTGATGAGTTCCCTGTTATTACTTCACCATTGGTTACAGCAAACTAGTTCCATCCTCTCTCTGGGTCAGATGTTGGGAAGAGGATTCTCATCATCTCCAAGTGGTGCGGTATCAACCAGTACTATGAGTGGAGGTCGTGCACCTGATCTATCTTACACAGGAGCTTACAAGCGTTGAGTCAGAGCAGTTTGATCTCGAGATCCATCATCCCCATGTGGGAAGCATATTCAGGAAGAGGGCCCATACAACTAACATTACCAGTAGGGAGAGGCAGAGGTTCTGTCGCGAGTTGGCATCTTTTGCACTTATTAATTTTCAGCTTCGGTGCTACCCCGACCATCCGATAGCATCCTTGCTAGTCATCATAGGAGGCGATTATGTATAGAGTCGGTGGTGTCTCCTACCCCTCCACCATCATCATCCACGGCGTCGGTTCCATCAAGGCCATGAAGGCCATGTCAGAAGCGCACCCATTGGTGATCCTATGGCGAGGATCTACCCATCTACACCACCTATTGTGGCAAGGTCGAGCTCTCCTCGACCTTAGGTAGAAGTGTGCGAAGCATCGTGGTCGTCCCTTCACTAACTCTGCTAGTACATCAGGATATGGAGATGGTGATAGTTATTTCAGATATGGCAGATGATAGTCTAGCTGCACCAAGTATAGTGGAACTTCCTAGGATTGTCACCCCTCTCATACCTAGTGGCAGCCACGAGTATCATTCATCTAGTGAGTAAAGTCCACATAGGATTGACTCTCCAATGGTAGGCGAGGTGCCTCTCGATTGCGATAGTGATCACAGTCATTAGATTATTTACTTAGATGGATCATTCTTTAGATGAGATAGTGGCACATTCATGAAAAAGAAGGAGATCTTGGGTATGATTGGTCAGATGAAGAGAAAGTCAGCTTCGATCCCAACGAAAATGACTTATTGGGAGGCTCAGCTGGAGTCTGCATGGTTATACCAGAGGATCTCTTCTCAGGGTACAACAAACCATGGAA